>CM046298.1:1219339-1516458 GCA_025267735.1 Mactra quadrangularis
ACTCTTTGGGACAAACGCGATCCAAAACTCTTTGGGGGAAAACGCGATCCAAAACTCTTTGGTAAAAATCGGTCAAAAACTCTTTGCAAAAAATCGGTCAAAAACTCTTTGCAAAAAATCGGTCAAAAACTAATTGAAAAAAAAATCATTGAAAAACTCTTTGAAAAATCGGTCAAAAAATCTGCAAAAAATCGGTCAATGACTGTTTGCAAAAAATCGCTCAAATGTGACGTCGGCTGCGAAAACCAGGCCTGCGCGAATGGGAACAAGTTAGAAAAAAAATACCTACTCTTCTAACTTGTTCCCAAGTTAGAAAAAATTTATCACCTCTCGTAAGTTGTGGGAACAAGTTAGAAAAAATATCGACCATGTCACCTCCATGCTTCCGTAGTTTTCACGTTTTGACGACGATTTAATTGAAGAAAATGGTAAAAATTCGTAAACATACAGCATTTGTTGAAAACTTTTACAGGGCGAAATCGAAAGTAACATTTTTCGTCTGCACTTTGTTTACTGTCAAAAGCTATCTATTTGGAATGTAATATGCTCATCGCTGAATTATTTAGTCACTAAGATTTATGAGAACAGGAACATCAACTTTGTTTGTAAATTTATGTCGTGAATAGAACAACAATCGTGTTTTATTCATGGTTTCTATGCCGATGTGAAATGCTGCTGGACATTGATCACGTCTGTCAGTTGGGGACTGTCATTTTTAAGGTCGATCAAGAGGCAATCTTATTTCAATAAAAATTCGGATTATACGAATGTATAAGAATCCAAATCTTCAAGAATTAATGAGTTTGCTATGATATATCATTAAATTCAATGACATAATCGTATTTCCTTTTTAAGCTCCGCCCACATCGCTCCTCCCACCACACTCCGCCCACCACACTCCCCCCAACTTTATTTTTCCATATGGATTTTAAACTTAAATTTTCTGAATGGGTGTTATTTTTTCTAAAGACAATATTAATGCATTTTGACTTTTCTTTTTTCTTTTGCTCAGGAGAAGCACAAGAACTTGATACTTTATAAAGACGTTACACAACTAACGGGACTGACTTCAGCAGTGTTTTGACCATAAGGTACCAGTCATGATTCAGTAGTAATCTAGGGTAGGTATAAATTTCATGTATTTTTCTGGCAAATGAGAAAAGGTTAATTATTAAATATAATTTACTGATTGTTTTACAAAGGTATCTTAATTTGACAGATCTATTTGTAGTTTAATAAGTCATAATCAGTGCTTAAATGTTTTCTCTTCACGGAGGAAAGTAGGAAGACAATGAATATAGTGCTGTTATTATAAAAAAATATACTTTGATTATGAGGGTACTCAGTACATGTTATGGCTTATGATTTTTGTTTCTAATTAGTTCTGTTGGTATGCTTAATGTCTTTCAAAACTTCCTGTTGAAATAAAGAAAAATTATTGTTGTTTAGGACATGGTAAGTAATTCATATTTTACATAGGCCTTTTATATATTTTGGTTCTTCTCTAACCATTCATGTGTATACAACTGTGTAATATCATTCACTGGTCATTAAAAGTTATCAAAACTTGGCATATTTGTATGACCACTCATATTCATAAGTTCTACATTACACAAACAGAAGAGCCAATACATTGATTCACTTGTATTTCTTATGATTGATTTAGTGATTGGTGTGCTTTATCCTTTTTGCGTCAAACTATTGAGTATTATTTTATTTTTTTACAGATAGAGGTGATATACCTAGTTGAGTACAGCCTTAAACCATGCTATGATGTGAACACAAGCACCAGAATAGCTAACTTCAGCATGTCTTAAATGAAGAAGAAATTTACTCAATGTCACATTCACCACCATGAGAGATGATACAAAAATCATTTACAAAACTGTATTGCAATGCATAATATTTGACTTTCATGAAAATGAGATAATATTAAAATATCTAAATGAATGGAATATGAAACAAACAACATAATAAATATCAAAAATATACATTTTGTTCTAATTATTCTATGTTCAGGCAATGTGTAAAAACATAATTTTATGCTCAGTCAACAATCAAACGTTTAGACATAAGTAGTACATTGATATTTGATATAGCATGCGCACACCCAGTAACATTTTATATTTACACATCTACGTGTAGTAATGGAAAAACAACATTTCAAATTATCATATGAATTATCCTAGTTGCAATGCTTTCTCAAGAAATGTACATGTATTGCAACAGCTGCACTAATTTTGACTGCAAAAATTATTCACCATTCTGTTGATTCCAAACTTCCAAAGCTTGAAACTTGACCACTTGAAGCATGTTAAAATGACCATGTGCATTCTAAATGCTTTTAAGTTGATACATTTCAAATTTTAACTTGATTTAAGTTTATTTGTTGTAATTTATTGTTTAAAAAATCACAAAAGTTCACATTTCTCGATGAAAAAAATATTTTGGCCTAGCTAAATATGTCTGGTATGGTTGCTATGGTAACGTTTTTGTTCTGAAAAATAATGATGGGTAGATATGTGAACATGTTTAATTTGATAATTGAATAAATTTATATAGCAGTTATTTGAAGCGTTCTAAGGTTTACTAAAACTATGAGCATGACAAAAAACAGCAACAACCTGTCCTCTCTATTCTGACTTGTTTTCCATATACACATAGTGGTTTCTTTACAACACTAACAATTTATGTCCTTTCATTATCATTCTGATAAAATGATTGTGTGCAATTGTACTTAATTCTTTCCAATACACTCTATCCTGTTATATGCATTAGTGACATCGAATTTCACAACAAATAATTCAAATTTCACATAAATAGTGCTATAAACCACTAATAAATGGTTGCCATGGAAACATTGTGAACTTAGTGTAGTTGAATAATATACTTTTTTTGTTATTATGTCTTAAGATATTATGTAAATATGATTAAAAGGGAATTCACATCTAAGATGTCTTGATTCTGGTGGTGGAATATATCTGTAGTATACATAAAAACTGATGAAATTTCGTCCCGGTTGCCCTAAAATATTTTCGTGCATCATACTTTCTTAAGGACCCTGTAACTTTTTAACCACTGGTCAAAATCATCTGAAATTTTCACAACTTATGTTTGAAAATATATAGTTTCAGAAAATGTTAAAATCTAAATTTGTGATTTTTTCGCCATTGGCCTGGTTTTTCCGTGGGGCGTCACAAATACTCTTTGCAAAAAATCGGTCAAATACTCTTTGCAAAAATCATTGAAAAACTCTTTGAAAAATCGGTCAAAAACTCTTTGCAAAAAATCTTTAAAAAACGTACGTACACCGATACACAATGACAAATAACAATTTTGTGTATTAATTTCTACATTGTCATAAGCAACTGAGCTGTACGCTCGTTGTAGAAGCACTGTTTCTTAAAAACAATATTTAAGAATTTGAGTAAGGAGTTCTAATAGATAAGTTTCGACATTTGCTTTACACGATTCATTGCAGTGTTAATTAATGGTTTAACAAATAAGAAACATCAGCTTTTGGTAAGAAATTTAACCATTTGAAAATTGTTCCTGGATTGCTTTGGAGACAACTATAAAAAATTATTTTCCGTATATTAAGATCATTTCAGCCACCAGACCAGCTCAGTTGGTTGCACGCAAATCAACTGGTCGAGGGGTCTTTGGTTCGATTCCTTGAGCATGGTCATGAAATCATTTCTACGGCCTTCCTCCCTCCTACAAATGATTTTGTATAATGCTGATTTAATGTATGTTTCTGATATATATACCTTATAAACCTAAAAACGGTAAGTTTTCAAGTAAATTTCAGAACAAACATTGCAGAAATTACTTAAATATCACTGGAAATTAAAATAGCATTACATGTACCCATAAGACACACTGAGAAAATGAATAAATAATGAAACATGTTTGTAAACAAAGTAAATAAGACAAATGTCAAAATGCCAAAATAAGTATTTCACTCCTGACGTCACTTATTATCATGTGTAATGAACACATGATACATGAGATGGAGATTCCTCTATTTTATTATCACTATTGGACATGCTCTACTGAAAAATAAAACAAAAGGTTGTAATATATGTATATTTATATAAAGACTGTTCCTTAAATGTAGATTGTTTCACTCCTGACATTTTTGGGTCATTGCAAAGAAAACTTTGTCAGGTCCACAACATTAGCATATGTAATCAGGAACTTCTTGTATTTTCTCTAGATAAATATTTCTTACAAGCAGCATTCCAACAATTGTGTTAGGAACACAGATGTTAGCTAAATAGAAGGAGTTATTACAAGACATTTTAGTGACTATTTTAATCCAAGCACTTCCATCAAAAGCATACTTCTATGAAGACTTCAGACACATCAAAACATGACAAAATATAGAAATTTCAAGACCTTAGACATTTAATTGATCAAACTGATCTTAATACATGTGATAACTAAGCAAATGTGTCTTTAATCCATTTTTTAAGATAACTAAATTTTTAAATGTCACGGTTTTTGTTTTTCACTCCTGACAATTTTGGGGCGTTTTTCGGATGTAAAAAAAATATTTCTGGTTAAAATTCCATGAAACTTGGCAGTTATTTTGGGAAAAGTAAATTACATGTTATTGGTCTATCAGAATCCTTGTAATTGAAAAACTGTGGCTTGTTTACCTCATTAAATCAAAGAAATTAAAATAAAAAAATCGGTCAAAAAATCTTTGCAAAAAAGGTCTAAAAATCTTTGCAAAAAAAACAGTCAAAAACTGATTGCAAAAAATCGGCAAAAACTCTTTGCAAAAAATCGTTAAAAAATCAGTAAAAACTCTTTGCAAAAAATCGGTCAAAACTGCAAAAAAATCATTAAAAACCTCTTTGAAAAAAATCGGTCACAAAATCTTTACAAAAACAAGGTCAAAAACTCATTTCAAAAAATAGGCAAAAGACTCTCCGAAAAATCGACAAAAAACACTTTGCAAAAAAACGGTCAAAAAAGTTTTTGCAAAAAAACGGTCAAAAACACATTGCAAAAAATCGGCAAAAACTCTTTGCAAAAAATCGTCAAAAATAGATAAAAACCCTTTGCAAAAAATCGGTCAAAAACTCATTGCAGAAAATCGGTCAAAAAACACTGCAAAAAATTGGTAAAAAAAACCCTTTGGAAAAAAACGGTCAAAACCTCTTTGAAAAAATCGGTCAAAAAATCTTTGCAAAAAATCGTTCAAAAACTCTTTGCAAAAAAATCGGTGAAAAACTCTTTCAAAATATTTGTCAAAATATTTTTGAAAAAAAAATTGATCAAAAACTATTTGAAAAAAATCGGTCAAAAACGCTTTACAAAATCAGACAAAAACTCTTTTAAAAAATTGGTCAAAAACTTTTAAAAATCGGACAAAAACTCTTTGAAAAAAATCGGTAAAAAACTCTTGGAAAAAAATCGATCAAAAACAATTTTTAAAAAATCGGTCGAAAACCGTTTTAAAATCGGACAAAAACTCTTTGAAAAAAATCGGTAAAAAACTCTTCGAAAAAAATCGATCAAAAACTATTTTTAAAAATCGGTCGAAAACAGTTTAAAAGATTATGTCAAAAACTCTTTACAAAATCTGTCAAAAACTGTTTAAAAATTGTTAAAAACTCTTAAAAACTCGGTCAAAAACTCTTATAAAAAATCGGTCAAAACTGTTTCAAAAATGGTAAAAAACTCTTCGAAAAAAAATCGGTCAAAAACTTTTTTTAAAAAAATTGGTCTAAAACTGTTTAAAAAAATTGATTAAAAACACTTTGAAAAAAAATCGGTCAAAAACTATTTTTTAAAAATCGGTCTAGAACTTTTTAAAAAATCGGTCAAAAACTCTTTAAAAAATAGGTCAAAAACTCTTTTAAAAAAATCTGTCATAAACTCTTTGAAAAAAATCGGTGAAAAACTCTTTGAAATTATTTGTCAAAATCTCTTCGAAAAAAAATCAGTCAAAAACTTTTTAATTTTTTTTCCCAAAAACTCTTAAAAAATCGGTAAAAAACTGCAAAAAATTGGTAAAAAACTAAAAAAAATCGGTAAAAAAAAAATTAAGAAATAATCTTCCAAATTCTTTTTAAAAAATTGGTCAAAAGCTCTTATAAAATTCTTTTCCAAAAACTCTTTGAAAAAATCGTTTAAAAACTTGAAAAAAAATCGGTCTAAAAACTTTTTAAAAATTCTTTTCCAAAAACTCTTTGAAAAAATCGGTAAAAACTCTGCAAAAAATTGGTAAAAACTAAAAAAAAAATCGGTACAAAAATTGTAATAAAAAATCTTCAAAAATTCTTAGAAAAAAATTGGTCAAGAGCTCTTTTAAAAAATCGTTTAAAAACTTGAAAATCTTTAAAAAAAATCTTTAAAATAAATCGAAAATAAACTTAAGAAAAATTGGTAAAAAAGATCTTTTAAAAAATGGTAAAAAACTTTTTGAAAAAACTCTTCAAAAATTCTTAGAAAAAAATCGGTTAGAAACTCTTTCAAATAAATCGTCCAAAAAATCTTTTAAAAAATCGGTAGAAAAATCTGTTAAAAAAAATTAGTCAAAAACTTAAAAAAAATCTTAAAAAATATGTTTGAAAAAATCGGTCAAAATCTCCTTGCAAAAAATCGGTAAAAACTGCAAAAAATTGGTAAAAAACTAAAAAAAAATCGGTAAAAAAAATTTAAGAAAGTCTTCAAAATTCTTTAAAAAAAAAATTGGTCAAAAGCTCTTTTAAAAATTCTTTTTCAAAAACTCTTTGAAAAAATCGTTTAAAAACTTGAAAAAAAATCGGTCAAAAAACTTTTTAAAAATTCTTTTCCAAAAACTCTTTGAAAAAATCGGTAAAAACTCCGAAAAAAATTGGTAAAAAACTAAAAAAAAATCGGTAAAAAAATTGTAATAAAATTGTAATAAAAAATCTTCAAAAATTCTTTGAAAAAAATTGGTCAAGAGCTCTTTTAAAAAATCGTTTAAAAACTTGAAAAAAATCGGTTAAAAAAATCTTTAAAAACAATCGAAAATAAACTTAAAAAATTGGTAAAATTACTCTTTAAAAAATGGTAAAAAACTTCTTTAAAAAAATCTTCAAAAATTATTAGAAAAAATCGGTTAGAAACTTTTTTAAAAATAAATCGGTCAAAAGCTCTTTAAAAAATCGGTCAAAAACTTTAAAAAATCGGTAAAAAAATCTTAAAAAATTGGTAAAAACGGTAAAAAACTTTTTGAAAAAAATCTTCAAAAATTCTTAGAAAAAAATCGGTTAGAAACTCTTTTAAAAAAATCGTCCAAATGTTTTTTAAAAGATCGGTAGAAAAATCTGTTAAAAAAATCAGTCAAAAACTCTTAAAAAAATCTTAAAAATATCTTTGAAAAAAATCGGTCAAAATCTCCTTGCAAAAAATTGGTAAAAAACTGCAAAAATTGGTAAAAAAAAATCTCTGAAAAAAATGGGTCTTAAACTCCATGCTTTGTAAAGAATTGAATTCTCTCTTTAATTATGCCTGTTTAACAAATTGTAATAAAATGGTGTATAAGATAATTAAGGCAATTATGTACAGAAAGCAAGTACAAAAGGCACAACTTTGACGGTACATTCCATACAATGAGAGTTCTGTAGTCTATGTTTTAAGTAACTTAATCTTATTCTACATACTTTAATTCCATTTTTAGAGTCCAAGTGACAAAAGCAATACATTCATGTACATCTTTTCCATGTCAAACAACTCCAGTGCTTTAAGCGCTTTGATTATTCATATTTTTTCATGAATGAAATCAATGAATAATGTGGTATTCAGTCATGTAATTTTTTCTCTGCCATTGGTCGTACGGTATGCTGGAATGTGTTGTATATATTTTGTGAATTAGTCAGCACCCATTAATCTGTGGTTTTCTGTGATTGTGTTTTTTTTTGCCTTTAATATACACTGAACAAAAGTTCTAACCGATTACTTTTCAAATTCTGATTATTTTAAAACGGGCCGATGAATCCTTGTTAAATTTTGCAGAGGTGATTGTTGTGTCATTTTCTACCGATTTATGGGGAAAAAATAATTTGATACGGTCCAATGCACTCGATGGGCATACAGGGTGGGGTTTACACATTTTGATTAGAAATTTTCGTGCAGACTGGTAAGTATTAGGCATTTATGACCTACGCCGATGTCTATGTGGATGTCGGATGCCTACAAAATGTGAGGGATTTTCTCAAACATATTAAGAAGTTAAAATTTGAGGGTCATTCAAGAAATTACATGTATCAATCATAATCTTTTTACGTGAAAAGTGTGTGGTGTAACTTAACGCAGAAGGGATTTTTGCATCGAAGGGCTGATAAAACAATAACATCTCATTCATCCATTGATAGATTGATACACGTACTATTCTCGTACACACTCTTCGTTGCGAAGCTCTCTTTAAACTGATCTTTTTTCACATATGCCGTCTTTCTCTTGATTGTGTATTCACATTAATTATTTCCTCTAAACCTTCTTGTACATAATTATGTTTGCTTAATTCCTTTTGTTTTGATGTACATGTATAATCTCACTTACAGTGGAGGCTGAATAAATTATATTGCCGCAACAAAAACAAAGCATCACGCTTAGTTGCACAAAGGGTAAATATGTGTATTCGGCAGAGAAATTCAGTTCTGAGACAATGCCATTTTTTGCATACCTACTAACGACACACAACTCCGGTTTTGTATTTAATTTTCCATACGCACAGCGACTGTTTAGGCAACCAATTTCTTTAGAAATTGTTTATACCAGCTCTCTTTTGCTTTCCACAAAAAGCTCCCTAACTACGGGTACGTTGAATTTATTTCCGTTATACTTGGATGCGTTAACATAACGAACTTACGTAATTCGTGAATGTAAAAAAAATCTGTTCTGTTTTCAAAGATCATGGAGTAATGTTGCTGTAATACATGTATTTTATAACATGATGGATATTCTAGATAATAGAGATCATCTATCAGTTATTAAGGACATGAACAGGGTATATAGTCTTATGATCAACAAGAATAACTGATTGAGAAAATAAAAACTTAGTTTTTCGCAGAATTATCTCATATTTAAATGACTCATAACGCATATACTAACAACTACCTTCCTTTTACTGAAAAAAATGCAAATTAAACCTTAACAAATGGGTATTTTTTGACAAAAGTTATAACTATTCATGCGTGCACTATTTTAAAATTCCTATAGTTAGGTTATTGCAAGATTTGTACGTAATCCTGATGTCTTGTTGAGTTTAAAGTAAGAACTTATTGAACACTCCTTGTTTATATCATATCCGTCTAGCGTGACATTCAGCTATAAGTTCACGTGAAATTCGTGGTTCTCATGGGACACTTACATTGTATATACATTTTTTCTGTAAACTCGTTTGAGAAAACACCCAACAAATGATCACCATTCGACATCTACATAGGCATCGACATAAGTCAGTTCATCCCTATTTCAAGTTGCACCACACTTTAATCGGGTCTTTTCGACGATCGCGACTTTGGACGATGTAGCAATGGACCGGAATCGTTTCTAAATGACGCCGAAGACCAAGAACAAAGGTAACAATTCGCCGACAGAATCGACATTCGTGCAATAATTTGTTTTTTTCATTTATAGATGTAACAAGGATTCATGCTGAGTGTAATTTATTTTCTCATCATTCTATACACGAACAGTTCGCGTTAAAATGTGTATACCACACCATGTGTGCCGATCAAGTGCATCGGACCGTATCAAATTATTTTTCCCCACAAATCGGTAGAAAATGACTAAAAAATTATCTCAGTAAAATTTAAAAGGGATCCATTGGCCAGTTATGACTTAGTCCAAATTTGAAAAGTAATGGATTAGAACTTTAGTTCAGTGTATATGATGTCTTGCTTTTAGTATACTTATGTCTATGCTTAGGTTTATCTTATTTTCCATAATATGCTTTTTATTTTGTTATGTGTTGATATTTTTTACATGTATTTCATTTTGCTATGAATATTTTGTTCTTTTTATTTTTTCCTGTGTTTTATAATTGTTCTACAAATGCTACCCGAGTTCCTAAACTTACTACTAGTCAATAACACTGCCTATGCATTTGCTTTGCCTCTTTTTTTATTGCTATGCTTTGTTTTTTATTTGTTGTCAATGATGTTCTCTGCATGTGTTTTTCTCTTGCATGTCTTTCCATTTTCAATTTTATTTCAAACCAGTGTTTTTATATGTACCATGATTACAATAATTTATTAATTTACATATTCATGTACTCATGTATGTATTTCTGGACACCCTGGTTAGTTTATGAGGTTACTGCTGATTAGTTTTTTTCCAAATCGAATTTGGAAAATTCTTTGCTTTTTAATCCATTCTTATTTGGCACACTTTCGTGTTAATTTTGTTTCTCAGGATTTTATATGTTTGTTTTTTTCTTATGGCAGTTTTTAGACTTGGGTCAATGATCAGCATTTTCCATCATAACTTTCATTTGATTATTTATTTATCTTGAAATTACTCACATACTACAGTATTTTATTGTGTAATTTGTACTTCCTTTTATTCATTCTAATTTTGCTTTGCTTGTGCTATTACCTGTTTGTAATTACTGCTTGTCATGTATGTCTAATAATACGTTGTATTCTTTGTTTGTTTGTTTTCTTTTAAACCAAACTAACTTAATTTTGTAGGTATAAGTATCTATCAAATAATCAAGTCTTGAAATAAGCATTTCTTCTTTCTTAAATGCGTGATTTCTATGTAAACTTTAAATGTATATCTGAATCTATAATTTTATGTTACGATATAGGTAACCATGTGCCTTATGGACAGTGGTTATAAGCGTTTACTCGTAAACCTGGATGTTTTTGTGTTTTAAAATTGCATATCCTTAATAATCATGCAAATTACTACATATCTTTTCGGCTGCTATTTTCCAGTACTTTACTAGTTTTTATTTCAGAAATTCAGACCACATGTTATTTTGTTATTTTCAGTTATTTTTTTAAATTTCAATGTTAGATGATTCTGTTAATTGCCAAAAATAGCTTATAAAGCTAATGTTTACAATGTTGTATGTAACCGACCTTAGATAAATCTTCTTGTATCTTGACAATAAACGCAGTTAGTCTTAACGTGGCAAATCAACAATGGTTTCTGTATCTGTAATTCTTTGGTGAGTGGTTTATTTTCTTCGTCAGTATGTATTTATGTATGTACGCGTTATAATGAGTTTTAATTAATTTTCGCACGAAATTAACGACATAAAACTTGTATGATTTAGGCTAAATCGTTTTATCGTGAGTTGTACATTACTTTATAGCCGTTATTGTGTAAATATGTGATAAGATAAGTAAACAGAAGGCATAATTATTAATTAACAAATAGTTTTATTAAATACACCCGTTGTCAAAATCGGATAGAATAAATCGAGCGGATAAAGACATACAAATGTAAAAGAAGTATTTTTGTGGCATCCGTGTGGCATACGATCTGTGTGGTATTTGTGTTGTACTAGTATGCAGACGGAAGGATATAGTACTTTATAATAGGTAGTATTTCAAAAGAGGTAAATAGAATAGTTTAACCCATTACATGTCATTTTTATATTTTTCTATAGAGATGGTAGTATGTCTACTGATATTTTTACATGTTGTTATAACTTTATGTTTTAAACGATCTCCTGGCAAAATTAAAAACCTTAAATCACTATAATTTTCCAGCAAATTGTGATTGCCCATTCAGATTGTTTGGTTGTTCATTCAAGAACTTAGTTCATAAATTTAAAATACCAGTAAATTATTATCATTGTGTTTGTATTTAAGCTTCTGCGATAATTTTTATTTGAGAAAATGCATCCATGTTGTCAACACAAGAAAGCTTCTCACTGGGACTTGAACCCAGACTACATTTTTATAAAAATGTGTGCTAGCATTACACTATGAGAAGGGATATACTGAAGTGTTAACATGGAAGTAGACCTAATGAATAGAAACTGATTGTGATTAGTTATAAGCATGTTAAGGAGTCAAAACTTAAAACTTTAAGTCAGGGAGATCAAGTTTGTACATTTTAGGAATTATCTGGCATTATAAAAATTATTGAATACTCTCATATCACTACAGATACAATATACAAATCTAGTCAGATTCAAGTAATTTCTTGTTAATAATGGTGCCTTTCACAAGCTATTGAATTGTTTTACAGTGAAAACACAATTGTCATTACTTGAATTTCGTTTTATTAAGGTATAAAATGGTTTGTGGTATTATATTTTATCATTTTAAGATAGATCATTTTTGACAGAAATGTCAACGCAAATCTTGGCCTGTAGTTCTGCCTTTTTTCAGCCAGGACTTTCCTGTTGGTGGAGGCATTTTACAGCAGGATGGGGCCAGACCAAATACCGCCAATGTTACCCGTAACTTCCTGCAGCAACATCACGTACCAGTGCTTGACTGGCTTGATGTTTGGGATATGCTCAAACATCGTGTTTATGCTCGTGAAAATCCCCCAGAAAACATTGCTCAACTGCGTCAGGCTTTGCTAGAGGAATGGGACAATATTCCACAGAGGCATATTGAGGCATTAGTCCTGTCTATGCGTCGGAGATGTCAGGCTTTATTAACAGCAAGGGGTGGTTACACTCGGTATTAACCACGTGAAAATGATTTTTGACCCTATGTGAATAAGACATCGATTTTAATTGAAACATTGTTTTGAAATCAATAATTTTCTATACATTTTATCATCAAATTATCTGAGAGTGAGTGTTAAACTCTTGACTGACATTGGTCAATTTTTTACGTTGCTTACATGTATATAGTTTTATGAGATTTTTACTGCCTTTTATAAAACCATTAATGTTGAATTATTTCGAATTAAGACGTTTTTTTTATTCAATTTTAGTACATAGAATTGGTTTAATTTCTATTTAGTCAGTATATAAGGTAGTATATATAGTTATCAATAATAGACGATTGTGTATGCTTAAAAATATTGGTAAAAGGTTTCAATCATTATATTAAAACAGAGCAGTAATTTTATGAGTTTAAAGAACTTTTGTTGTGTATTGTCTATAACAAACTCTTTAACCTGTAATGGAGTGATTCAACTTGTAGAAATATACAATGGCTATATGGACTAGATTAATTTACCCCTCTCAGTTTCTTCCGTCCATTGTTTTAATGTGTGATATCCTCATAATAAGAACTATTTGCTCAATTTGGCTGTGCTAAGTATTCAAAGTACATATATAAATCATTTTCAGAAGACAATCAGTGAATAAGATGTTTAGTAGTGTGTTAACCACTAGATTTTTTTTTGTTAGTAGTCAAAAACATTATGTATGTAGTAACAAATTTGAATAAATAGTTTAAGAACTTCATAAGATTGTTTTGTCTGTCTAATTGCTATTGGGCCATCAACGGATGCCAATGTTGGCCAAACCTCATAATGTTCATCGGTTCCACGTTGGCCCAACCGTTGGCTCATCGTTGGCCCAATGACTTAAATGCAATTATTCGTCGTTGGGCCAACGCAATGATCTCTGTTGGGCCAACCAAGCTCTGCTATCTGGGAAAGCTTAATTGACTTTATCATAATTTATGATAATAGTATTGTTTGAAAAGGTGTAAAATTATAACATAAAAGACTTTGACTTCCTTCAAATGTTACAAATAATGTCTTTGGAATTAAACATTTTAGTATTTGAAAATCTAAACTATATTTTTACTTAAAATAATTGCAGAAATAATATAAAATACATTCAATGAGTATACGCAGTCTACCCTGAGATACAAAGAATGTGCTCATTTTACATGCGAGTCGTACATTATAAAAAAATCTTACAATGGATGATAAATCCTACAGAGAACTAAAATCAAAAAAGAGCATCATTTCTGTAGCTTACTTTTGCAGAAATTAATATTTTTATGGCAACTTGCATTGGGCACAAGTATCCAAATCCCGGTGCGCTACCAACTGCGCTATCGACCCGGGTTATATATATAGTGTCTTCAAACAAGTCTAATGAATAGCTGGTATGTTATGATCTTGATATTTCCATTATAACATCATTATATGCATATCATTTGTTAGTCTTTAGAAAAATTAGATCTTTGAGGGTAAAAAATACATTAAATTCAGCCTTCTTCTTATGAGGGTTTATCCCCAAATGGATGATTCTTCATGACTTTTCAATCTTTTTTCAACGATAGATAACAAACACTGCCTTGAATTCTTTTGAGTGGTGATTGTAAAATTCTTTAGAACAAATAATCTAATATTTGTAAACTCTGACATGCCTGTAAAATAAATCATATAGAGACTATATAATTGTTAATCTGATACGCTGGTACCTGGAAATGTTAAAAAGTACAAATAAAAACACACTATGGAAGACACATTTGTATAAGTGACACATTTATTTCACGGCGTCTCAACGCCGTGATATTGTGATGGGTAGATTTTGATAGCAATGGGCAAAAGTCACGTGACATAAATCCTTTCGATTTCCACTGCCGACAAATTTATTGTTTTTAATGCAGTCATAGTACAGCTCATTTTCGTTAAAAGTTACATAGAAAAGGCATTTTTGGGGACAAAAAATAAACAATATTTCTATCAACAATGCAACACACGAAAAATCAGCGTTTTACATCAACACATTTCCGCAAATCCTTTCGACTAACATGAAAAGGGGTAGGTATAATTTGCGGACCAACCGGACCAGCGGACCAGTTTAGTATACGGATACAGTTTAACAAATATGCGTATCATAATGTGTGTACAGTAGATATATAATTGAGATTTGCCAATATTTTATTTAAAAAGATAAGATTGATAGAGTTTTCGGAAATTTCTGAAATGTAAAAACATAAATACCAATATCGAAATTATTTTTAAGAAATAGGTTTGCAGATTTTTTCTATAAAAAGAATCGTCGATTGCTTCATTACATATTGTTGTAAATATTATATATTTCAACTGTTTGAGCTTTTGCCATTTGAAAACAAATTTGATAGGATTCAAATGTAATATTTTAATAATATACCTTTTTGTCCTTTTTAGCGGAATGTATAAATAAAGAAGCCTGATCGTGTAACATTGACTTTTAATTCTTACCTTTACTATGATTAAGTGTAGCGGACCATTTAATTTTAAGAGCGTAAGAGTTACGGACCAGGTTATAGATCGAGTAGATGTAAGATTATTTTTTTCGGACTTTTTTAATTATGAAGAGTTTCGTACTATATTGACGGTCTATTGACCTAAGGTATCACTGCAGCGGACCAGGTAATTTTAAGAGAGTTAAAATGATGGACATGTACACCTAGGTGAAAAGCTCGCCAGTTTTTAATTTGTTCGAATGGATTATGTTTTCTCGTGTCTGGGTAAATTTTTTTACGAGTGAAAATGTCCTTTGAACCATATATTTCTAATTTTCTATATTTGCTGGCATGTTATTTTTTTTAAAAAAATATTTCTATTCAAAATAGCTTGCCTTTTGTATTTAGGCGCATCTTTTCGGAATTGAAATACATGTTTTAATTTAAAAATCCTTTCGTGTATCCGGCAACAAAATTCTTCCGTAACAAGTAAAGGTATGACTACTCTCCAATGCACCGGTTCGAAAGATTCACTCGTTGACTTTCTACCTCTGCTAAAATACTACGTGCAAACTGATATTTCTATTTTTAGGCAGAGACACACACATTTAAATTGCATGATTGTCTCGTGAGTTTAAAAAAACAATGCAACAAATGTTCACGCCTGTAATATCAAAATGTCGAAATTCAAAGATGTTGGAAAGTTTTGCATTAGTTAGATAACGGAAAATTAACGAAAAATAAAGTAACCATTGATTTTTTAGAACGTGCATCTCTGATCTTTCTCCTATAAACATAGAGCAACTTATTGAACTTGAAAACAAAGTGTAGCCACGACATATATGACGTAATACGAGGTTGCAAACGTCAATTGTATGATAATATCATATAAGGCGTTGTTTACACGCTAAACAAATGCGTATACAGTTTTGCAGCTATATTGGAATTTGGTAAACGTTCATTTGCTGTTTAAAGGTTCATAGTAAAGGTCAATATCATTATCGCCGGTCGTTGGACCAGCGATATAGACAATTGTCAAGATTTGAGCAATTTGTAGTCAACTTCGGTTGCCTAAAGCCAATCAAAACGATGCATTTGAGGTCACAATATGAAAAAATGGACGTCGAAAAGTCAAATTAGGGGTGCGTGAATGGGCTCGTCGAAGCCATGTTTTGTTGGGTTACTTGCTTGAATTAATTACCGAAAATACCTTTATAAATATATAAACGTGTGCCAGTTAATTGACAGTTGCAATATAAGACCAAGAAAAAATGCTTAACTATATGTAACATGTTTTATTCTTTCTAAAACTCGCATTTGTTGAAAAATTGCAAACCTAACTTCCCTACTTCGGGGCGAATCTAAATCAATGGTTTTACATAGGGCGCGCTAATTCATGGTATTCTATAAATAGACTCACTGGTTTTACATATCTTTACCAGCCCCGTGTTCGGTAACTACTGTTAGCCAACGTTAAGGATACGGGAGAACTCAACCCGAAGCCATATCAACCTGTGCAATACTCAACACTAAGTTGGAACAACTCAATCCGTTAGTATGATATTGAGTTGTCTTGGGTTGAGCTGTCAATTTGTTAAGTTGTTCCGATTCTACCGTTACGGAATGTTCAAGATAACCGAAGACGCTGCTGGGCACGCTAATCATTGTATTCTAAAATAAATACACTTGAGACGGTATAAGACGCTAGCCCATATTGCTTGAATGTTTTTAATATATGTAGTATACACGGCTAAACGGCGGTTCAAGCATTTTTGGAAATGCTTATACTTGTAATTCAACACGTTTTAAAGCAGCGAATGAATGTAATGTGTTCACTGAGCTGCGAGGGGAGCGTAAGGAATTACCTAGTACAAGGGCTTTACCCAAGTATACGATATATATCGAATACTGGTATTGTAGGTTTTATAGATATATCGGATCGATCGTTTCTGTATCGAACAAAATATCGATCAATGACAGTTATGCTTTAGTATAATTCAAAATCCTGGCCTGCAAATTGGTTGATATCAGTTACTCACTGTTCCTGCCAAAACTATTTGTCAGGATCTTTTAACTTTTTCTTTATTTATCACTTTCCAACGTGCACTTAATCCTGGCTGAAACACTCGAGAGAGGGGTTGGCAGTATAAAGAGATAAAATATTTTGTATAGCAAATCAACATCCTACTACTTCTGGACAGTTCGGTATGGGCTTATCTGTGGACGAATTTTCTAATGATTATTATGACGTCTTAAACCGGTTACGTAATGTTTCGTTCTTGGGGAGTATCTGTTGCGGTAAAAAGGCCTCTTTTTATGTACTTTGTATTTCATTTTGCCCGGAGACCAACGATCGCCCCTTATTATACAGATCACTTTTGGGAACCAATAGTCACACGGATTGGTAAGAACAGATCCGCAATGTAAGGAGCACTTGACTGAACAGAAGCGATAAATCATGTAGACAGCTTCTGTTCTGAAAGACTATGTTTTCCCTTTTGCCGATCATTTAAGCGTCATGCAAATATGAATTACTGTAGATAAATCCAACTAAAACCAAACATCCTGTCGGCATAAAGATTGTGTCTAGATCCAGACCATTCTCATACTCCAAGGTTATCAAGATTCTCGATCTAAATAGGTATCTTACTAGGCTCTGGGAACGAGAATGTTACATTTGAACAGGAAAACGTTTTATAACAAGTTACCTTTTTATTACTGAAAAACCTTAACATGGCAATTCAATATAATACTTTTTTGAGTTACCTTTAGATTTTAATTAATAATTCTTTTTTGTTTGCCGTGACAATCACTTTGCTGCATTTCGCAGCAATTTTTTACTTGTATAAGTATTTTAAGTGTAGGAAATCATCATTATGCATCAAAATTTAAATAAGTATTTGCAAGAAAAATCAACAAATATTCAAAGAAACCGACTATGCAGGTGGACTCAAAATGAAACAAAACCATGAAGATATATGTAATACATTGCTACTTCTTTCTATTCTTGTGCGGGTTAAATCCTGGTGTGACCATGAACAGTGGATATGAGAAAAGAATGGGGGGGTTTCTCAAAGGAATAATACATATTCTAACTAAACATCACTTTTAAGGCCACGCTTATTAAACATTTGTTATTTGTGTTGACAACGGTGGTGCCCCTCAGCCGATTAAAGCGCTTGAAAGTGTTTGGGAAATTGCTTACTTCACGGTTAAAATGATGGATACATCACATTGTTTTCCCGAAATTTATTCGAGAAACCAGCGCGAGAAAGTCTATGGACTCCACAAAATTTAAACTGATGCAAAAAGAAACGCCTCAACCTTCTCGGAAATATTTTTTAGAATAAAAAGGCAACAAGAATGTCTGCTTGCAAGTTATATTATCGTATTTACAATCGTAAATTGTATTCATTAAGAAATTATTTTACTGTCACAATTTATAAAGGCAATACAAATTGCTTAACATGCAGATATCATTGGATAAATCTCAATCCACTTCCTGAAAGTTAGCTGTTGTCGACGTAACCACCGTTACAAACATAGGTGTTCAATCAAATTGTTAAAATGAAAGATGAAAGCTTGTGGTCACTTTCAGATTGTGGTCGCGCAATGTCATTCTGATAAACAAAGGCATTGCCAAAACATAGAGGAAATCAAAGGACGTAATAGTGGGGGATGTAACGTCTTTGAGATTACCCTAGCACACAATGACCAGACTATGACATTGCCACCACTGTAATAAGTTTTTTCCCTCGAAAGTTCATGACATCGTTTTAAGACACCGATACGTCTGTTGACGTTCTATGAGCTGACATTCTGCCAACGCTAGCTGAGATTTTAACAAGCCCACATAAGTTGTTCTAATTTACGAACATTTAGAACAAGTACGGGGTACGGCATATACCAGACCATTCGCTGTTCTCGAAATCTTTATTTTGGCGTTCATCGTTACCATCTAACCACAAGTGACATAGTGATAAATTTATCACGCAAGTTGGTGTAAATATTTGCCTGGTCGTACCGACAATAAACGCAGTCTGTATTAGCGTGACTAATCAGCAATCGTTTCTGTATCTCTAAGCATTTGATGAGTCGTTCCTTTTTCTCGTCTATCTACGCGTCATAACAAGTTTAAATAAGTTTTTGCAAAAAATTCACTACGCAAAACTTGTATGATTTAGGCTAAATCATTTTATCTTGAGTTTTACTTTACTTTATAACCGTAACTGTGTAAATATGTGATAACATAAGTAAACAGTAGGCATAATTAACAAATGCTTTTATACAATTCACTCGTTGTCAAAATCAGAAAAAACAAATCGCACAGATAAAGAAATACAAATGTAAAAGAAGTATTTGGAGGCATCTGCGTAGCATGCTATTCGTGTTGTATTAGTGTTGCACTATTATGCAGACAGACGGGTATAGGACGTAATTATATTGGTAGTATTAGACATTAACAACCTAATCCGAAGTTGAATATAAAGATCTAAAATTGAATAAATACGGGGGTTTGCTCAAACGAATTTTGGTAATTACACATTAAGCCTTACAGCTGCGTATCAAGTGTACATATGAATTGGGTGTATATATGAATGAGTTAAAATTCGTGTGCTGCACTTATTTACAGACAAAGATAATACGGGATTACTTGATATTAAAATGAGTGTTTTTTAAGGCTGTGAACGTTTTTATTTGTAATCATACGCAACAAATTGTATTAAAGCTATGAGTATTTTTATAAAATTGTTTTCACAACTGACTGAGGAATTCTAGAGGTACGTTTTTTTAGATCGCCAAATTTCCCAGTCATGTAAAAATCATCGAGCTCAGGAATCCGATACCTTTGTAAGATTCCAATACCGCAATTATATGTCCTGCGCATTCACGACGTTTACGTGTAATTTTGTTTTAGGAGCAGTGGTCCAGTGGTAGAACGCGCGCTTAAGGATCGAGAGGTCCCGGGTTTGATCCCCGCTAGGGGCACTGCTTATTTCCTTGAGCAAGAAATTAACCTAAAATTGTTCCACTCCACCCAGGTGTAAATGGGTACTGTGACGGATCGCCTGCCTGAGGGTGATTTCAGTGACCAGGAGTTATAAAACAAGATTGTAAAGTCGGCTGAACATGTAGATGGAAGCAGACTTTAAACCGCACTTTAACTTTTAACTTTTATTTTAAACACTTCGGGCACAAACTTGTATATTTCCGGACGAACAGTGCAGAGGTATAGTGTAATTATCGGTCCTCGATTGGGATACATTTTGTCACCTAAAAGATAAAAGTTATCAGGAAAATTCAAATCCGTTCCAATCCGTCTCATTTCAAATTACATGTACACCATGTATATCCACAAAAACGTGTGTATGGAGGGCATAATAACATTTTTCTCGCACATTAGTTGACCATTTTATTAAACTAAGACGTGAATATAAGACTTAAAGTTTTGATTTCGTTTTCCAACGCTACAACAATAAAAAACGAACATGGCTGACAACAGATTCTACGTAGGATAATACCTCAACCAAAGAATATGCAATTCACACGCTTCTGCTTAAATAACATGGTCTTGGTTCTTTAAATTTCATGTAATTGGGTAGATTAAAGAGAGATTCCTGTGTATTACCTGTGATTTTACAGAAATGTCAACCAATGCGTCTCTTACTCTTAAACGAATTAACACCATACCTAAGCAGCCGGAAAAAGTACATTAGGTAATAAGATTTTGTGTTCTGGTGGTGGTTTAAGAATGAAGGAGCTTTCTTTTCTCCAATTTTAACATGAGAAACAAATATTGAATACAGTAACATCATTTTATGTCGAATAAATGTTATCAAATGTTCATTTACATGAGACACAGACGTGAAACACAGATAGATTAATTATGAATGGTAAAGTTAAATGATAATATCAATTTAAAGGTATCATCAATGGGAAATGTCCCCTTCAAATCACATTATATACTCCCATGCTTCATGTAAATTTCGATACACATACATACAGACGGGCGATCGTGATAACTACACAACAGTGCTGTTGACCATGAATAGTATATAAACACAGTATTGACTAGTTTGAGAAAACCCCTGATATTTTACAATTGTAGATTTCTAGTTACGATTCGGATTAGGTTGTAAATGTCTAATGCCAATAAGTTAACATAAGTGATTAACCCATGTCATTTTGTATTTTTCATAAGATGGTAGTATGTCTACTGATATTGTTTTATGTTGTTGTAACTAATGGGATGTTTTAAACGAACGTCTCACAAAATTAATAACCTCAAAGCTGATACACTGACATTTATGTCTATTTGTACACTGAACAAAAGTTCTAACCGATCACTTTTCAAATTCTGATTATTTTATAACGGGCCGATGGATCCTTATTAAATTTTGCTGAGCTGATTTTTGTGTCATTTTCTACCGATTTGTGGAAAGAAAAATAATTTGATACGGTCCGTTGCACTCAAGCGGGACACAGGGTGCGGTTTACATATTTTGGCTCAAAATGTTCGTGCAGAGCGTGGTGAGTATTAAATTTTACTTTGCATAAATCTTTGTTAACTTTATAAGTGAAAAAACATAAAACATTGCACAAATGTCGATCCTGTCGGCGAGTTTTAATCTTTGTTTTTGGTCTTCGGCGTTAGTTAGAAACGTTTTCGGTCCCTTGATATTTTGTCCTAAGTCCTGTTCGTCGAAGAAGCCCGATTAAAGTGTCATGTAACTTGAAATAGGAATGAACACATTAAGAATAATAGAATTATAGCATTTTCTTCAGTTTAGTTAATACTTCATCAATGTTTTTAAAGATAATTCCATGAACAGACACTCACCTGTCGGATAGAGACTCCAGCATTCAACATTACATTGGCTACGCCACGATCCTGCATCGACATTCGTGCAATGTTTTATGTTTTCTCACTTATAAAGTTAACAAAGATTTATGCCAAGTGAAATTTAATACTCATCAAGCTCTGCATGAACATTTCATGCCAAAAAAAGTAAAACGCACCCTCTGTACCCCTTGAGTGCAACAAACCGTATCAAATTATTTTTCTTTCCACAAATCGGTAAAATATTACACAACAAGAGCTCCGCTGGGCGGGGCATTATACGCCCGTGTGCAGTCCATGCTGTGTTCTATCTCATATGAAGTCCCTGTGACCTTGACCAATGACCCTGGCATCTCAGAATAGGTCCCATCCTTAACTGGAGGGCTATCCAAAGCAAAGATTTTGAGAACCTAGGTACCTAGGGGCCCCAAAACCAATAGAGCATAACCTTGACACTTCCGCTACTCTCACGTAAAATTTAGTGAACCTAGGTACATTGGTTGTTCAGTTATTGTCTGGACAAGGTTTTTCCATATGATGCCTCTGTGACCTTGACCTTTGGGTCTGGGGCCCCAAAACCTATTGGGAATATCCTTGACACAAGGGCTACATTCACATAAAATTTTGTGAACCTAGGTACAGTCGTTGATGAGTAATTGTCCAAACAAGGTTTTTCAATATGATGCCCCTGTGACCTTGACCTTTGACCCAGGAGCCCCAAAACCAATAGGGCATATCCTTGACACAAGGGCTACCCTGACATAGAATTTGATGAACCTAGGTACATTGGTGGTTCAGTAATTGTCTGGACAAGTGTTTCATTGTTTGCCATTTTGACTTTATTAACATATTGATAGAACATTTGAAGTCACTGCTTGGTAATTTGATATCTTCTGGTTGAAGGTTTAAACTTGACCCTGTTTCCCAAAAACTGATAAGACACATCCTTGACACATGGGCTACTCTCACATGAAATTTGGTGAACTCAGGTGCAGTCATTGTTGATTTACTACACGGACAATGTTTTTCAATATGATGCCCCTGTGACCTTGACCTTTGACCCAGGGGCCCCAAAACCAATAGGGCATAACTTTGACACATGGGCTACTCTCACATAAAATTTAGTTAACCTAGGTACATTGGTGGTTCAGTTATTGTCTGGACAAGGTTTTTCCATATGATGTCTTTGTGACCTTGACCTTTGACCCAGGGGCCCAGAAACCTGTTGGGAACATCCTTGACACAAGGGCTACATTCACATAAAATTTTGTGAACTTAGGTACAGTCGTTGATGAGTTATGGTCCAAACAAGGTTTTTCAATATGATGCCCCTGTGACCTTGACCTTTGACCCAGGAGCCCCAAAACCAATAGGGCATAACCTTTACCCAAGGGCTACCCTCACATAAAATTTGGAGAACCTAGGTACATTGGTGGTTCAGTTATTGTCTGGACAAGTGTTTCATTGTTTGCCATTTTGACTTTATAAACATATTGATAGAACATTTGAAGTCACAGCTTGGTAATTTGATATCTTCTGATTTAAGATTTAAATTTAACCCTGTTTTCCCAAAACTGATAAGGTACATCCTTGACACATGGGCTACTCTCACATGCAATTTGGTGAACCTAGGTACAGTCATTAGTGAGTTATTACCCGGACAATGTTTTTCAATATGATGCCACTGTGACCTTGACCTTTGACCCAGGGGCCCCAAAATCAATAGTGCATATCCATGACACATGGGCTACTCTCACATGAAATTTGGTGAACCTAGGTACATTGGTGTTTCATTTATTGTCCGGACAAAGTTTTTCCATATAATGCCCCTGTGACCTTGACCTTTGAACCTGGGGCCCCATAAACCTATAGGGCGCATCTTTGACACATGGGCTACTCTTACATAAAATTTGGTGAACCTTGGTACAGGCGTTGTTAAGTTATGGTCCGGACAAGGTTTTTCAATTTGATGTCCCTGTGACCTTGACCTTTGACCCAGGGGCCCCAAAACCGATTGGGAACATCCTTGACACATGGGCTTCTCTCACATAAAATTTGGTGATCCTAGGTAGATTGGTTGTTAAGTTATTGTCAGGACAAGTTTTTTTCCCATATGATGCCACTGTGACCTTGACCTTTGACGCAGGGGCCCCAAAACCGATAGGGAACATCTTTGACACATCGGCTACTCTTACATTAAATTTGGTGAACTTAGGTACATTGGTGGTTCAGATATTGTCCGGACAAGTTTTACCTATTTTAAGTCCCAGTGACCTTGACCTTTAACCCTGGGGTCTCAAAATCAATAGGGAACCTCCTCCACCCAAGGGCTATCAACACATAAAATTTGAGGAACCTAGGTTCATCCTTTCTTGAGTTATCATCCGGACAAGCAATTGTCCACGGACAGACAGACGGACAGACGGACAACAGCATAACATAATACGACAGTTTTTTCAAAACGGGCATATAAAAATTACCTCTGCAAACTTTAATGAGAATCCATTGGCACGTTATAAAATAATCAAAATTTGAAAAGTGATCGGTTAGATCTTTTGTTAAGTGTATGTAAAATAGTTTTGAGATGCCCCCTCATAAATCTTCGGAGTCGGCTGTCCATGTTCACACTCCACATTCATCCGCACAAGTCTATAAGAAATACTTTATATACACAGTATTACACTACTGAAAAGTTCTAAACCGCCACTAATAAAACTCGAATAACTTGAACATCGTTTCATTTTCAAATATGAAATTTTGTGTGGTAGTCAATTACAAGTTACAGAATCATATTTTGCAAATACCGACATCGGTTTATGCCACATCTGGTGAACCGGAACGGAAGTTGCTATTAAAAAAAAAATTAGCACAAAATTACCGTGCAATGAACTGCACATGTTCTTGTCTTTGTTTTAGCCAGTCTTCAGGTTAGGACATACGAAAAACACAAAACCAGGCAATAATGTAACTTAAAGAAAGCGCTACTGCAGTTGGAATGATCGAACCTGGTATCTCTGTAAGGCAGGTATGTCAATAATCAATTGTGCGGTCGTATTGTTATCATTAAAAAGTAGTCAACTTAAGTTTTATTTAATGTCTTCTTGTGTTTTATGGTGATTGTGAGGAAATACCATAGGGATCAGGGGAGGATCTTTTGAAGGGAGGTCCAAACTTTTCTACGGGGGTCTGAAACTTTCGAACAACTACTCCATTATACACTGTTTGCAGAATAATGCAACATAATTATTCATAATAAATATAACATGACCATTTTATCTAAGTAAAACACAAAGAAAAACAAAGCAAGTCCCCAAAAACGATTGCTTCATGCAACTTAAAAATGAATTACAATTAAAATACACTCTTCAGCATGCAGAAACTATTAACCTGAATCAGGTTCATGAGACGTCGCTGTCAGGCTGTCATTGCAGTTGCTGATTGTCACATGTCACATTAATGTATAAATGTGAATTCCTGATTTTTGTGGTTGTTACAGTTCCGTTAATTTTTGTGGGTTATATCAACATTATATAAATAAATTGTTGAAATAAACGCAAGAATATTATTGACTTGTATGTTAGAACGGAAGACAAATCATTCCATAATTATTTAACACTAAAATATAGCCATGTATCTAGTGGCGGTCTAGAACTTTTGAGTAGTGTATATTGCTTTTAACAATATGACATAATTCAAATACTGCATGTCATCAATATTTTATCAGTAAGTAGAGTGCTAATACTCTTTAAAATGCATGTACTTCTTATCACAATTAAAAAAAATTGTTAAATATAATGCAGTCAATTGTTTTTAATCAAATTACTTACTTGTTTTTATTCATTCACCTAACTCCAGAAGAAACACAGCTTAATCTACACCAAATTAGGAACTCATAGCGGAATTAAGCATAGTATCATAGAATTATCATCTGTAATTCAATCAGTAGTACCTAAGATTCAGTGTGACACATTTGCCTAGGTATTTAGATTTACATAATTTATCAACCCTTATTATCAGGTTATGTATAGCTGTAAGGTCATCTTTTGTCAACACTTTTCTTAGCTAGTTCTCCCTTACCCTTCAACAAGGAGCTGACTTTTCTTAGCTAGTTCTCCCTTACCCTTCAACAAGGAGCTGACTTTTCTCTGTGTAATTAGCATAGGATTTTATCAAAATTACTACATTGATTTGTTGTAATTTCCAACACATGCTGTATCTTTTAGAAGAATATAAGGCACTCAAGACATAATTTGACTGCAGATATATATAGTTCATGACTCAACAGTCATGGAAACTTATTATGAGGGATAGTGAGGAGATAATATTATTGGCTCTACAAAGTTCATGAAACATCTTTTGATTGGACAAGTAAAGGTTATAAACCTCTTAGTTACTCCCACCATCAGAGTGTCAAATTTGGAGTTTTAAAGTTGTTTTCAAAAATATTTCCTGCAAGAACCACTTTTTAGTACATGTTTGTATCATAAACAAGAAGCGCCGCAATGTGACGAAACCAGGTTTTCAACGACCAAGTTTTGATGTGACAGGAATTATTCATTTGAAAGCAACAAAATCAATACATGCAAAACTAGTGATACCCCCGCCAAAATCTAAAAGTATGCGACAAACAGGAAGTAGATGAGCAAGGAGCATGAAATCGCTTTACACCACATGGGACTATGGGATGAAGCAATATGCAAAGTATTAGGCTGCTGCATGTTATAGTTGCTGAGAAAACTGCGACGGAAATTTCGTAACGGACGGACGGACGCACGGACAAGGGTAAAACAGTATACCCCCCTCTTCTTCGAAGCGGGGGTATAATGAAGCAATTACGTGGAAACTGAATTTCTATTTTAGCAACAGTGACCTTGACCTTGATCACAGACAATTGGGTAGCAATTCCAAGATGCCTCTTGATATCAGCTACCAACACACTAAGTTTGGTGTCAATAGGTCAAAGCAAACTAAAGTTATTGAGTGGAAACTGAATTTCTATTTTTAGTGTCACTGACCTTGACCTTTATCACAGACACTTGGGTAGCAATCCCAAGCTGCCTCTTGATATAAGCTACCAATACACAAAGTTTGGTGTCAATAGATTTTCCTCCATTGATTAGATAATATGGAGAAGTTCCGGCCTTGTGGAAGGGTAGGTGAGTACTGGTTATAGACAACGGTCCAGGAAAGCTAGGTTAATTGCGCTGGACGCCGTAAAATGACCTAAATTGTGTTGATACGGCGTTAACTCCAAAAAATAAATAAATAAATAAATAAAATTGGTGTCAATAGGTCAAAGCAAACTAAAGTAATTGAAGGGAAACTAAATTTCTATTTTTAGTGTCAGTGACCTTGACCTTGATTACAGACACATAGGTAGCAATCCCAAGCTGCCACTTGATATAAGCTACCTATGCACCAAGTTTGGTGTCAATAGGTCAAAGCAAACTAAAGTTATTTAGCAGAAACTGAATTTCTATTTTTAGTGTCAGTGACCTTGACCTTGATTACAGACACATGGGTAACAATCCCAAGCTGCCTTTTGATATAAGCTACCCATACACCAAGTTTGGTGTCAATAGGTCAAAGCAAACTAAAGTTATTGAGTGGAAACTGAATTTCTATTTTTAGTGTCAGTGACCTTGACCCAGATCAAAGACACCTGGGTGGCAATCCCAAGATGCCTCTTGATATAAGCTACCCATACACCAAGTTTGGTGTCAATAGGTCAAAGCAAACTAAAGTTATTGAGCGGAAACTGAATTTCTATTTTTAGTGTTAGTGACCTTGACCCAGATCACAGACAAGTGGGTAGCAATCCCAAGATGCCTCATGATATAAGCTACCTATGCACCAAGTTTGGTGTCAATAGGTCAAAGCAAACTAACGTTATTGAGTGGAAACTGAATTTCTATTTTTAGTTTCAGTGACCTTGACCTTGATCAAAGACACCTGGGTAGCAATCCCAAGCTGCCTTTTGATATAAGCTACCCATACACCAAGTTTGGTGTCAATAGGCCAAAGCAAACTGAAGTTATTGAGCGGAAACCAAAAGTTGACGCCCGCCCGCCCGCCGACGGACTTCGGCATTACAATTACCTGGTTTTCGTTGAAAACCTGGTAAAAAACTGAAAATTTCAAATAGTAAAAGGTGTTTAAGAACAGTATGTCAAATTTCATTAAAATCTGCAAGATAAATTGGCCACAGTTTGAGATTTTCCATCTCTGGTTTAATATGTTCACTGCTTACAGAGCAGCGGTCAGTTTCAAGAACCATTCTCTTTTATAGTTTGACCTCAGTGTTATAACATATTTAATAATTAGTGTTTAATACTCTTAATGATTTGTATAGAACTCAATTGAAATAAAAATAATGTCAAATACTCTACAGTGCAGTAAGATATTGGTTTATTAAAAAAATTACTTACCAATTTTTACTCTTTCACTGAATTCCAAAACAAACCAACTTATCAACACCAAATTAAGATTTCATAGTTGAATTTAGAATAGACCTCTGAGCTATTTTACAGCATCTGAAATATCAATTGAACCTGTAGGACAGACAATTTCAATCCCTATACAAAAAATATTTCATTCACATTTAGTAACACTGATTGTTGACACCACTTAATGACTTATGCTTCTGTTACTGTTTTATGACCTAAAATAATATGAATCATGATATAAAACAAGACAATGTAATCATAATGATAATACAATGTAATAAGTTGAACAAGGCAATACATGGTGTCCCAGTAAATCGTGTACTTTGTCCATTACTTTCTTTCTTTACGTCACATGATGATCATACTTTACAAGACTGTTTGTTAGTTATATTTTTATACAAATTAAGCATTTGACCACTATGAACGTGCATTAAAGGCGTCATTTTAATGTTTAACTAATACCAGGTATGTGCATGCGGCGCAACCGCTTTCACACTTGCATATTTGTTCATACGGAGTTTAACTGATCAGCAAAATTTACACTTAAACTTTTTAATTACATATTATTTTTACATAGACATTCGCAGAAATTATCAATATATCCTCACACCAAATCTCAGATCATAAAATATATACACAAGAGTGCAATACTCATTTGAACTGAAACACAAAAATGTGACATCCACGAGATAAGGTGACGTCAGGACAAGATTGAGTCTATGTAATTGCAACTCAGTTTCATAATCAGCCTGGCACAACATGGATGGGTATGAATTTGAATTCAAACATATAGACAGATGACAGGAATCATTCAGAATGCCTTGTGCGTGCTACATATGGTAAAGAAGTTATTCATAGTGTAATATATCCACAAAATTTATCATACCAAAAAATATTGAAAGTGTTATTCAAAACAAGTAAATCTGTGAGCTAATGCTCACTAGTGATACCCCCGCCAAAATCTAAAAATATGCGACAAACAGGAAGTAGATGAGTAAGGAGCATGAAATCGCTTTACACCACATGGGACTATAGGATGAAGCAATATGCAAAGTTTCAGGCTGCTGCATGGTATAGTTGCTGAGAAAACTGTGACGGAAATTTTGTAACGGACGGACGGACGCACGCACGCACGCACGGACAAGGGTAAAACAGTATACCCCCCTCTTCTTCGAAGCGGGGGTATAATTAAGTTGGAAACTTAACCCGTGGACCATTATATCATTGACCATACTTATATTTTGAGACTGATGTAACAATTTTGTAACAAAAGTTAGACAAAAACAAATTTGTAAAGTAAATATGAAGTATATACAGTAGAGTCTCACCTAACGACCGGTCCGATAATAAGACCAACTACATAATACGGGCAGTTTTTGAAAGACCGGAATTATCTTCTATATATTTCAATAGTCGTGAGGTCCGATAATAAGACCGGTCCGCTATTCCGTAATACGACCGCTTTTTTAGACCCAACCAGTCTAATTGCACTAATTTGGGGTCCAATAATACGACCAGTCTACAGCAGTCGTTGACACGTTGTGTAACAACTTTTTATCGAGTATATACAACTTAATTGATTTTTGACATGTATACAATTACGTAATAGGTATGACAAGATACCCATAGTAACCACAAAATAAGTGATAAAACAGCGTCAACAGTGATCAATAACAAAAGAATTGTTTGTAAATGTAATTGTCAATGATTGCAAATGTTTGACGATGTGAAACAGCGATTAGTCCCTCAAATCAACTAAACTTCGTTGCGAATTAATTTTTGATAATTTAAGATTAATTAAAAAGAAAGTTAAACAGACGGACTGCGATAATTTATGATTTTTGTTTGATATATCAAACTTAAATTATTTAAGAATGCGTTTCGTCTGCTTACGTAAGCGTTCTTACAGAGCGTTCTAAACAAAGAAAACGAAAGTAGAATTTCCTTTACAACTATGTGAAAAGTCGTCTGTCTCATTAATTTGCGTACGGTTTTGAGCAAATATGTTCCAGTTATCTGATTATTTTGCGTACAAATCTAATTTTAATTTGTTAAAATTAAAATAACTGCCAAAATTAAAATTAAACATAGCATCCTGTCGGAAAGGTATAAACTCCAGTATACGGAACAGCACGATGGGTACTTAGTCCTGGGACGGTACGGACTTGGTGAATTTTGCGGTGACGAAATTAAATTGTCAGTCAGTTTCTTGGTTAGATTATTAATTAACAAAATATCATTAAAAGCATAGGCAGATCTAGCGGGGGGGTCAGGGGGGTCTGGATCATCCCCTAGAATTTCCTAAATAGACTTGTCCATAAGTATTTACTGACTTTAAGTCATGAAACAGTTTTTCTCAATGCTTAAAATAGATTTAATGGTTATGTAGTTTTTATTACTTAAGTGCTGCATTATTCTGCAGAAAGTGTATAATGTGGTTGTGGTTCGACCCCCAAGAAAAAGTTAAGAACCTCCCCCCTTAGAAAAAAAATTCTGGATCTGCCCCTGAAAGGACTGTGATTTAAACAGTGTCTGAAATTAATAAGTTAAATGCAGATGTTTGGAAAAAATAGCATGAGTATTCTTACTTTCTATTTGTACATTGTAACCATTAACAAGACATTTTAACTGTATGAATAGTCACTGGCAACGTTAATAATTTTTGATACCTAACTGTTATACTCAATATATAAATAGGTGGGTTCGCTATTAAGACCGACTCGCTATTAAGACCACTTTCTATAAGACCGCCAGGTGGTCTTATTAGCGGAACTTTACTGTACATCGTCTGTTTATGTCACTGTTCACAACAAGGCGAACTTGGAGAGTGAATAAAAATGATTTCATAGACCTGACGTCTTAATATGACGTTGACTTGCGCCGCGTTTTCATACCTAGTGTCTTATAAATTGAAGCAAAACATTTATTTTTAATCTTCCATCTAAAAATTAAGTATACTTACTCACAACACAGGCATTTAATGGCAGTTAAGAGTTGGAGCTAAAGTTGCGCGTACTTTTTTTGCAACAAACAGAGTCCACGATTTACTGGGACACCCCTCATACACCAATCTTTCATGTCAACTAAGGAAAATATTATAGTCAACAGAGTATCAGTCAGGCAACCTAAGGTTCAATTCCTAAATTTGATACCTGACCTTTTCTCCTTTATGACATTTTGAGCTAAAAACCTGAGGACAGAAGGTCTGATCAATTAAATGAACAAATGACTGACTCTTTTATTGTTTAAAAATGAATGAAGCATGGTTGTTTGCGATTATCATCAGCCCAATTGGTTCAGTTGAGCTTAAATCTTTAGCATATCTGTGTCTATGCAGTAAATGGTTCGGTCAGTAAAACTAGGTGTCGGTTATCTGGGGCTTTCTCCACTCCATAATAAGGGGAACAGCCACAGGGCAAGTGGGTTAATAATAATTTAGTCATAAGCTGTCAATCAGTGTGACTTAAGACTTACCTTTATGCCTAAGTTATTGATAAAGCATTTTGAATCCTTACACTCAACAAGTCTGACTTGTGCTTCTATATCTATGTACAAGTATTGGTAAATATTTCTATCCCACTTGACTGTAGACAAATAATATTTTGAGCTGTAAATATACAATTTTTAAATAGAATGTAAAGCAATACTTATCAGGGCGGATCCAGGATTTTTTCTAGGAGGGATCAAACTTTTCTAGGGGGGGGGGGGGGGGTGTTCGAACCTCTAACCACAACCACATTATACACATTTTGCAGAAAAAATGCAACATAAGGATAATAAAAAGCACGGAGAGAAAATTGCTTCATGCTACTAAAAATGACTTACAGGCAAGAAATACCCAAATGGATAGGTACATTTTCCAAATTCTAGGGGGGTCTGGATCCCCCTGACCCCCTCCCTTCTGGATCCACCAATGCTTATTGATGTATAAATTTCAACTTTCAATCATTTTCAACAGTGACCTTTTTATTGTCAAATATTTAACATTACTTATAGCATTACCTGATAAAATTCCATGGTCCGAAGTGAAATTCTAACCCACAAACTCTGAAGACATAAGCAGACACTCTACCACGTCCCCATAAAAGCTTCTTTGAAGGCAGGGGAGTACAAGTGCCGTATTATACCTCTGCTACAAAATATTGAACATTATTAATGTTATCTTAAATACCATGCACTAGTATTTGCCTATTAAGATAAAGCAAAGGGGTCCATCCCGTCGGAAAGCCAAAAATTTGTTTAATAAAAAATATTTTTTGCAAAACAAAATTTTGGCTTTTGGCTGAAACTTTTGTTTTTGATGTTATAATGATAATTAGAGCATGTTTAAGTAAAATTAACAATTATTTGGAGTTTTGTAATGCGATGGGCACCTGTGAGATAAAGTACAGTGAACTCGACAATTCCGGGTCAGTAACGAAACAATGTGGCTTGCCTCTTTAAAAGAAAGTTGTGGAAATCAAACCTGCATAAATCATTAAACAAATACTTCCACCTTACCATGCTATAATAAATTAATTGTGTTTATTTGCTAGTAATTTACTGCAAATTATTAAATTGCATGTCTTAAACTCGGTTGTTATGGGTTGCACTTGCCAATTTCGGGTCATGTGACAGATGCTTGTCCCTTTAATCAGGGGTGGTCTCAACAAGGTTATAATCAATAAAACAGGAGACTTTTTGTCAATAAATACTTTAACTTACATTTTCTTCTGAGTAAGACGAAAAGAAAACTCGTAAATGAAAGATCTAAGGATGTCACTTGCAGTTACCTATTGCATATAAAACAAGTACAATAAATACAATTAATAGAATGTGAAAAGTGAAACTCAAAATAACTGTAAATCATATTCACAAATATCTTCCATATACGATAAAATTACATAAAAAATCAATTTTAAAGTTACAAAAACTTTAGAAAAAAAATGAATATGGGTTGACTTTAGTTGTCCGAGGGCTTAGAACTTAGTCCTTGGGTTGTGTTGTACCGAGTCTGTTGATTATTAGTCATAGTTATCAAAAGAAGTGTAAATTGGGGTTGATAAACAAATATTTAACATTGATCTGTCACCACATGCACAAAAAATTTCTAAAAAGTAAACAAATCGTTTTTTTGTTGTAAAAGATTCATAACCTTGAGAATGTCCCTCAGACTGACCCGAAATTGTCCGTGCTAACCAGGTCAAATTGTCAGCATAATTGTCAACATGTAAATACACTACTCAAAAGTTCTAAACCGCCACTAACCGCCACTAAATAAAATAAAATAACTTTTACATTGTTTCATTTTCAATTATAAAATTTTGCATGGTTGTCAATTACAAGTCACAGAATCGTATTTAGCAAATACCGACATCGGTTTTAGCAATGTGCAGTGAATCGAAACGGAAGAGGCTATTCCAATATAATTAGCACAAAATTTCCGCGCAATAAGCTGCACAGGTTTTTGTCTTCATTTCATCCAATATTTAGCTGAAGACACTAGAAAAACACAAAACATGATGAAAATGTACTTTGAAGAACCTGCTGTTGCAGCTGGAATGATCCAACTTGGTACCTCAGTAAGGCAAGTATGTCAATTATAAATCAGGTGGTCATTAAAAGTAGTCAAGTTGTGTTTTGTTAATGTCTTTGTGTGTTATGTTAAAATTTTGAAGAGATACTGTAACAATCCGGCTCTATACCGAACAGTATACTGGGTATACCAATTACCGGTGATGCTATTTTTAGACCGTTTTTTCAGTAACTAAACAAAGAACTACAAGCATGTTATATTTACTGATTTATCAGTCCATGTCTTTAAAACATATCATAAATTTCAGTTTACGAAAATCCTGACAGATTGAGTTAAACTAACACCATTTTTGTTTGAGTAGTGTAATCTGCCATCTTTTTTCCCAAATACGTATTACCGGTGATGAGGTAAATAATCTCCCAAGGTCAGTGACGTCATACGTAAACAGCGAAGTAAATGTGCGCAGTTAAACTTCCAACCCATTTTAATCAATCCATAAAGAAAAAAATCTAACTATTGTTTAATTTTTTTTAAAACAATACCTGAAAAACAGCATGTATTATTTCTCAATTTTCTGTCCGATTTATATCAGAAATGGTGAGTCAAAAAGTATTTTAATTCATTCCCGCTTAAAAATGACCTTTTTAAACAACTTTCACTTCGGAAGAAATGGCGGAAACCAAAATAAACAGAATGAGAAAGACAAAGAAATCCATTATCTGCGCATGCGTCTATAATCGGGATATCTTTGTTATCACCGGTGTTTCAGGTTCACCGGTAATTGCGGTATTCAGTATACAGACTTTGTTTATTTTCTGGGGTTATGACCTAGTTTCGACTCTACTTGGAATTTTGGCTCTGTTACGCAATGACATGCAAGATTACTGGTTGAAATCATATTTATACATGTTAATTAATCAATTTAAATCAGTTTTACCTCTTAGAAGAAGTGTTTAAGGCCTCATTTTACTTTACTTTCATTTCATACTGACGATCACATTTTACGGCAGCCATGTTGGAAATTGCATGATGGGATGTGGTTGCTTGGCGACCGCTTAGAACTTTTGTTTACTTAAATGTCAACTGCTTGTATGAAGAAAACTTTTCTATGTCTCTACAAAGAAACACGTTTAAAAGGCCGTTTGAGGTTACTACCAGTTTTATTAATCATTAAATGATCATTTAAGATCATTTTCATCACTGATAAAACCTATTTTCATTCAACTTTTTAACTTTCTTTAAAGGCACTATTTGGCGCTGATGTGAATTTGTGACAATTGTGTGCACTATTTGCACAGCGTTTAATGTGAGCGTAACGTTATTTCTGTGAATTCACATTCTCACATGGGTGACTGTGAGAATGTCTGTGAGTATAAATAGGCCAGAGAACCTTTGAGCGGGGTTCACATTCATTTTGGCTGCCTGGCTGACACGTTAAAATTTAAACTAAAGATCTTTTGAAATTTCATTCTAAATGGTTAGGTTTTAGAACTTATTGATATTGTTACTTTTAGTAGGCTTTATTCATAAATATTAAGTAACGCTTTTTACATTTTATAAGATTTTAGTAGTTTTAAAGGTACCATATCAGTAATTTTTCATGAATGGATAACTTCTGATCTCAGTCATTGATAACAGTTTAATAGTTTTTTAAACCGGAACAAAAGGGGATTATTTGTTAAATGAAGCTGTTTTACCTTTAGCACAAATTATCTCTTTGTAGCATAAAGTTAAATTGTTGCTAGAACTATATTTATTTTCTGTATGTAATAAAAATTACAACATTCGAAACAAAAGGTCATTTGTTGATTATCATTAGTATTATTTGTGAACCACCCAGAGTACCACCCAGTGAACCACGTGAAGTTCCACAACCAGAGCGCTACAATACCATAGATATCAGGGGCGGATCCAGGATTTTTTCTTTAGGGGGGGGGGGTCCAAAGTTTCGAACCACAAGCACAACATACGCATATTTATAATAAATATTACATAACCATTTTATCTATGTTAAGCACCGCAAGGGAAGTGAAAATTGCTTCACGCAACTTAAAATAGCATACAGTTTAAATATGTAATGGATGGGTACATTTCTGGAATTTTCAGGAGGCAGGCCCTCCTGAAACCCCACATAGATCCGCCTATGAACATTATTCTTCCATCCGACAACTTATTGATAATACCAGACTGGAATTCTTCCATCCGACAACTTATTGATAATACCAGACTGGAATTCTTCCATCCGACAACTTATTAATAATACCAGACTGGAATTCTTCCATCCGACAACTTATTGATAATACCAGACTGGAATTCTTCCATCCGACAACTTATTGATAATACCAGACTGGAATTCTTCCATCCGACAACTTATTGATTATACCAGACTGGAATTCTTCCATCCGACAACTTATTGATAATACCAGACTGGAATTCTTCCATCCGACAACTTATTGATAATACCAGACTGGAATTCCTGACCTAAAACTGTTGAAAATGTGTGGGACTGCTAAAAAGGGAAATTGGACGTCAGCCACACTAGGCACAGGAGCTTTCATGTCTGGTAGCCCATGTATTGGACAATGTTCTGTAGCATACAGTAACAGTTAAACTGTGTCAGGTGCATGAGATAGCGCTGTCAGTAGGGCTGAGACGGGTAGAAAATTTGTACCAGGGTACGTGAGGTCGTATTACCCTCAGGTGCCCGGGTACTCACTGTTATATCTTTTTTGTTTGTTATTGCACACTCATACATTTGGTATTGTTAGAAAGAGGATGTTATTATGCATTGAATACAAAAATAATTTTGAAATTTTAGCCAGTTCTGTCCATGCAGTGATGTGTTGAAAATTGACATTGAGGATTTGCAAGTTACAAATGATCGTGTTGAGTCAGTTTTAAATGAAACAAGTTTATGTGACCCCCATTAACCCGAATGAGTTCAGCCTCCTTTTACGCATGGACTCTACAAGTTTGTGAAGGAATCAAGCCGGAATACTAGAAAACTAATTCAGTTTAATAGGGGTCACACACCTTATTGAAAAAAATGTTTGTTTTTTTAAACCTGACTCAACGCAATCATTTGTGACTTGCAAATCCTCGATGTCAATTTTCATGTGAATCCAGCACTTTAGCAAAATTGTTCAAGAAGCTGGATTCATATTAGTTGGTTAGTAACTGTAATACTTGGTCGTCGGCAATATTGTAAAGTAGTGCCTATAGAGAAATTCAGTAGATGAACATTTCATCAGAGTTCTGATCGAGGCAGATTTTTTTATTGCTGAAAAATCAAAACTAATTAATATGAAGTGTTTTATTTTTCGGGTACTGGGTAATAACTTTGTACCCGGGTAGTAGCCTTACCCGACCCGATACCCGGGTACTCGAGTACTCATCCCAGCCTTAGCTGTCAGGCTGTCATTGCAGTTGCTAGTGGTCAGATTCCGCATTAAATTGAAAATGTGAATTCCCCATTTTTTTTACTTGTTTCTTTTACCTTAATTTTTGTGAGTTATATTAAATGATATGAATAAATTGTAGAAATAAACGCAAGAATATTATTGACTTGTATGTTAGGACAGAAAACAAATCATTCCCTAATTAGTTAACTATAAAACAAAGCTATGTATCTAGTGGCGGTTTAGAACATTTGAGTAGTGTAGATGAAACAAATCTAAGAGTTTAATCGTGATCACCGATAAATTTCCTGCAAATGATGTGCAATTAATACTTATTTTATCCAACTTGTGGATATAAATCGCTATTCTTTTGAACGCATGGACAAAAAGGTTTACATACTTTCGCTTTGGTTGGAAATGACGCTGTGACGTATGTTTCAACTTTTTAACATCGAAAAACTTGTTTATATTCATTATTACTCGAAATAAACAAATATTTACCGACGTGACTTTTCCAATTGTTATTACATCCGCCATTTTGGATATGACTAATAAACTTACCGGATGTTTAACATACGGCGATATGACGTTGTCGTCTTCAAAGTGTCACATACTTAGTTTACATTTCAAGAGCGATTTGTTATATAGAGTTGGATTATAATATGGACCGAATATGTCAAATTTGGACAGAATTAATATATTTTTATTAAATTGACGATTCTTTAGTATTTTTCATTAAAATTTTTTAATTGTCCTGTAAGAAAAAACGATTTTCGAATGCAAGATCGACCATATTTTTGAACAGAATCAAAAGCAAAATGTCTTCAATTTGATAAAAAATGTTGATAAATAATGTTGATATATATTTTTACATAGTCACGTTTAAAAGCGGCGATCTTTACCTAAAACATTTACCAGCATGTTCAGTGACTTTTTTTAGAGTGGGTATTGTACCCACCAATGTTGAAAAATGTGGGTATGAGGGAAAAAAAGTGGGTACACCAGTTTAAATAGTTTTATTTTGACATAAGTGCAAGACGATTTCTCCCCTATTCTTTGACGAGACGATCTGTCCCTAGTCACAATTGTCTTTAGATGATTCGTCCCAAAAATGAACATAGTTTCGGCAAATCCAGGTCATCTTTTACTTTACCCCATATTAGTTTATGATAAACAGCCCAGATGAACACAATATCATCGAATGGGGAGTGAAAATCGTGTAATGTAGCCTCCTTTATTATTACTTTTTGTAAGTGAATCTGGTGCTCGCGCTCGTGTGCAATACTAGTCGACAACAAATCATTAAGATTACGTGCTACTTCATCGTTAGTTCGCAAATCTGATCATATCATTAAAGTTTAGATTAATGCCTTTTTAATTCGGTAATGCAATCAGTTAAATTCTCTTGTTTAGACATAATTATTGGTACGAATCATCGCGTCGTCAACGCTCTCTAGCAGAAAACTATGGGATGCGTTTTTTCGTAAACAGTTTATCCAAGTTGACTGGTAAAGAGTTGGTGTATAACAGCATGAGAGGCTGTATTATAATTTTTCGCAGGGAAATATAACTTAAATTATAAAATGAAGGGTTTAAACCCGGAAATGTTTATTGTCAAAAAAAAATTTATCCTCAAAAATAGAACTATTTAATGTCCTTTGGCTTAGTGAACACCCACAAGAAATCAATACGCCACATCAAAAGGTTACGGTTAAGCGCTACAAAGTACCGCTTCTATATTAATCACCTTTTGAGAATTATTGTTCCTATTTTTACTGAAATCGATTAAAAAGACCCTTAAAAAGCTTTGGAATCTTACGATCAGATGTTGTTTTGTTCAGTGAGAACTTACTTTATTCATGTACGAATACATTTACGAAATTTACCAAAATATTAGATTTTATACAGGCTTAAAATTAATTTTTAATGCCATCATAGGCCTATCTTATGCAATTTTCGTTCACGTTTGTAAAGATATTTTGTCCACAAAATAACTTTATACGTTTTTTTACTCTCTATAGATTTTACCTTATATGGCTCGTTTTTTTTGGAATTCTGTAAAAAAATTGTAGGCCCTAAAGTAGGCCTATTTCTTACACTTCGTCATTAAGGGTTCTAATTCCTGATTTTCATGTACAGACTTCTTTTTTTGGTACCTGTCTTCCATACAAATCATTTAAGGTCCATAAAGACATTAAACTCAAAAGACCTACAGTTTGTTTGTCAACTGGAAACACTTAATGCATGAACACAAACTCTTTGCAGATTTAACCTTAGAGTGTACGTTTTTTGCAATTTCAGTTGGAATTTATAAAGAGTTTTTATACATATTCATAAGGTTTCTAAGCACATTGTTTTAGAACCCATGTTCCAAACACATAATTTAAGGCCCAGAAAGACATTAATCTCAAGGATCTAAAGTTTTTTGTCCACTGAAAAGACATGAACACAAACTCTTTACAGATTTAACCTAAGAGTGTTCGTTTTTTTGCAATTTCAGTTGAAATCAGGGTTGGACAGTTTTTGCCGCTGGCGGAAAAAACCATGGTAAAAACTGGAAAAAACCGGCGAGGAAAAAATAGGGTGGCAAAAACTGGAAAAAACTGGCAAAAACTAAATTTCTCAAATTTAAAAAGAAATATTCATAAATTTGTATTTTAAACTGATTCGAAATGCTTATTACTTTAATATTGAAAGTACAATTGACTGATACAGTAATAACAAATACATAAAATTACATTTTGCCTAGGGTTGGACAGTTCTTGCCGTTAAGAAAAAGTGGAAAAAACTCAAGTTCTCAAATTTCAAAGGAAATATTCAAAAGTTGTATTTTAAACTGATTGGAAGTGCTAATTACATTAATACTGAAAGTATGAATGACTGATACAATTGTAAACAGTTCATTATAATTACATGGTGCCCAGGGATTGACAGTTTTTGCTGTTTAAAAGGCAGAAAGGAAAAAGAAGGGTGGAAAAAACTGGTAAAAACTAAATTTCTCAATTTCAAAGGAAACATTTAAAAGTTGTACTTTAAACTGATTGAACATCCTAATATTTTTACTGTTTTTAAAAAGAAAATTGTATGATACTGTTATAAACAATAGATCATTTCACAGAGTTGTATGTTTTTGCCATTGGTGGAACAAACAGACAGGATGAACAGAGTGGCTAAAACTGAAAAAAAACAAGTTTCTGAGAATTAAAGGAAATATTTATAAAAAAAGTTTATTTATAAATACTTTAAAATATTAAGATTACTTTAGTGTTAAGTATAAAGTAGACTGACACATCCTTAAACAATACATTGAGTCCCAGTGAGAGGGGTCTTAGATTCAGCCTTACTCATCCTCTAGCTCTATTATGGACAAATTTTTCATTTTATTCATGTAAGATTGTATTCCTATTCAGAAGCTGAGAACAAACCATTAAACAAAGAAAATCACTATAGTATTTGCACTGACCAAGTGTGAGATACAAGCACAACATTGAGCAAAACAAAACCATTTTGGAGTTTTTTCCATTTTTGCCGGTTTTTTCCAGTTATTGCCGGTTTTTACCAGTTTTTGCCACTGGAAAGGAAAAAACTCATTTTTGCCGGCAAAAACCCAACCCTGGTTGAAATTTATAAAGAGTTTTTTTTAAAATCTTAATGAGGTTTCTAAGTAAAATTCTTAAAGTACCCGTGAAGCCCAGTGAAAAACACTTTAAACATGAACACAAACTCTTTGTAAATTTTAACTTTAAGCAGTCGTTTTTTGCAAATTCAGTTGAAATTCGTAAATAGTTTTTTTATACATTTGCATTAGGTTTCTAAGCACAATTTGTTAGTACCTGTGTCCCAAACACATAATTCAAGGCAAAGAAAGGCTAATCTCAAGGATCTAAAGTTTTTGTCCACTGAAAAGACATGAACAAAAACTCTTTACATTTCTAACCTTAAATCGGTACTTTTTTACCATTCCAGTGTAAATTTACAAAGAGTTTTTTTAAACATCTTCATGGTGTTCCTAAGTACAACGTTTTAAGTAGTCGTGTCCAAAACACATCATTTTAGGTCCTGAAAGACATTAAACTCAAAAGCATTAAAGTTTTTTGCCCACTGAAAAACACTTTATACATGAATAAGAACTCTTTGTAGATTTTACCTTTAAGCGGTATTTTTTTGCATTTTCAGTTGAAATTCGTAAAGAGTTTTTTAATACATCCTCATAAGTTTGTAATCACAATTTTTAGTACCCATGTCCCAAACACATAATTTAGGGCCATGAAACACATAAAACTCAAGGATCTAAAGTTTTTGTCCACTGAAAAGACATGAAAAAAACTCTTTACATTTTTAACCTTAAATCGGTACTTTTTTATCATTCCAGTGTAAATTTACAAAGAGTTTTTTTAAACATCTTCATGATTTTCCTAAGTACAATGTTTTAAGTAGTCGTGTCCAAAACATATCATTTTAGGTCCAGAAAGACATTAAACTCGAAAGAATTAAAGTTTTTTGCCCACTGAAAAACACATTTAAATAAAATACATACATATAAAAACTCTTTGTAGATTTTACCTTAAAGCAGTCGTTTTTTGAAATTTCCGTTGAAATTTGTAAAGAGATTTTTATACATCTTCATTTGTTCTGATTTTTATGTAAAAACCTCTTTTTTGAGTGCCCATGTCTAAAACATATAATTTAAGGCCCGCAAGGACAAAGTTTTTGTCCACTGAAATAACTATATAGACATGAACAAAAACTCTTTGTAGATTTAACCTTAAAGCGGTCGTTTTTTGCAATTTCAGTTGAAATTGGTAAAGAGTTTTTTATACATCTTCATTAGGTTGCAAAGTTCATATTTTTATGAACAAACCATTTTTAGTGCCCGTGTTCCATACATTTAACTAAAAAAATTTCCACTAAAAACTTTATACACAAACAAGAACTCTTTAAGATTTAACCTTGAAAGGGGTTGCAATTTTTGTTGAATTTTGAATTGGATTTATGCACACATCTAGTTTGGTTTCTTATTATATATAGATATTCATCTAGAAAGTTTTTCTTTTAGTACCTGGGTTCCATAATTATTTCATTTTATGCCATTCGAAAACTCTTTACCGATTTTACTAGAAATATAGCAGATTTGCAATTTTCCGTTCAAGTTTGCAAAGAGTTTTTGTATACACTTTATTCAAGCTCATTATTATAATATTTATGGTTTTTTTAGAACCTGAGTCCCATAATTATTCTATTTTTTGCCAAACGAAAACTCTTTACCAATTTTACTAAAATATTGCAGATTTGCAATTTTCCGTTCAAGTTTGTAAAGAGTTTCTGTAAACACTGCATTCGGGGTCTTTATTCTGAGTTTTATACTTAAAACTTTATTCAATACCTGTGTACCATTCATATCAATTTTTTCGACCCAGAAAGACTTAAAACTCCAACGATTGAAAATATTTTGTTAGATATTAATTTTTTAAGCAGTCCTTTCAAACACTATGTCTGTACGATTTTGTATCGAGCTTTTGCATGCGTTTCAACTTTGCTCACGAAACAAAACAGATTTTGATTTACTTGTTGGGTCCTCTGAGTCCCTTGATATTAGTAGACCACATAAAAAGGGGCCCGCCGCGGCTTTAACTGAATGACCACCCGAATACACGTTTTATCATTTTGCTATGTCTGTATATATCATGTAGAGTTCATGTATGTTTGAAAAAAAGTAGACAGATTGTAGGCGGAGCTTAATGCCGGACTACTTGCATTTCGAAAACTCTTTACCAGTCGACTCGGATAAACTGTTTACAAAAAAACGCATCCCGAAAACTATCGACAACATGATTCTTTATTAGCGACGAAAACAAAAACAATCCGCTTAGCGTTGCTGACGTCATTTCGGTAAAGGCTAAAAGCCAGTAAAAACGTAATAAGCTTAACAGAGTTACCGTTCGTTACATTATGATATATTTCGGTCCGCGTATTCGTACCCGGTTGGGTCTGAATATTCGCGTGAATTTTACTTTTTTGGCGTGAAATACGCGGATTTTCGCGTGAATGAACATGCTGATTTACCAATTCATAGAATTTAAAAATCTCGGCAATTTTCCACAAGATTTGCATACTAAAGAATCACGGAGTTTTACTTACATGTATATTGTTCGATAAGTATACTGAGCTTATTTGGTGGAATTAGCGAATTTAATTGAAAAGACAAAGAAACGCGATTTTTTACTGGATAACTGCCAAGTTTTTAGTAAAATTGTTGACTTTTGGTTATGAATATGAATGGGTATTGTTTAACGAGATTGTTTATATTTTCGTTAAAATTTTAAAGATTTGGTGAGGAATGACAAGCTGGATTTTTTTACAAAAACATCAACTTTCTATCTATTCATTTAACGTTTTTCCCCAAGTACTAAGCTCTTTTTATCAAGCTAAATTCCCATTTTTGTTCACGAAATTTAAGTCAATTTAATGTTCAAAAATCGCCGACTTTCTTACTAGACACTTGCAAATTATTCACAATTAAAATTACTCTAAGAATCTACTATTTCCTATAAATATACATATTTAGTCCAAATTATAATCACACTCTATATGACTTCTCGCTCAAGTAAACTTATTATGTGACACTTTGAAGACGACAACGACATATCGCCGTATATTAAACATCCGGTAAGTTTATTAGTCATATCAAAAATGGCGGGTGTAATAACAATTGAATAGGTCACGTCGGTAAATATTTGTTTATTTCGAGTGATATTGAATATAAACAAGTTTTTCGATGTTAAAAAGTTTAAACACACGCATGTAATTTGACTTCCGTAACTCTAGACAACCCTGACAGGGTTGTCTACAGTTACGGAACTTCCGTAACTCTAGAACCTGGGTCTAGAGTTACGGTACCGTAACTCTAGCCACTGCCTTACGTAAAAGTAGCTGAGTGATTAATGAACATGACTTAAATATCATATAATCGAAATATTGCGTTAATGTGGATTCATTCGTTCTGTTTTAAAAAAGTGACCAGACTAGTTATGACCCAGAACTGCAGAGCTTACTGTACTTGTTTAAGGTTGATACAAGAATATCAGGCGAAAGCTTGACATGATGGGCATGTTCCATTCACTGTCTGTAACGTCCAGAATTACAATGGAACAAATCGGCACAACGTTTAGAACATGTTCCGACCGTCCCCGCAGTCGAGTAGGTGCATAGTGGAATCCAAGATGGCTGACAAAGAATTGGACGATAGGTGAAGTATAATTTCTTACTTGTTTTTGCGTTATAAGTTGTAATAAGTGGACATGAATATAAATAGGCTTTAATACATCAGATGTGGGTTTTATAGGATCTTACACAAGAAACTTTCAGAAACATGCAGAAAAACGTGGATAAATGGAGAAATTATGCAAAAAAATGCTTTCATCACATGTTTCCATCGTAAAATTCCATCAAAAGCCATGCAACAGTAAATTTTACCTAGTTAAAGGTGTAAACAATGGGCAGGTGGCGTTGCAATCAAAATATCGCGAGATCAATAAATAGCACGATACAATGGATAGATCGATACAATGGGTGCGAGTCAACTCGTCAAACGTACGAATCGTCAAACTTAATTTAACGCACAACCATTAGACCAACTCGTCAAACTGATAATATAGAGTGAAAAATACATAGGAGGGGTAGGGGATAGTTGTCTCATTTTATGTGTAAAATATATTATTAGTTAGTTATTTTGAATAAAATGTTTAGATAAATTATATTTTTTGTATTTCTTTTTAAATAATGAATAAAATGTTGAAAGTAATTATATTCTTTGTGTACTAATAATTTAAAATTATAAGTTAATTACATGTATGTATAACAAAAAAAAACCGCATTCATATTTTCGCGTTATTTGAATAAATCAAGTACTTAAATTAATTTCATTCTTTGTGTATCAATATTATTATCATAAATAATATGAGAATATCTTAATTTAGATAATTATATAAAAATTATGAACAAAGGCTTGGTTTACACTGTTATATTACATTTAACAAATAAATTATGAAGATCAATAGATTTTTCACAAATTGCAATTATCAGTTTGATTATGATGATTATCCATTGGTAGTAATAATACGTATTGCAAAATCATACTGCTATATTTAATTATATATTAAATAGCACCACATATACCATCTTGTGGGAATCAAACCATCAAGTGCTATTATATTTATCAACTAGCTTACATCCATCACATTCCCTAACAAACGAATTTTAGCGAGGATGTTACTTGATGATTAGAATTAGAACAAACATTTACTCATTTGCAACAAACTGTACATTTTAAGGTATAAAATTGTGACTAATCAGCTTTGGTGATGAATAGAGCTAGCATATGTTATTGCATTGGATTCAAACTAATAAATCACCGATAACAAACTAAAACACTTTCCAAATATTACTGTTTAAACCTGAAAAATACTTGAGAATTAATTTATTTATATTACATTTAACTACTATCAAGTCTTTATAACTGCATTTTCTTTATTTTAAACATACTATAATATAATAATTGATATAAAAATTATATATTCTCTCACAATATAGTACAACAATAGCATAATAAATACACTTTAATTCTTTACAAAATAATATTTATTTTCATTAAAACAACGATTTAATATCAAAATATTATAACTTGTCTGATTAAAGTAACATCTCCATCACACTATCGTATTAACTCAAGCAAACACAATTTATATAACTGTCATTGGTTTTCGCACATTTTTTTTCACTCTATATTATCAGTTTGACGAGTTGGTCTAATGGTTGTGCGTTAAATTAAGTTTGACGATTCGTACGTTTGACGAGTTGACTGTAAACCGATACAATGGGGTTCGAGTATAATTCAATTAATAATGGCGGCAACAATAAGAATTCATTTATTTAAATACCAAGCCATCCAGAATTTATTGGCAAGCAATTTTATGTTTGGTAACATTCGGTAACTTATGGTAACCCTTGGTAATTCTACTTGGTACCAGTTGGGAGAATCCTGTATGCACCCATTGGCATTGATACCAACTCCAAGAAAGAATGCAAAAATCGACTTACCGTCATCATAGAAAGCCATGCAGAAACGACCAAACACTTTTAATTCCCTGTAACACTTCTTTGATGATATTCAAATCAATCGCAATCGAAAACAATTCGACCTGTTCGTCTAATCACACAAAATCCCTCAATAATTTGAATGTGTTGACATTTTTTTCTAGTCGACAGCCATCTTTAATCGCGTTCGACACTTTCCGGCACTTTATTATGCGGAGCCTATTTTGCGGCGCTCATATAGAAATAGGGTAAAAAGTACGGCGCTCACATTGAGAAAGTGTAGGATAGTGCCCATTCGATAAATAGAAGGCGTCAGTCAGACCGTTTGTGTACAGAATGGGAAAGTGCCTACTTTGAGTAAATAGATGCCTTGATAATAATCTGACCGATTTTCATTATCTTACACAAACGCGATAACCATGCGTTTCTTTTTCGTTTGGGTATATTTTTATTATTTTTTTAACTGATCGGAAAATTGCAGACAATAGAGATCTATGTTATATAGAGTAAAACGCAAACATATAAAACGTAGTGAAATTTTTGTAACATACTTTTATTATTCTTTTGAACTGATCGAGAAAATTGCAGACGATACGTAATATAGAGTAATACGCAGACATAATAGAAATAGACTGAACATGATTTTCATATGTTTTTATTAACCTTTTGAACTGATCGAGAAAATTGCAGACGATATGTGATATTGAGTAAAACACAGACGTAATTGAAATAGAGTGAAAATGATTTTTATATATCTTTATTAATCTTTTCAACTGATCGAGAAAATTGCTGATAATATGTAATTTAGAGTAAAACGCAGGCATAATAGAAATAGAGTGAAAATGATTTTATAAATCTTTATAACTGATCTAGAAAATTGCTGACAATATGTAATTTAGAGTAAAACGCAAACATAATAGAAATTTAAAATAAATAAAAATAGAGTGAAAATGAAAATTTCCGGTATCACTATCTGTTTATTCTTTTAATATTATCCTACCAAAATATACAGTATAAATAACATATTTCTGATCTTTAAAATCTAATAAATATTATCAAATAATTTCTATAAACCTCATTTTTTAAACTAATGTAATAATCTGACAAGCTGTATAGAAGCTAATTCACACATTTTTAATCTATATCGTCTGCATTTTGTGAAAACACAATATATCTATATTGTCTGCGTTTTACTCTATATTGCTTTTGTATGAGTTTTACTCTATATTCCTTTTATCTACATAAGCGTTTGCGTTATAGACCGACCCCTCTTCAATGCATCGGTTCGAGAGATTCATTCGCTCACTTTCTACCTTAGCTGAATTATTGCATGCAAACTGTTATTTCTTTTTTTTTTAAACAGAGACGCATAAACATTAAAATTGCATGACTGTCATGTGATTTTTAAAAACAGATGCAAAAATTTCTCATGCATGAAATTTCAAAATGTCGATATGCATTTTTTTTAAATTTTGCATTAGTTAGATAATTGAAAATTAACAAAAATGAAAGTAAATATTGATATTTTTATAGTTCGTTTTTTATCAACTGTCAAAACATGAATAATTTCACGGTGAATGTGTTTGTTAAATTTATTGTGTAATATGTTTGTTAAAATTATTGTGTAATACATCCTTGAGTTTCCGAGGGTGTGTATTATGATCGAGTAAAGCTGCTTAGGTCGTATGATATGTCTTTGTCAAGATAGTTTTGATAACAATTAGACCGCCAGTACAAAAACAATGCATTCAGTCACCGTGAAATTATTAAAGCTTTGACAGGTGAGAAAATCTATAAGATTAAGAAGGCCACATATTCTATAATATTTTTACACGAGCACCGTAAAATTTGCTTTATATCTATATGATTACAGCATAATTTGTTCTTTATCTACATGATCGCCGCGCATTCTACATTATTTCCTTATGAGCGTCGCAAAATTTTTTCTAAGTTTGCATAAGCCGCAAATTTATTCAGTTCTTATAAATAATATAGGGCGCTCATATAAAACATTTACATATTGATCAACTAACCATATCTGTTATCTATTCAATATGAAACTTATTCTTCGATATCTGTACTCTTTATGTAAATTATGAGTTTTTCTCACAAACAACAGCTAGTATCACGACTACATAGCAAAATAAGAATGAAATATTACTTCATTTCATATACATTTTTTTCTGAATACGTCTTATTAGGTGCTAGTTCTAGTAATATATATGTTTACTGAATCTATTATCATACTAACGCCTGTATACAATGTATAATTAGATCATAATCAGTCATGGTCTGATAATCCGTCTTTATCTTTGGTGTCGGTAAATCCGTCAGTAATTTCCTTCTATGTGTATGGTGTCAGTGTTCGCGTCGGTAAAATAGACCGTCCCAACATATTGTACCCATTTTAAACTCATTAATTCTATATATGAATATGAGCGCCGCAAAATGTTCTTAATGTTTATGTGCGCCGAACAATCTACACTAATTCTTTATGAGCGCCGCAAAATAGAAATTCTTTACTTTACGTATACATATAAGTTCGGCACATTCTACGCTACTATGAGCGCCGCAAAATAGGCGCCGCATAATAAACTGGTCCTCAATAAACGGTCTAGAAACTGCAGCTGGAATTAGACCCATTGTATTATGACAAAGGTAATATTAACTCCCATTTTACAATTAATCGTGTTTGAAATAGATTTTCAATTATTTGTGTAAGTAAAATTGATTGAAAGCCGTTACTGCCATGAATTAAGAAGACAGACTAGCTGGTAGTGATTTAGTGGTCTGTAGCCTGAAGTATTGACTTCCGTTTCCGGGATAAATCGACATGGACAAGGTACAAATGAATGATGGAAAGCTGCAAAGATCTGCCGTCATCTAGATATATATACAATTATACTGTACAGACTTGATGGTTATATCAAGAACAATGATTTGCGATCATGTAAAAGGTTAAAAGGAACAAAAACAATGGGTAATTGTGATAGATTTTCGCGTTTGAATTTGACCCAAAAAGGCCGTTTTATACTTCAGCTCAAATAATTTCTCGTTGTAAATTTTTATTTGTTTTGTTTTTTACTTTCCCAATCTCACAGGTTTTGTAGGAAAATGGACAAAAAATGTTAGAAATGGGTAAAAGTTAGGATATTTGAGGTATTTTTTATTATTTATTGTTCTTTTTATTTTGATAAGCATTTCATTTGTCCTACATGAAACTAAACATTAATGTAGCCTTGGAGCAGTAGTTGTCCTTACCTGTATTGGCAGAGAACGAGCAGTGTGTATCATAAGGCTTATAGTTACCCCGGGTAACTGACATGTTACCAGGGACCAGAAAATTCACTGAAGTCCATTGTGCCATGGCTGTTTGTGTATTGTTTGCTAATTTGTCACCGATCTGATCTTCATTAAAAATATTCATTACATTGAAAACAAATTTAGTAGCCCGGTACAACCAATTTTCGATCAGCTAACGGTTTATTGCCGCGAAAGGCATATGTAAAGAACGAAAAGCGTCTATAAACGCAAAATTACTGTTCAACAACTATTTAGCGGTAAAAATATGCAAAAAATACAACCTAACCTCATATCATGTTTAATCGGTCAGTCTAATTACCCCAAGACATCCCAAGACTACCCCAAGACACACCCAGACTACCCCAAGACACACTAATATGGCTTCAATGCCTCTTAAAGTCTTATTTCTGTTTCACTTTAACCTTAAAAACGTCTAACTAACCAATTTTATAGCACACAAACGATTGATTTGGTATTGAATTATTTTCCTTAAATAGTTTGACATTTTGCGGGAATTCACGTTAGATAAATTATTTTTGTGTATTGCAGACTTTGTTTAAAAAAGATGTTGCTATACACTGTAATATAATTGAGTAAAAATATGTGACAACACTAAAATCCTGTTCAAATCAATGAAGGGAAGAAATTGAATAGTTTTAAGCATATACAATTCATGTTGTTGTCACTCGGATTATATGAATAAATAATCATAATAACTTCTTTAAACATCGTTAAACGAAATGTTCTGATGTTTTCTAAGATCAGCTTGCTTTATTCAAATAACACATAAGATCAATTGTTAAGGAGGGATATTTCCGCCATACTGATGTAATAGTACAAACGTAGTTATTCCCCTTCGTTTTACTAAACTTTATCTTACGTCTCTGTCCGGTCTCAAATTCGATATTAAATAGCCATTTTTATTTGAAAAAATATAAATAACAAGTAAAAAAGTATGTTTATGACATATTTTACACGTTTAAGGGGTGTTGGATCCGTCCTGGAATGTCTTGGGCGAGTCTTGGGGTGTCTTGGGGTAAATAGTCTGACCCATGTTTAATTATCTGTTTTCTATGTAACTGACCTAATTTTACTAAACCAGAAGTTGCGCAACATATTTTCGATGAGATGATGATAAAGTATACTGTGCGTCATAGATAGTGTAACAAGATGTCATAAACCATTATTTTAGATATTGAACACAATATTTAACTGTCACTGACAAATAAACTTCTCAAAACCTATTAACAGTGTACACTGAACAAAATTTCTAACAGGTCAACCCTTGCAAGGAAAGGCTAGAGTTATGGGAGTTTATTAACGTGAATATGTTTCAACTTTTGACCTTCAGATAACATGTTAATATTCATTACTATTCATAATTTACAGATATTTTCCTTGGTTACCTAGATCCTACTGTCGTCATGCATGCTACTGCGGCACGTGTCTATATTTAAGACACATTGTAACTTGTTTAACACTTGGACTTAGTTCTGCTATGGCAGGGTCTTATAAGCTCCCATACAGTGCCATACCGATGCGTTCTTTGTTTATATTATTAAAATTACGTAACAAAAACAAATAACGCTTGTTTATAAAAAATCTGCATGTTTTGCTTTATCTTTTGGACAACATGTGCGCCATTTTGGATATTGATAAAATAACTGGATATTTAATATGCAGCAATCTAACGTTGTCTTCTTCTTAGTGTATCATACTTAGTAAAGTTCAATTTCAAGAGCGTTCAGTTGTTTTGTTTCAAGGCTCCATTAACTCTAGACCACTGCCGTAAATGTGTACAATACGGACCAGACTGTTTACTTAACTTCATTCATGACCATAATAGTTATAACCTTATTTCATCCTGTTAGAAACATGTGACTAGTTGGCAAGTAAAATATGTAGCTGAATGTCCATTGGGTCTACCTAATGACTTGGTGCTTGTTAGTAACTACATGGATGGTTCAGGTTTCAACACTGTTTATACCTGGGATCCATTAAGGAACCCTAGTCATTAATACAGGGATTCCTCCTCAATGGTTGCTATAACAGAAAACCAAAATTTTCATTCAGATCTGCAAACACAAAATGTGATAAACAATTCATGATAATTAAAATTTACATAAGAACATAGCAACCAGTAAGAGAAATAGGAGAAAAAATATAAAGATGATAAGAAATAAAACTTACCTTTCAATTAGTTTCTTCACAATATCAATAGAATATTTCTTGACTAGAATGGCCCAACCTTTTCAATGACCTATAATGTAACAAACATTAAAAAAATAACATCAATAGAAGTAAAGTAAATATTGACATATAATTGATATAATACAAGGTTTGTAATGGCAGGTCAAAAGTTACTGTTTTCGAAGGGATCCAGTAGAAGTCCCTCTTTTCTGAGATTGCTTGTTAATGTTAGCAATTTCTCCAAACATAGACAAAAAGTTAAATACAGATTGGCAATCACTAATTGTGAAGAAAATTAATAGGAACTCTAATTTGTGTAGGAATAGGTTAATTTATAGGGATCATGAAACAATCCCTCTGTAAGTATAACTGAGATTCTTCTAAAGTTTTCAGGATCCTCTAAATCCTTGTACACTGTTAGTATTGAACACTGTAGTGATCATTGAAGCATGAAAATGTACCATTGTAACCAGTAAAAATCTTTTTTCTTTGGCAGGTTGATTGTACCCATCAATTGGCACTATGTGTAGACCTTGGTGACAGAGGTTATCCGACTGTTTATTTCTTTAATAAGAAGAAAGATAGAGTGTAGTATGCAAGTTCAAGGTTGTTGGATTGTTTCAAATGGTTCAAACAAGAAAATCTATGTAAGTAGAAACAAAAAATACTAAGAATTTTCCATGTGTTAAAGTCTGCATGTAATGCCACTACAAACTTCATTTAAACACTACAGTTGGAAACTGTATAATTGTGAAGATTGAATAGATCTCATGTTTGTGACCATTAGTTGCTCAGCAAAATTAGCTGTACTGTAGGAATACCATTTTTAGTTTAGAAAAAAAACTGCTGAGACAACAGTCATTGAATTAATCCTGAAGCAAATGTAAAGTAGTTGAAACAAGTTGCTTGAGTTTATATTTCCATGGAATATTCACCCTGGGTTGAATTTAGACCAGCAATCCCTTCAGGATTGATATTTTGCGGATGAACTAATGTAACTTAGACGTATACTGTTTATTTAACTCTTGCCAGGCAAATGTAAAACACAATTGTCATCAAGCTTACATCTGTTTGTTTTACCTGGTGTCAGTTTGAATTATGTGATTTCTTTTACAGTGAATATGAAAAAATGTATATTATTTTAAGATATGATAACATTGTTTGAAGGATTAGAGAGTATGGTACAACATTGTTTGAAGGATTAGAGAGTATGGTACAACAAATGATGTGATGTAAACAAACTACATAACTTAATGATGAGACCATCAGTGTAGACACATAACAAAACAAGAGTCATGATGACTCAATACAAGACAGAGACATTGAGTGGATTTCAGGTAACTCACTAATTATTTGTAAATGTATTCTTGCAAAGGTTTACATTGAAATACAAGTGTTTAAATGTGGATTGATCTTATGTCAGTATTGATAGAATACTTGACCAGAGTCCACTGATGTGTAGAATGAAGGCAGGTGCTGAAGTTTAGCAAGATGTCACTTTTATAATCATAAATATTGTTTCTACTATTAGACAGAGTTATGTTTCTTGATAAAACAATTGTCATGTGCTTATCTTTTCCACAGACAAGTTATTGTGTTTATAAAATAAACAGGGATTTAATTTATCAGACCAAATTGTCCAGTAGGCTTGTTAAATCTGACTTTAACTTGACCCCAGAGCTTTTTGGTTGCCCCAACATTTCTCATCTATTTTTTACATTTATTTTCTGAATAAACTCTTGGAATGTAATGACTTTGATAAATTATTTTCTTTTAGTAAGAAACATTTTATTTCAGCAAAGCATTACTTAACTTTGAAAGATTGACAAGAACTGATATATTGCAATCATTTAGAGAACAACGAAAGAAAGTCTTGAATAATGACTGTGCAAAATGGGTTTACAATCCCAAAATGCTGACTTGCCCAGTGAAACAGTTACTATTGAAACCAACTTGCCCGGTCAATTTTCAACTTTGCAGGCCAAGCGGGCAAGTGATTATTTTAACTCTGGTATAAATCAGCTAATCCAACTCTATATCAGACTTTTAATGTTGATTTTAAAGAAAGTTGTCAAAGAGAATGATAGCTTATACTCGTATGTTAGTTTGTGACTGTCTGCATTTATGTTGGCATTGTTTGTGAGCTTATAATCATTATTAAGTCATATATTTTCAACACTTTCTAATGTACTTTTTGAAAATGAGTATTTTTATTGAAAATCAGCCACTTTAAAGCTAAGAAGGGATGTAAGTCTTGATGTAGTACTTGTAGAGTTGTGTCTCTTTCATTATTAAAAATTTTGATTGATGAAATAATCAGTTAAGATATTTATTTATATTATCATTAATATTATTCATATTTGTTTATTATTATAATAATTGTTATATTTCTAGATACCAAGACAATCAGATAGAAGTTTTATACATGAATAACAAGTTCGATTAATTAAGGACGACAATTGGTTATAATAAAACCTCAGCTGACTTTCTATTTTTGGAGCTGCAGCCGTGGCGTAGTGGTTAGTATGTCTTACTTCGAATCTGGATATCGGGGGTTGGAGCACGGTCGTGGTAGGTCATACCCTATACATGAGTTGTCGGCCTTGTGGTAGGGTAAGAATTTTCTATTTTTTAAGAAGAAGAAACACAAATATATAAATATGATTATTTTAACCATTTAAATGTTTAATTAGTTGAACGATAGAAACTGTGAAGATTACAGCTGTATGATGAAATCATTGTATTTATAAATATCATTTTAGTTAGGAAATATTGGTAAATTAATTTGTCTAGTAAACATGGCGGGTTGACACAGTGGTTACACATTACGAAAAGACAAATTTTGAAAGTCTATAAAATCCAGATAAACTATTTTACTCGTCTGATCTGTTGGTTGAAAATCCTATACACAAGGTTATGGATCCTTCAAGTTTGATTTTTAAAACAGGTAACTGTCTCTATTGTATGAAACCTAAATAGTTAATGTTCAACTAAGTTACTTTTTAATAAACAAGTTGTATATATGATATTATCTGAGATAAATAATGCTTGAAATGACTTTATGTTTTAGAGTGAAATTACCTGGAAGAATTAATACAAGATTTCAAGTACAACAGAAGTAATGGTTGATGTATCATGTTATGATATATTGTGATGTAACACTTAGACCATCATAATATGTTAAATATTGTCCGACTTTTATCTTCATTTTAAACACCAGTTGTGTGAAAACACAACTCAATACATCAAGTAACATGATGAAAAATGACGGAAAGTATTATATTTATACAAGCAGGGCTCGAATTTAACAAATAATTGGAATTGCAAATTTTGGCGAGTTCATTTTTTTTTCAACTTGCAAAGTGAAAACTTTTTACTTGCATACATATATTTAACTGTAGATAGAACAAGGATGTTAATGTCAAATAGACCAAGAATATCGAACATTTTATGGTGAATCTGTAATCAATAATACTGATCTATCTGGTTGTTTCAATGTTTATTATACCCCCGCTTCGAAGAAGAGGGGGGTATACTGTTTTACCCTTGTCCGTGCGTCCGTCCGTTACAAAAATTTCCGTCGCAGTTTTCTCAGCAACTATAACATGCAGCAGCCTAATACTTTGCATATTGCTTCATCCCATAGTCCCATGTGGTGTAAAGCGATTTCGTGCTCCTTGCTCATCTACTTCCTGTTTGTCGCATATTTTTAGATTTTGGCGGGGGTATCACTAGTGAGCATTAGCTCACAGATTTACTTGTTTGAGCCTTATTAGTTTAGACAGTAATATTTTGTGTCGATTTCAACTCCTGATAATTTGTGAGTTGAAATAAACGTTACTTGCAATTTTCAAAATCCACTTGCATTTTGCGAGTATGGGAGCTTAAATTTGAGCCCTGAATACAAGCCTGTAATATGTTACATATTTACTATAATACTATACTAACACTAACCATGTGTATACAGTGCCCTCTAAAACTTCTTAGACATTGTAAATTTAGACATAATCTGATTATACATGAAGTATGTTACTTAAATATATAGGCCAACATTATTAACCTGAGCTTGACCTTTATGCAAGAATATATAAAAATTAGTATTTACAGTCTATTTTTGTTTTCGTTTGTAAATCACGCTTAATCAGAAGCTTTCGGCAAAACACATGTACTGAAACATTAATTTTGTTCTCATAAAAATAAATACTTTTAAACTTAGCCAAATATTACAGAATTACATTAATTACTGTGAGTCTCTTTCATCATCAACGCCAAACCAAAATTAAAAGTACAATAACATGCATCTTTTACAAAATTGATTTATAGTCGCATAGGTTGTTTTAAACACGTTAAAATCGTATACACACATGTTCACGGAAACTTACGATTTAATGTAAGTGAAGTGTGTAATTATTATGATTAGATAGTTGAAGCTCAGGTTAATATTGTCGGACTATAATTAAAACTGATTTATATTTCATATGTTTATCTTATGTTGGTAAACTAATGAATGCTAATTATGGAATTTGTTTAAGTGACTCTTGGTTGTTTTTTTTCATAAGCAATTGTGATTTTTTGCTGATCTCAAGGATTTTGTCAGAAATTTCCGGGGACACTGTACATTCAATATAAAAAGAAGAGAAATGTGTATTTTAATTGTTGATACAGTTAGTAACAAACGTTATATTTTAGCTCGACTTTTCAAAGAAAATGAGAGCTTATGCTATCACTTTTGTGTTGACGTTGGTTTTCAGGTTAAAGTTTTTTGAAATTCTTATATATTCTACACTATCCAGGATATTTTATTGATAGTTAATATTCTTATACATTGGGACTGTACCAACCATTCTGGGAAAGGGGATAACTCTGGATTAATTATTTTTTTAGTTAAATTGCCCTTTAATACTTAAACAATTGCAAAATATGAGGTTAAAGTTTTTGCTATGTACAATGTCTTCAATACATATCAAGATATTTGTCTCAAAGTTTGTATACTTATTTGTAGGTACTATATCTACACCACTATTAAGGGACTTAACTGTGGAAGAATTATTTTTGAAGTAATCTTCCTTTTATACTTATAAAATATAACACTTTGGGTAAATGTTTTCCTGTATGGAATATCTTCAATACTTATTAGATAAGATAGTTTACTTAAAGTTCTACTACAATGGGACATAACTCTTAATGATTAATACAGATATGAAAATGAGAGTTGGTATTTTTATTCATCGGTACGACATTTACACAACTACGAAGGGATGTAACTCTTAGTTGTGTCCCTTTACGTTACAAATAAAATTTGTTCAAATTGAACTATTTTTAATTCCTAATAAAGATAATAAAATGAAAGTAGGTATGCTTATTTATTGATACTACGTCAACTCGACTATGAATGGATGTTACTATGGATTTATGTTTTATTCGCCTTAGATAGGCCTTGCTTTGAACAAAACACTCGAAAAGTCGAGCATGCTGTCCTTGTACTGACTTGTTTCTGTTGTTAACATAGTTTTACTCATAATGTTTTGTTTACTTTTATAATTGATACTAAATAATTTGTTATTTTTCAAGTAATCCAGTTATACATAAAAGCTGTTAGTTCACAGATTTCAACTTAGATATACACTTGACTAAAACATTGTATAGAAAGGTTTTAGAAGTAGAAGACACTGTTCTGATAATGACATGTTTACTTCAAATTTACATACAACTGTAACAGATTGTGATTTTATGTTTAAAAACTTTCCACATTAGTATATAATTTTAAAATTCTAAGAACATGTTTTCTGTACTCAATATCTGAAACTGATTGGAAACTTTACTTTGTCAAAAATTTATCTGTGACCAAATAGCTTTAATTCTTGTTATGTATTAATTGATATGTTAGTGAACAAATTTACAATTATTCTAAAAATGAGTGAGATGTTGAGTTAATATTAACTCTAATATAATATCAATCTTTCTTTAATCATTTATTCTAATTTGTTGGTGTGATTATTCAAAACAATGGGTTAACTATAGTCTGATTTTATTCTGTGAACTTTGACAGGTTGGAAGAGTTCAATCATAACATTGACAATATGAATGACCAGTAAGAACTACATTGAAATTAAGTTTAAACTATTATTATATATCTTAATTATATATACATAGTATTGTACACCGATAAACATTGTCCAGAACAGTGTGTCTGGAAACAATAAGGTCTCATATATCCCATGCAATAATGGCTGGTTAAACAAGTTGTGTAATCTTATTGTAGGAATGTTCCAAAATTCTTTAGATAGTTTACTGCAGTTACAGCTCTAAATGTGAAAATATAACGTCAATTATGTGCACAGATTAAAGTTTTTGTGCAGTAAAATACTTTCTTCTATATCTTTGTTATTTCTTAAGATATTAACTTCAAACTTTAAATATATGTTCCTTATTATTAACCACATCTTATGTGACAAGGTTCATAACTCCAAATATTTTTTTTTAGAATTATCCCCCCTTGAACTTAGAGTTTTCTTTAAAAAGTGTTTGTTTTTACTGCAACTGTTCTATTTTTTCTTTAGGTTTTGACTTCAAACTTTAAATATATGTTTCTTATTATCAACCACATCTCATGTGACAAGAATCATAACTCCAAATATTTATTTTTTTAATTGTCCTCCATGAACTTAGAATTTTCTTTAAATTATTTATTTATTTATTTACTTTAAATTTGTTAAGGTTACATTTTCAAATTTTTAAATACGTATGTTCCTTATCATCATTCACATATCCTGTGACAAATACTAAGTCGAGCATGCTGTCTCCTTTAACAGCTCTTGTTTATTCCATACTCGCCTTTAACTGTGTTTATAAAATTATAAGGATTTAAGCCTAGGTAATAAATAATGTCAATAAATAATAATAATGTAATAAAGTTATCACTAACTGCGATCATGAAATAAATAAACTGTTGGCAATTTACAAAGAGTATAATTATTACATTAATTGAGCTGTGGGACTATTTCTGTAGTGCATCAGAGCTGTCATACCACTTCTTGAAAATATTAGGTGCAAGAATTTTTAAATTAAAATTTTTAGCTCAACTTTTCAAAGAAAATGAGAGCCTTTACTATCACTGTTCGTGTTGGTGTTGCTTGTGAGGTTTAATGTTTTTAAAAGCCTTAAAACTTCAACCCTATCCAAGCTGTTTTAATGAAAGTTGGTGTACTCATTCAGTGGGACTATTTTTGGAGTTCTTGCCCTTTTATTCTAAAAAATACAAATTATTAGGTTATGTTTTCCCTACACAGAATATCTTAAATAGTAAAGAAGATATTTGAATTATAGTTTCTATATTTGTTTGTCATTACTATATCTACATGGCAGTCATGGGACATAACTCTGGATGAATTATTCTTGGTTGTGTCCCTTTTTAAACAAGCTTTAAGTATTCTTAAGTGAAATCATGTAGATTTTTAACTGAAACTTAAGGGACATAACTATTGATGAATTGTTTTTGGAGTTATGCCTTTTTAATATTTAATGATTATTGTTAATTCCAATCGCAATATCTTAATAAACTTATAAAGATATTTAGATGAAAGTTGGCATGCTTATTCATTGATACTACCTTTACTAAACTATGAAGGGATGTTACTTGGGATATATGTTTTTGGAGTTATGCCCCTTTTATATGCTACAAAAATCAATATATATGACTGGCTATTATTTGACCGATTTATTTTCTTTGGAAAACATAAGTCCTGTCTTGAAAGCTCTTTTTTGTTTAAAGATGAGGGCTGCAATGAACTTAACACTCGAAAAGTCGTGGGTTCATTGACTGTTCTTGTTGTTTTGTTGGAATATTGACTATTTGTTGACTACTGTGCACGTGTTTTGTTGGAATATTGACTATTTGTTGACTACTGTTCTTGTTGTTATGTTGGAATATTGACTATTTGTTGACTACTGTTTCTGTTTTATATCTTTACTAAGCTACTAGAACATTATGTTTTCAGAGCTCACTTGGTAAAATACAAATTGGTTTCACTTAACATTTGAAGAATATTCTCTGTCTTAATAATAAATTGTTTTCTATAAGAAAGTTTGTCTACTGACTTCAGTTTTGAACCATCTTGGCTACGTCTACCTAAGCTACAAAGTTTCTTGTCTTGTGTGTCTGTAGACTGATTATATGTTGATGATTTCAAGACTTGTGTAACAAATTGTGCCTTTTATCAAACATACTTAAGATTGATGATTAATGGATAACAACGTGAAATAAGAAATGTTACATGTTTACTATCATTAATTGATTATATTATATTATATATATAGTTTAGTGAAATCAAGTAGTGGTTGTCTTAGTATATGTTTTCATTATAGTAAATTATTAAATGTAACATCAGATTATCAGTTGAATTAACAGAACGCTAAATGTAAGTACTAGTTTTTATATCTCAGCATATTTTGTTTATTTTTGTACTTATATCACCTAAATGATGCTAGATTTAACATGATTGTGATAAAGTTAGCTAACATTTTATGCACTCACATTGCTTAAATAAAAGATAATAAACATTTTGTTTCTTGTTATTTTCTAACTATAAATTTGGATCTAATAAAGATCTTTGTATTATATATATGTTTTGTACGTTCATCTTGTTATATTTATGTTATACAGTCAGATCACAATACAACAACACTTGTTACAACATTCTCGTTATACCGATATATTTTATAGGAATAAAACATTTTGTACATTATTTGTATCCATCTCATGTTTCTGACACCGATTCTCATAACTGACCCCCAAAACTCATTTTACTGCATAAACTTAACATGTTAACTCTGACAATTGTTGAGAGAAGTCTGATATAGATTTTCTTACTTGGGGTGATTTTAGCAAGTAGCTTAAGTTACTAGACTCCCTGTCTTTGTTTTCTTTGCCATGCATTGATATCATTTGCATGTATTTCACACATTTAATCTGTTTTCCCCAAGTAATTAATTTTAAACACAGTGATAATATCTTTAATGCTGATAGCTGAATTGATTTAGCTTAGGTTTTTAGCCATTGTTTTCAAAGTAAGAATCTGGTTATTTGTATGAGTTGGTATAGTTTGGCCTCGTAGATTCTATTGTATTTTTTGGAGTACCAGAATGTAACAACAAGAAATTTTATCTGATGAATTGAAAATTGTTAGTGTTGTAAACAAGGCTAAAATCAAGTCTGTTCCGAAATCCATCACCATATTATTTTGCTAAGTTGCTTTGTTAGTCAGGATGGCATGATTATGTTATATGTACTGGTGTGTGTTCACCAATACTATATTTGGTATGAAATGAATATTATTACTATATATATTAAATAAATAAACATCATTTTGTTTATACAAAGGTACATATGTATGATGCTACCAACTACATAAAACTGATTCCAAAATGTATATTGTTGGAAGAATTTATTACACTGACATGTGTGTTATAACGACAATTTTTCTGGGAACAAACAATGCTGTTGTATTGAGATCTGACTGTATATGTACATTTATACACTAAAGTAAAAGAGTTTAGCAAGTTGATTAAATATTTATGAATGTTATATACAGCAAGTGACAAGTATATAAACAAGTCGTAGTAATGAATAATTCTGTTAACACTGATCATATTGAATCAATGTGTATGCATAAACTTGTTTTGTTATGTATGAGGTAATGAACAAAAAAACATATGGTGTTAGCACACAAGGCTTTTTTCCTTATATAACAGGGGCTGTTTACAGGCACCTGCCTCTTGAAATCATGCAGTTTTCCAAAAATTTGGAAATTACCACTCATTTTTCTTTCCCCTATCAATGAAATAGGGACAAAATAGTAACGCTGCAGGCACCTTCCACATACACTGTTAAAATGCCCTGGCACAGACGGATGGGTCTGTATCAATGAAAATATGAAGCTATAAAATTCCTCCCATTGTTCTATACAAAGTATGGCTCCAGGCCCTTTCTGCACATACTGATAAAAAGCCCCAAGAGGTAAATTACATATATGACCTTTAACAGTGATGGGTGAGAATCCCTCATGACTTGTTAGTAAATACTCATTTAGTATGAGATGCATTTGGATGGCAGTTTTTGCTGCTAATTTGGTCAACATGTATTGAAATTTTTCTGACTCAGTCTGACACCTATTGTCCTTTCCAGTAAAACATATATTTATCTAGCCATATCATAGATTTAGAATGGTGTATGTCAACTGTAATTTATTCTTATTTGTAGTATTCTAAAACTAGAGCTTTCATATTTGGTATTTAGCATCACCTAAAGGTTCTTTACAAAGATGATCAACTTATGCTCATGTAGTCAAAATTGGCTGCATCCTTGGGGCACAAGTTTTACATTGAGTTATATAGGGAAATGTTAATAACCTTCTCTTAAACTTTATGACCTAGAGCTTCTATAATTAGTAGGTAGCATCACCTTGGTCTTTCACAAAAATTGTATAAATTAGGCTCTTGGGTCAAATTTGGTGCTGCATATTGGGTCACAAGTTATACATAGTTATATAAGGAAATATTGAAAAATCTTCTCTAAAATGTATGGCCAAGAGCTTTTATATTTGCATGTAGCATCACCTCAAAGTCCTTTACAAAGATAGTTCAAATAATTCCTGTGGGGTCAAAATTAACCCCAATCTCATGGGTCACTTAGTTTATATAAAGTTGTAGAGAAATTTAAATTATCTTTTCATATTTGAATCCTAACCCTATACAGCTTAAATGAAAGAGTTACATGATTTTATGTTATACCCTTAGAAATTGAGGTGAGCTATCCGGGGTATTCAGGACAACTGTGTTTACTAAACTTGCTAAACTTTTTTGTCTTAGTTTATACATGTGTTGTATGCTAGTGACTTGATTGTAATTCTTTACATTTATCATCAAAAAATTACTTAATCGTACAACCACATTGAGGCAAAAAACATGTAACACTAATTGTAGGGCTTAATGGAAAACTGTTTTAACCTAACTTATTACAATTTTATCTATGAAACAGAAAAGTTCTTATTTAGCTTGACTATTCCTAGAAAAGGGAGCTATTTAACTTATTTGTGTGTCATCGTTTTCATAGGTGTTTGCATAACACTACATGGTTAAGTTTAAACACTACACGGTTAAGTTTAAGATACAATGTATAGCATGTTTGTAACTTTGACTACTTGTGAATTCACTTGAAACTTCACACTTGCTTACTGGGTTACCATTGGAGGTCAAATTCCAAGTTGTATAAATCTAGTCCCTTTAATCCCCAAAAATATTCAGTTAAGTTTTCTTGTTGCCACATGATGTTATCTTCCATACTGCTTAAGGGATTGACTTGAAACTTTTTATATGTCTACGGTGTTACCATTTGCGGTCAAATACTAAGTCGTATAATTATCACATGAATATTTGCCTGAATTATGTTCCTTTAATCCTAAATAGTTAAGTTTTCTTGCTGCAACAAGTTATTTTTGGTACTACATAAGGGATTCACTTGAAACTTCCTATTTGTTTAAGGGGTTATCATTTGAGGTTAAATACCAAGTTACATTTAGTATTATAACGTGAATATTTGCCTGAATTATGTCCCTTTCTTGTGTCAATTTCTAGGTTAAGTTTCTGTGTTCCAACTTTATATCTTTTCAATTACTTAAGGGCTTGAATTGAAACATCACATCTGTTACGGGGTTACCATTGAGGGTCAAATATGAAATCCCATATCTATTCAATTTATTTACTGGATTGCTCGTATAGACTTAGAAATTCTTTGTTAAATACTTTAAACTACTGTTTGGATTCATTTAAAGTTTCACACATGTCTACATAGTAACTTTTGGTGGTCAAATACTAAGTTGTTGGACTCCAACATGCATTTTGACTGAGTTATTGCCCTTTTGTACTTACAAGTTTTTGTAAAAAGGTTTGAATTTAAATTAAATGAGTTGAAGCATCTTCAATATATAATTTAAATTTTACTCATCTCATTTATATTTCATATGATCTAAGATTAATTATGTTGACACATGCACCTTGAATAGTTGAGATTGTTGTCCATGGAGTGCTCTTGTCTTTATTATATATAACAGAACTAAAATCAGTGCATTTATGTTAGCTATACATGAACTTTTGTATTTTCTGTATAGGTTATACCAAATAGCTTGTTAAATAAGGGGAGATCACTATGTTAGTGAATGTATCAAGAATAAAACTGTACAAATTAGTTATAATTTATCTTTTGATGGCTAACTAAATCTTGACAAAAATGAAATAAAGAAGTAAGAAATCAAACTTACATAAAGATGAAAATGGCTAACCACCAAATATACAATAAATACTATTATATGATTAGCACAAACTTAAGAAACCCATTTGCAGATTTTATGGTTGGAAAAAGACCAATGTAAATGTTATATCTTTATAGTCAATAAAATGGAATAACCCTTACTTCACAACAATTTAATTTTCTTATGGCTGATAGTATAAACTTTGGTTAAATAAACCCTGTGTTAATTAATTGCTTACTGTAGGTTATCATAAAACAAATCTGGACATCCAATTGTATAAAACAAGATATTAACCAAAATGTTACTAAATCGAAATAAATAAATTTAACCATACTTAAACTGTCCCATTATGCAACATTATAATGTACCTTTTATACTATATATAATCTTTCATTTTTTTCATAAATCAACAAATTCTTAGGGTTGACATCTCTCAGGGAATAGCAGTTATGAGTTCTATACTAGAACATTAAGGAAATAGCTTTAAATTTCTCTCTATTTTTAATCCAAGTTGGTGCTTTCTATATTTAGAAAATGAAACTATGACTGTATGTTTAAAGTCTAGTATTTAAGTGATAATAACTTCCCCTGAGATAGCACTATAAAGTTTCCAGTATCTTTGAGCCTCTATCATGTTTATTTGAGAAAACTTGCCAGAAAATGCATTATATCAAGTGAAAGGTGGTCATTTTGTTTCATCTTTGTTAAATGCTTATCCCATAGTACCTGAAAACTACTTAAGTAAATTTTAACCAAATTTTATACAATCTCTAATCCAATGTTTTATCAAAATTTTCCCACAACATGATTTTACTCCTGTGTTGAAATTTAACAAATGTTTATATGATGGACTGATGATATTTTAAAGAAGTTTTGTTTGGATAGACAGGTTAAAATATTCACTTCCTGTTAAAGTTGACATTCTATGATACATTCAAAATCTTACTCTTGTGAATGTTTAATTTGTTTAACAGGCCCTTGATGGTCTCTTATGTATGAATTTACAAATGAAATTGGGATTATATATGCTAGGTACATGTTATCTGAAACCGAATGAAATTGTATATTTTATAAATTTATAGATTAAAAAAACAGAAAAAAATTAAGACAGTTTTCCATGTAGTCCTACAATTATATGTATACATTACCCTTGCCTCTATTTCAATGAAAAAAATACATGACTGTTCATCAATGATATGTAATGTTGATATATCTTTTGTTTAACTTAAGAACTGTTTGAAAGAAGATTGATAGCACAACATAACACAAACATGTTTCTTACAAACCAAAATACATGTTGATGAAACTAATATTTTAAAGATTTGCCACTTCTGTAAATATAAACAATCAGGTCTCAATATTAAAGATTGACCTATTACCTCTGAGAATGTGTTTTGCTTTTGTCAAACATTCTTATGAAAAGTTATCGTAAGTCATTTTCAAATAATTAGCATTTGAAAGGCAGATGGATAATAAGTATAACTATGATATGATATTCAAAAGGTATATACTATTCTACATAATTCTATAATAATCAGAAATTATAAGCCAAAAAATGATAGTATTTTTAATGTTTATTGCTTTTGACTTACAAAGTTTTTTTGTGAAAAGCAACACTGATCTATGTTAGGGTTAGTAGTTAGTAAACATTTAGTTTGGTCAAGTTTAACATATAATTAGTGGTCAAACCAGGTAACCTACTACAGCAGACATGAAAACATGTCTTATAACCATTAAGTTATCACAATATTACATGAATTAAAGACATAATAAACATTTTAAACCATTTTGCTTTCTAAATTTGACAACATCCCAATTCCTTAAAAATAGGGAAGTCCTTTAATAAGAGTACATTATATCTATTTCAATGTTGGCATTAAGTTGACTTTTCAAAGAAAATGAGAGCTTATTTTATCACTTTTGTATAGGCGTTGACGTTGCTTGTAAAGATTATAATTCTAATCTTCAACATTTATCATGATATTTCATTGAAAGTTTGTATAATAATATAGTGCGACTATATCAACCATGAATTAATTTGGGAGTTTTTGCCCTTTTATATTTAAAATATTGCAAAATATGAGGTTTAAGTTTTTCCTATGTACAAAAATCTTCAATACATATCAAGATATTTGACTTTACGTTTGTACACTTATTTGTCGGTACTATATCTACACCACTATTAAGGAAGTAATTGTGGATGAATTTTTTGAGTTATGTCCCTTTATACTTTTACAATTAAGATTAAAATTTGTTCAAATTGGATATTTTTAGTACTTATGAATATATATTTTAAAGAAAGTTGGTATGCTTCAATAGTTTGACATTTATCTGACTTTAAAAGGACATTACTCTGGATGAAATACTTTTGGAGTTATGCCCCTCTATATTTTAAAATTCAAGGTTAAAGTTTGTTAACACTTTTTAGTTCTAATAAAGATATAAGATTAAAGGTGGTTTGTTTGTTAATCAGAACATCTACACTATTACAAGGGGATGTTACTCATGATGAATTTATTTTGGAGTTGTGCCCTATTTTAACTTTAATGAAAGGTTCAAGTACTTAAAGTTAAATATTTTTCAATACTCATCAGGATATTTTAATGAAAAGTGATATGCTAATTCATTGGTTCTACATCTATATGACTATTGAGGACATAACTCTTAATGAATTATTTTTAGAGTTATGTCTACTTATACTTTGATGTTAAAATTTGTTCCAATTGAAATACTTTAAGTATTTAATAAAAATATTTAAATGAAAGAAAGTTTGGTTATTCATTGATACTACGTCTACTTAAGTATGAAAGGATGTTACTATGAATGTATGTTTTAGGAGTTATGCCCCTTTCATATTTCACAATATTGTTAGATTGATTAATTTCCTATGAAAAAGTATGTTATTTTGAAAACACTTTATTCTAAAGATAAGCAATGTCATGAACAACACGCTAGATAAGTCGAGCACGCTGTCTTAAGACTGTTCGTGTATAGGGATTAGTAGGCAAAATGTTCAGTTGACCCACGTGGGTCAGCTTAGCTAAACTAATTTATAGGTTACAGTGAGCAAGTACTCAATATGTAGCTCAGGTGTTTATAAATGAGCAACATGAAAATAATTTCCCCCCTGTGACAGTGTAAAATGAAAGTAGGAGAGATATAGGTTTGATCTGTCTCTAACATCTATGGTTACAGGAAGGTGTGAAAGAAAAAGATGTTTGAGAGGATGAAATAAGCATTGGTCATAGTTTGTTCATACTGAGATACAGTCTGGGTTAGATACATGGTTACTGTGATAGTTTGTTCATACTGAGATACAGTCTGGGTTAGATACATGGTTACTGTGATAGTTTGTTCATACTGAGATACAGTCTGGGTTAGATATATGGTTACTGTCTGAATATAATATCAAAAGATATTATATGTTTATGTAAGGAAGAACTGTTAGATTGAGTTAGATGATAAATGTGTGGAAAGTTTTGTATGGACGATGCAAATAAATGGGTGTGGTTAAAGAAAAAGTGGGGAGAAAATGAACAGGGTGAAGATCAGTGTAAGTTGGTTATGAGGACTGAGAGGTTATGAAAAGTTTAGAAAGGAATAAGACTATCAAGAATATTATTTTATGAAAATAGATAAAAGTATGAGAAACTAAGGATATTAGTGGTTTAGATAAAATATGAATCCAAGCATAAGGTTACAATAGAGACAGAACTTACCCCTGTTATAACATATATATATATATATTCAAACAGTCCTAGATTGATTAAAGGACAAAAATCTATATATTGTAATGTCTTAAGTCAAGAAATATAACAAATAACATCTTTATAATGGCTTTGGAATTCCCTATGTATCCTACATTTGTTTTAAAACAGTTTATGTCATAATGTAATTATTATTTCAGTTACGTGTAATTAGTCACTAGGACTATTTAGAAATGGGTTGTTGTCATTTGCCTACTAATCCGTTTAAGTGATACTGGCATAATTTTTTAAAATATTTTTGAAGTAAATTTAAATGCCTATTTTCTTACAGTAAATTCACAATGCTTATTGATAATGGGGCTTTAATGTCAAGTCGTAAATAGATATTTGTCACTGAGAATAGAGGATTGTTTCAAACATATTAAGTGTGTTAAAAATGTTGATGAGTAGGGATGTTAAAAGAATGGAATTTTTATTCAGAAATTGTTTGTGTCATCATATTGACTTAACTCACCATTAAGACACAAACATTTTATACTGTAAGGCTAATAGATGTGCATGTATAGAAATATTCTCTACTATGTTGATTAGTTTGTTCCCAATTTAGTTTATCTCACTTATTAAAACAACAAGATCATAACAATTGAGTACATTTCCTAGTTTACATTAATGAACAATTAAGATAAGTGCTTGATGTAATACGGTAGGTAAAGAGGCGTGTTATAAGTAACCGCTCAGCCGTGCTCAAATTAACATTATCTTACGTTTTATTAAATTTTGTCTTGTCAATTTATAACAACATGTATATTCAAACATGAGTCTGTTATGTACTCTTGTATTATATCGTTCTATGATACTTTCATTAATAAGGTCTGTTTGTTTACAACAACAAACTAACAAGTCTCTAATATCACCAATCAGAATTTATACATGTGTATGATTTATAGCAGTTTCATGATTGACTATTATTCAATATATACTCAATTATGTTTCCACGTAACATCTATGTGTCACGATAAACCGGTATATCGTGGTTTGACTCATCAAATTCACCTATACTGAAATTCACCCTGTTTCCTAGGAAACCAAATCATTCTTGAAGAATAATCTATTTCAACCTTAACAAAGCTGCCCATTTAACTTGGTTGATAGCACACAAGGTTGTGGGTTAGATTACAGGACGTGGCATACTTTTGGCTAGTTCGATTAGGAACTAATTTCCATGGCTATTTTCCCTCCTACTACTGGTACTAAATCATGTAGGACAGTTGTCAATCACTAGCGTTGGCATGTGCCTAGTAACTGGTTTACAGCTAAATCCAGAGATTTAGCCTTACCAGGAATGGTGAGTAGATTGACTGACAGCTGTAAAACAACCTAAAAGCACCAAAATAAATGAACCCGAAAACCTCTTGGACATGAGAAACTGTAAAATTAATTGATCAGAGAAAAATCACCAAACTTTCAAAAATACTGTAAAATGAGCAATTGGCATTGTATTTAAGAGCAAATAATAATTATATAACTGACTGGAATTTGCTTGATTTTTGTTATACATGTTATAAATAATTTTGAGACAACCGTCTGTGCTTTATCGCCTGTCTTTCTCAACCTTCGTTCTCTGACTTCGGTGACAAATGTCTATTACAGATATAAACAGTAAAGTATATAGACAATATATTTGATAATTAATTAACAAAATTTTTGGATCTAAAGATGTTAATCTTATAGATCTATTACAAATCTAAGTAAAGAGTTTTAAAGTAGAATTCTGATGTTATAAATACACAATACATATAATGCAGGCTGTCAACCAGTTACTAAACTGTAGGATTCACCTTTATTATACCACTGAAAGTGTCCTATAATCCTATATTTATACTACGCGGTACATCATTGCTATCTTTTAACAAAGCTCCTATATTTATACTACGCGGTATATGTCCATCATTCCTATCTGTTCACAAAGCTCCTATATTCCTATATTTATACTACGCGGTACATCATTCCTATCTTTTAACAAAGCTCCTATATTCCTATATTTATACTACGTGGTATATTTGTTCATCATTCCTATCTTTTAACAAAGCTCCTATAATCCTATATTTATACTACGCGGTACATCATTGCTATCTTTTAACAAAGCTCCTATATTCCTATATTTATACTATGCGGTATATTTGTTCATCATTCCTATCTCTCACAAAGCTCCTATATTCCTATATTTATACTACACGGTATATTTGTTCATCATTCCTATCTCTCACAAAGCTCCTATATTCCTATATTTATACTATGCGGTATATTTGTTCATCATTCCTATCTGTTCACAAAGCTCCTATATTCCTATATTTATACTACGTGGTATATTTGTTCATCATTCCTATCTTTTAACAAAGCTCCTATAATCCTATATTTATACTACGCGGTACATCATTGCTATCTTTTAACAAAGCTCCTATATTCCTATATTTATACTACGCGGTATATTTGTCCATCATTGCTATCTTTTAACAAAGCTCCTATAATCCTATATTTATACTATGTGGTATATTTGTCCATCATTCCTATCTGTTCACAAAGCTCCTATATTCCTATATTTATACTACGCGGTATATTTGTTCATCATTCCTATCTCTCACAAAGCTCCTATATTCCTATATTTATACTATGCGGTATATTTGTCCATCATTGCTATCTTTTCACAAAGCTCCTATATTCCTATATTTATACTATGCAGTATATTTGTCCATCATTGCTATCTTTTAACAAAGCTCCTATATTCCTATATTTATACTATGCAGTATATTTTGTCCTGTATTTCTATATTTTCAAAAGTGTCATTTACTTAAACTACATTCTCTTCATCTATTTTTTCTAAAGTCTCCTATATTCCTATAGTTATACTACCCAATATATTTTGTCTATCATAGAGCTTTCATAATTGACATGTAGCATCACCTCAAGGTCCTCTACAAAGATAGGTCAAAATTGGCTTTTACATGAATAATGAAATGTTAAAAACTCATCTTCTCTTTAACCCTTAGGCTTAGCTCTATCATATTTGGTATGTAGTATCACCTCAAGGTACTCTACAAAGATTGTTCAAATGATGCTCTGGGTTCAAATAGACCCTGTCCAGATGTCACAAGTTATATACATAGTTATATAAGAGAATGATAAAAAATCTCTTAAACTGTATGACCATAACCTTTTATAATTGATCTATGTAGCATCACCTCTACATATATTGTTTGAATTATGCCACTGGGGTCAATTTTGACCCCAACCACTATAGTCTTTAGATTTATATGTATATATAATTATATAATATATAATATAATTTAAAGGTAGTTAAAATGTTTACTTCAGTAAAATCATTTGAAATTATATTCCAGTAACTAGATAGATAGATAGATAGATAGATTTTATGTCTATGTAACTAAAACTTCAATTCAGTATATATTTTGTACCTTTAGTGTGGTGTCCTGCTATTAAACAATAACATATTAAATATCACTCAATAATTCCTAGATTTCTATTCATTTTTCTCTAAGAAATCCTATATTTTTAAAAATAAAATCCCTATACACTTCTCATATTTATAAGTTGTTGGTTGACAGCCTGTATAATGATAACTTAATCGCTTAGTCGATACACATTGCTTTCCATTCTAATAATTTCAACCAATATTTTATGAATCATAAAATATTTGAAAGATATTAAATTGAATGATAAAAAACAAACATAAAATAATTGTTACAATGTTAATGTTTAAACAATCTATAACTAGATCATCAAATGGAAGAAGAAGCAAGACATGAAGATGTGAAATATTCAACATACAACCTGATACACTAAGGTATGTAACATTATATATCTATTCTAAGTTTCATATTTGTTCTGTATCATAATTATTTTATTTCAACATGAAAGAGAATTTCTACCAACACATTCCAGAATATGTATTTGAATACAGAATTCTTGGTAAGTTACTTTTTAGCTGGAATATTTGGAGAGTATTAGGGCTATTCTACTCATTTGTGCATCAGTGTAACACTTCTTAGTTAAGGTTATAGTGCTTTGATACTGGAGGGATTCACTTGAAACTTCATGCATGTCTACAGGGTTACCATTGTAAGTCAAATAACAAGTTGCATAACTCTAGCATGACATTTTACTGAATTATGTCCCTTTTATACTCAGAAATTTATTGGTTTAGTCTTATGGTGCAACATTTTTTTCATTGACAGGATTCTCTTGAACTTTTACCCAGTTTTAACCAGGGGTATGATTGGAGGTCAAATACCAAGTTGCATAACTCTAACATAATCTAACTGGATTATGTCCCTTTTATACATTGAAATTTATTGATTAAGTTTTTTGTTGCAACATTTTATCTTTAAAACAACCGCTTGAATTTTCACACATTGAAAACCTGGGTGTAAATACCAAGTTCCATAACTCTAGCATAATCTTTGACTGGGTAAGGTCCCTTTTATACTTAAAAATTTAATGTTGAAGTTTTTTGGTGCAACATTTTATCTTTGAAACTACTGAAGGGATTTTTTTGAAACTTCAGTTTTGTAAAACAGTGTTACAATTGTAGGTCAAATATTAAGTTGCACAACTCTTGCATGACATTGGACTGGATTAAGGCCCTTTTATTCTTAGAACTTAATTGGTTTAGTTATATGGTGCAATATTTTATTTTTAAAACTACTGAAGGAGTTTACTTAAAACTTTGCTCTTAATTGTAAAACCTGGGGTACCATTAGAGGTCAAATACCAAGTTTCATAGCTTGAACATAATCTTTGATTGGATTATGTCCCTTTATTTCTTAGAATTTTGTTGGTTAAGTTTTTATGGGGAAACATTAAGTCATTGAAACTACTGAAGGGGTTCACTTGACACTTGTAAAACCTGTTTATACCAAGTTGCACTACTCTTCCTTGACCTTTGGCTGGATTATGTCCATTTTATACATAGAAATTAATTTATAAAGATTTTTGGTGCAACAATTTAATTTTGAAACCACTGAAGGGAACCACTTAAACTTTTACGCATGTAAAAATATCAATTGAAGGTCAAATACCAAGTTGCATAACTCTAATATAATCTTTGACTGGATTATGTCCCCTTTATACTTAGAATTTTTATTGGCTAAGTGTTTTGGTGCAACATTTTATATTTGAAACTACTAAAGGGAACCACTTGAACTTTCACACATGTAAAACCGGGTTATAGATTGAGGTAAAAAAACAAGTTTCATAACTTATGTTCCTTTATACTTAGAAATTGTATTGGTTAAATGTTTTGGTGCAACATTTTATATTTGAAACTACTAAAGGGAACCACTTGAACTTTCACACATGTAAAACCGGGTTATAGATTGAGGTAAAAAACAAGTTGCATAACTCTAGCATAATCTTTGATTGGATTATGTTCCTTTATACTTAGAAATTGTATTGGTTAAGTGTTTTGGTGCAACATTTCATATTTGAAACTACTTCAGGGATTCTTTTGAAACTTAACCCATGTCTACAGGTTACCATGAGAGGTCAAATACCAAGTTGCATAACTCTAGCATGACATTTGACTGGATTAAGGCCCTTTTTTTACTCTGTGCTTACTTGGTTAAGTTTTATTGGGGCAACAATTTATCCTTGAAACTACTAAAGGGATTCTTTCGAAACTTAACCCATGTCTACAGGTTACTATTAGAGGTCAAATACCAAGTTGCATAACTCTAGCATGGCATTTGACTGGATTAAGGCCCTTTTATACTTTGTGCTTTCTTGGTAAAGTTTTATTGGGGCAACAATTTATCTTTGAAACTACTAAAGGGATTCTTTTGAAACTTAACCCATGTCTAGTTGTCTACAGGTTACTATTAGAGGTCAAATACCAAGTTGCATAACTCTAGCAAGGCATTTGACTGGATTAAGGCCCTTTTATACTTTGTGCTTTCTTGGTTAAGTTTTATTAGGGCAACAATTTATCTTTGAAATTGCGGAAGGGATTCTTTCGAAACTTAAAACATGTCTCCAGGTAGAGGTCAAATACCAAGTTGCATAACTCTAGCATGACCTTTGGCTAGATTATGGCCCTTTGGCTAGATTATGGGGCAACATTTAGTCATCTACTGATGGTAGGGATTCACTTAAAACTTCACATTGGTAAAACTGGGTTATAATTGGATGTCAATTACCATGTTGCACAGCTCTTGCATGCCCTTTGGCAGTTTATGTATCTTTTATATGTAATAAGTTTCATGGTTAAGTTTTAGGTGCAACATTATATCTTTGAAACTACTGAAGGGATCCTTTTGAAACTTAACACTTGTCTTTGGGTTACTTTAGGAGGTCAAGTACCAAGTTGCATAAGTCTAATAGGACATTTTACTTGATTAAGGCCCTTTAATATATTAATATTTATTGGTTGTGTTTTTGTGCAACATTTTATTTTTGAAACTACTGAAGGTTTTTTCAACTAAACTCTTGTAAAACTGGGTAAGGATTGGGGGTTAAGTATCAAGTTGTACAACTCTTGCATGACTTTGGCCTGGATTATGGCTATTTTATATTATATATTATTTTATATTATACTTTGAGATATCTTGGTTAAGTCTTTTAGTGCAACAATTTATCTTTAAATTACTTAAAGGATTATTTTGAAACTTAACCCATGTCTACAGGGTTACCATTAGAGGTCAAATACTACTTTGCATAACTTTAGCATGACATTTGACTGGATTATGTCCCTTTTTTACTTTGAAATAGATTTGTTAAGTGTTTTGGTGCAACAATTTATCTTTGAACTTACTGATGGGATTCTGTTGAAACTTAACACCTGTGGACAGGTTAAGTTTATAGGTCAAACACTTTTATGCTAAAATTTCTTAGTAAAGTGTTTAGGTGCAATATCGTATCTTTGAAACTTCTGAAGGGACTCACTTGAAACTTCACATATGTCTTCAGGGTTACCATTTGAGGTCAAATACTAAGTTGCATTGCTGCAAGACTTTTAATTTGATTATGGCCCTTTTGATGTTATTGTTTAGACTTAAAACACCTGGTTCATGTATTGCATGCTTATTCTAGCACTCATTTGAATGGTTTTGCAAACCATGGTTGATGCTGTAAACACAAATTCCTGAATAGTCGAGAGCATTGTCCATTGACTGTATTTGTTTTGATCTGATAAGTTTTAAATTTTTAACAAACAAAGATAAAATTTATGGGCATAACATCCAGATGTCATTTCTTGTTTTACAGAACAGTTTAGTATGATAGAGTGTTTAGAATTTTTTGAGTAGATGGACACTATTCAAAACAGCATTTGATTATTTATTTTTTATGCAATAAATCTAGAAAATACTTACAAAGCTATGTCAATATTACTATTACACTATTTAAGACTTAATTTGATGTAGTCATAATCATATACTCAATTTATAACTGGATTAGCTGAGCTGAGGGGGGCTGAGTTGATATCATAGGATTATGTCACTATATATATGTCAAAGACAATACCAAGTGAAGGGGGGGCTGGGCTGATATCATAGGATTATGTCACTATATATATGTCAAAGACAATACCAAGTGAAGGGGGGGCTGGGCTGATATCATAGGATTATGTCACTATATATATGTCAAAGACAAGACCAAGTGAAGGGGGGGCTGGGCTGATATCATAGGATTATGTCACTATATATATGTCAAAGACAAGACCAAGTGAAGGGGGGGCTGGGCTGATATCATAGGATTATGTCACTATATATATGTCAAAGACAGGACCAAGTGAAGGGGGGGGGCTGGGCTGATATCATAGGATTATGTCACTATATATATGTCAAAGACAAGACCAAGTGAAGGGGGGGGGGGCTGGGCTGATATCATAGGATTATGTCACTATATATATGTCAAAGACAAGACCAAGTGAAGGGGGGGGGGCTGGGCTGATATCATAGGATTATGTCACTATATATATGTCAAAGACAAGACCAAGTGAAGGGGGGGCTGATATCATAGGATTATGTCACTATATATATATGCCAAAGACAAGACCAAGTGAAGGGGGGGGGGGCTGGGCTGATATCATAGGATTATGTCACTATATATATGTCAAAGACAAGACCAAGTGAAGGGGGGGGGCTGGGCTGATATCATAGGATTATGTCACTATATATATGTCAAAGACAAGACCAAGTGAAGGGGGGGGGCTGGGCTGATATCATAGGATTATGTCACTATATATATGTCAAAGACAAGACCAAGTGAAGGGGGGGCTGGGCTGATATCATAGGATTATGTCACTATATATATGTCAAAGACAAGACCAAGTGAAGGGGGGGGGGGCTGGGCTGATATCATAGGATTATGTCACTATATATATGTCAAAGACAAGACCAAGTGAAGGGGGGGGGCTGGGCTGATATCATAGGATTATGTCACTATAAATGTCATAGACAGGACCAAGTTGGGGGGGCTGGGCTGATATCAGAGGATTATGTCAATTTATATATGTCATAGACAAGATCAAGTGAGGGGGGGGCTGGGCTGATATCATAGGATTATGTCACTATAAATGTCATAGACAGGACCAAGTGAGGGGGGACTGGGCTGATATCATAGGATTATGTCACTATAAATGTCATAGACAGGACCAAGTGGGGGGGGGCTGGGCTGATATCATAGGATTGTGTCACTATAAATGTCATAGACAGGACCAAGTGAGGGGGGACTGGGCTGATATCATAGGATTATGTCACTATAAATGTCATAGACAGGACCAAGTGGGGGGGGGGCTGGGCTGATATCATAGGATTATGTCACTATAAATGTCATAGACAGGACCAAGTGAGGGGGGGGGGCTGGGCTGATATCATAGAATTATGTCACTATAAATGTCATAGACAGGACTAAGTAGGGGAGGGGGCTGGCTGATACCATAGGATTATGTCACTGTATAAATGTCATAGGCAGGACCAAGTGGGGGGGCTGGGCTGATATCATAGGATTATGTCACTGTATAAATGTCATAGGCAGGACCAAGTGGGGGGGGGGCTGGGCTGATATCATAGGATTATGTCACTTTATAAATGTCATAGGCAGGACCAAGTGGGGGCGGGCTGGGCTGATATCATAGGATTATGTCACTTTATAAATGTCATAGGCAGGACCAAGTGAGGGGGGCTGGGCTGATATTATATGATTATTTCACTTTATAAATGTCATAGGCAGGACCAAGTGGGGGGGGCTGGGCTGATATTATATGATTATTTCACTTTATAAATGTCATAGGCAGGACCAAATGAGGGGAGCTGGGCTAAAGTCATAGACAGGACCAAGTGGGGGGGAGCTGGGCTGATATTATATGATTATGTCACTTTATAAATGTCATAGGCAGGACCAAATGAGGGGAGCTGGGCTAAAGTCATAGACAGGACCAAGTGGGGGGGCTGGGCTGATATTATATGATTATGTCACTTTATAAATGTCATAGGCAGGACCAAATGAGGGGAGCTGGGCTAAAGTCATAGACAGGACCAAGTGGGGGGGAGCTGGGCTGATATTATATGATTATGTCACTTTATAAATGTCATAGGCAGGACCAAATGAGGGGAGCTGGGCTAAAGTCATAGACAGGACCAATGGGGGGGGGCTGGCTGATATCATAGGATCAATCACTTTATATATGTCATAGACAGGTCCAAGTGGGGGAGGGACCTGAGCTGATATCATAGGATTATGTCACTATAAATGTCATAGACAGGACCAAGTGGGGGACCTGAGCTGATATCATAGGATCATGTCACTTTATAAATTTCATAGACAGGACCAAGTAGGGGGGGCTGATATCATAGGATCATGTCACTTTATAAATTTCATAGACAGGACCAAGTGGGGGCAGACTGATATCATAGGATCATGTCACTTTATAAATTTCATAGACAGGACCAAGTAGGGGGGGCTGATATCATAGGATCATGTCACTTTATAAATTTCATAGACAGGACCAAGTGGGGGCGGGCTGATATCATAGGATCACATCAAACCTATGCATGACTAATTTGTTTCCCACAGATCCTCAAATTCAATAGTTAAAGTTCTTTAACAAATGTGCTTAGATAGAGCTGTTAGTCCTATATATACTTTAATGTTTTATGGTCAACAGTGATCCTGCTTCTGAAGTTATTTTATAGTAGGACATGTCACAATAATTAATTATCATGTAATAAGTAAATGTTATGCATCAATTATCTGTAACCTTCATCTCTAAGTGGCCTATTATAATTAATACAAAAGACTTATGGTTAGGGTCAGGTCTTTTTTACAAACTAGATATAAGGTTTATTGTAGCTGTTCATATTAAAGGGAGATAATTGTTGTTAACTAAAATACATGAATTTGGAAGCATGTATTCATGTATTTATATCTTGCTTATCTACATAATATTTTCATGGGAACAGGTTAACAACTTTAGCAATATATTATCTTTTGATTTTAGATTTATAAATAATTTATGAAATCTACAAGCGGTGGTTTATCAAGAAACTTCCCCGCATTACAACTCTAGAAATGATTTTCCAATGGGAATATTATCCCATTCTTCAAAAAGGGAATTATAAACTTGTATTGTATGTTTGACTTAGAATTAAACATATTTCTAGTAAATACATCTGAATTAATATTTACTGGTATTATGCCTAATGTATATCTAATTTGTTTGAAATTAAAAACTAATCAGATCAAATATTAGACTTAAAGCTGTTTCATATATCTTACAGTTATAAATATATGACTCCATGTCCTTGTCATATACCTTGAATATATCGATAAATATAAGACCCCAAGCCCTTTTCATATGCCTTTAATATATTGATGCGTAAAAGACATCAAGCCCTTTCCATACTCCTTTTGTAAAATGATAAATATAAAACTCCAAGCCCTTTTTATATACCTTATATATATTGGTGCATATAAGACATCAAGCCCATTTCATACTCTTTTAATATAATGATAAGTATAAGACTCCATCCTCTTTTCATATACATTTGATATATTGATAGGTAAAAGACTCAATGGCCTTTTTAGACACCCTAATATATTGATATCTTACCAACTCCAAGAAATTGTCATATACCTTTAATACATTGAAAAATATAAGACTCCATGCCCTTGTCATATACCTTTAATATATTGATGAATATAAGACTCCTTGCCCTTGTCAACTACCTTTAATATATTGATAAATATAAGACTCCATGTCCTTGTAATATACCTTTAATATATTGATAAGTATAAGACTCCATGCCCTTGTCATAAACCTTTATTATATTGATAAATATAAGACTCAATGCCCTTGTCATATACCTTTAATATATTGATAAATATAAGACTTTATGCCCTTGTCATATACCTTTAATATATTGATAAATGAAAGACTCCATGCCCTTGTCAAATACCTTTAAAATATTGATAAGTATAAAACTCCATGCCCTTGTCATATACCTTTAATATATTGATAAATATAAGAATACATGCCCTTTTAATATACCTTTAAGAAATTTATAAGAATAAGACTCCATGCCCACGTAATATACCTTTCATATATTGATAAGAATAAGACTTCATGCCCTTGTAATATACCTTTAATTTATTGAAAATATAAAACTCCGTATTTTGTATTTTTTGTAATATACCATTAATATATTGATAAATAAAAAACTCCATGCCCTTGTAATATACCTTTAATATATTGAAAAATATGAAATTCTATGCCCTTTTCATATACCTTTAACATATTGATAAAAATAAGACTCCAAGCCCTTCTCATAAACCTTTAACATATTGATAAATATATACCTTTGATATATTGATAATGCCCTTTTCATATACCTTAATTATATATTGATAATAATAAGGTTCCATGCCCTTTTCATATACCTTTAATACATATTGATAAAAATAAGACTCCATGCCCTTTTCATATACCTTTAATACATATTGATAAAAATAAGACTCCATACCCTTTTCATATACATTAATTATAGATTGATAAATATAAGACTCCATGCCTTTCTCATATACCTTTGTTTTATTGATGAAGCTAAGAGTCCATGCCCTTGTCATATACCTTTAACATATTGATAAAAAAAGACTCTATGCCATTTTCATATACCTTTAACATATTTATAAATATAAGACTCCATGCCCTTGTAATATACCTTTAATAGATTGATAAGTATAAGACTCCATGCCCTTGTCATATACCTTTATTATATTGATAAGTATATGACTCCATGCCCTTGTAATATACCTTTAATATATTGATAAGTATATGACTCCATGCCCTTGTAATATACCTTTAATATATTGTTAAGTATAAGACTTCATGCCCTTGTAATAAATCTTTAATATATTGATAAGTATTAGACTTCATGCCCTTGTCATATACCTTTATTATATTGATAAGTATATGACTCCATGCCCTTGTCATATACCTTTATTATATTGATAAGTATATGACTCCATGCCCTTGTAATATACCTTTAATATATTGATAAGTATAAGACTTCATGCCCTTGTCATATACCTTTAATATATTGATCAAAATAAGACTCAATGCCCTTCTCATATACATTTTTATTGTAATATACCTTTCTCATATTGATAAGAAGAAGACTCCATGCCCTTGTAATATACCTTTAAGATATTGATAACAATAAGTCTCCATGCCCTTTTCGTATACCTTTAACATATTGATAAAAATAAGACTCCATGCCCTTCTCATATACCTTCAATATATTGATAAGTATAAGACTCCATGCCCTTGTAATATAAAGTTAAAGTTAAAGTGCGGTTTAAAGTCTGCTTCCATCTACATGTTCATCCGACTTTACAATCTTGTACGTTAACTCCTGGTCACTGAAATCACCCTCAGGCAGGCGATCCCTCACAGTACCCATTTACACCTGGGTGGAGTGGAACAATTGTAGGTTAATTTCTTGCTCAAGGAAATTAGCAGTGCCCCTAGTGGGGATCGAACACAGGACCTCTCGATCCCTAAGCGCAGTCCTACCACTGGACCACTGCTCCTACAAATAATGATAAATATAAGACTCCATGCCCTTGTCATATGCCTTTAATATATTGATAAATATAAGACTCCATGCCCTTGTCATATACCTTTAATATATTTATAAGTATTAGACTCCATGCCCTTGTAATATACCTTTGAAACATTGATAAGTATAAGACTCCATGCCCTTGTAATATACCTTTAATACATTGATAAGTATAAGACTCCAGGCCCTTGTAATATACCTTTAATATATTGATAAGAATAAAACTCCATTATGCACTGTCATATACCTTTAATACATTGATAAGTATAAGACTCCATGCCCTTGTCATATACCTTTAATATATAAATGAATATAAGGCTCCATGCCCTTGCAATATACCTTTAAGATATTGATAAGAATAAAACTCCATGCCCATGTAATATACCTTTTATATATTGATAAGAATAAGACTCCATGCCCTTGTAATATACCTTTAGCATATTGATAAAAATAAGACTCCATGCCCTTTTCATATATCTTTGATATATTAATAAAACTAAGACTCCATGCCCTTGTAATATACCTTTAGTTTATTGATAAAAATAAGACTCCATGCCCTTGTAATATACCTTTAATACATTGATAAGAATAAGACTCCATGCCCTTGTCATAAACCTTTATTATATTGATAAATATAAGACTCAATGCCCTTGTCATATACTTTTAATATATTGATAAATATAAGACTTTATGCCCTTGTCATATACCTTTAATATATTGATAAATGCAAGACTCCATGCCCTTGTCAAATACCTTTAAAATATTGATAAGTATAAAACTCCATGCCCTTGTCATATACCTTTATTATATTGATAAGTATATGACTCCATGCCCTTGTAATATACCTTTAATATATTGATAAGTATATGACTCCATGCCCTTGTAATATACCTTTAATATATTGTTAAGTATAAGACTTCATGCCCTTGTAATAAATCTTTAATATATTGATAAGTATTAGACTTCATGCCCTTGTCATATACCTTTATTATATTGATAAGTATATGACTCCATGCCCTTGTCATATACCTTTATTATATTGATAAGTATATGACTCCATGCCCTTGTAATATACCTTTAATATATTGATAAGTATAAGACTTCATGCCCTTGTCATATACCTTTAATATATTGATCAAAATAAGACTCAATGCCCTTCTCATATACATTTTTATTGTAATATACCTTTCTCATATTGATAAGAAGAAGACTCCATGCCCTTGTAATATACCTTTAAGATATTGATAACAATAAGTCTCCATGCCCTTTTCGTATACCTTTAACATATTGATAAAAATAAGACTCCATGCCCTTCTCATATACCTTCAATATATTGATAAGTATAAGACTCCATGCCCTTGTAATATAAAGTTAAAGTTAAAGTGCGGTTTAAAGTCTGCTTCCATCTACATGTTCATCCGACTTTACAATCTTGTACGTTAACTCCTGGTCACTGAAATCACCCTCAGGCAGGCGATCCCTCACAGTACCCATTTACACCTGGGTGGAGTGGAACAATTGTAGGTTAATTTCTTGCTCAAGGAAATTAGCAGTGCCCCTAGTGGGGATCGAACACAGGACCTCTCGATCCCTAAGCGCAGTCCTACCACTGGACCACTGCTCCTACAAATAATGATAAATATAAGACTCCATGCCCTTGTCATATGCCTTTAATATATTGATAAATATAAGACTCCATGCCCTTGTCATATACCTTTAATATATTTATAAGTATTAGACTCCATGCCCTTGTAATATACCTTTGAAACATTGATAAGTATAAGACTCCATGCCCTTGTAATATACCTTTAATACATTGATAAGTATAAGACTCCAGGCCCTTGTAATATACCTTTAATATATTGATAAGAATAAAACTCCATTATGCACTGTCATATACCTTTAATACATTGATAAGTATAAGACTCCATGCCCTTGTCATATACCTTTAATATATAAATGAATATAAGGCTCCATGCCCTTGCAATATACCTTTAAGATATTGATAAGAATAAAACTCCATGCCCATGTAATATACCTTTTATATATTGATAAGAATAAGACTCCATGCCCTTGTAATATACCTTTAGCATATTGATAAAAATAAGACTCCATGCCCTTTTCATATATCTTTGATATATTAATAAAACTAAGACTCCATGCCCTTGTAATATACCTTTAGTTTATTGATAAAAATAAGACTCCATGCCCTTGTAATATACCTTTAATACATTGATAAGAATAAGACTCCATGCCCTTGTCATAAACCTTTATTATATTGATAAATATAAGACTCAATGCCCTTGTCATATACTTTTAATATATTGATAAATATAAGACTTTATGCCCTTGTCATATACCTTTAATATATTGATAAATGCAAGACTCCATGCCCTTGTCAAATACCTTTAAAATATTGATAAGTATAAAACTCCATGCCCTTGTCATATACCTTTAATATATTGATAAATATAAGAATCCATGCCCTTTTAATATACCTTTAAGAAATTTATTAGAATAAGACTCCATGCCCACGTAATATACCTTTCATATATTGATAAGAATAAGACTTCATGCCCTTGTAATATACATTTAATTTATTGGTAAATATTAGACTCCGTACCTTGTAATATACCTTTAATATATTGAAAAATATAAAACTCCGTATTTTGTATTTTTTGTAATATACCATTAATATATTGATAAATAAAAAACTCTATGCCCTTGTAATATACCTTTAATATATTGAAAAATATGAAATTCTATGCCCTTTTCATATACCTTTAACATATTGATAAAAATAAGACTCCAAGCCCTTCTCATATACCTTTAACATATTGATAAATATATACCTTTGATATATTGATAATGCCCTTGTCATATACCTTAATTTTATATTGATAATAATAAGTTTCCATGCCCTTTTCATATACCTTTAATACATATTGATAAAAATAAGACTCCATGCCCTTTTCATATACCTTTAATACATATTGATAAAAATAAGACTCCATACCCTTTTCATATACCTTAATTATAGATTGATAAATATAAGACTCCATGCCTTTCTCATATACCTTTATTTTATTGATGAAGCTAAGAGTCCATGCCCTTGTCATATACCTTTAACATATTGATAAAAAAAGACTCTATGCCATTTTCATATACCTTTAACATATTTATAAATATAAGACTCCATGCCCTTGTAATATACCTTTAATAGAATGATAAGTATAAGACTCCATGCCCTTGTCATAAACCTTTATTATATTGATAAGTATATGACTCCATGCCCTTGTAATATACCTTTAATATATTGATAAGTATAAGACTCCATGCCCTTCTCATATACCTTTAACATATTGATAAGTATAAGACTTCATGCCCTTGTAATAAACCTTTAATATATTGATAAGTATTAGACTTCATGCCCTTGTCATATACCTTTATTTTATTGATAAGTATATGACTCCATGCCCTTGTCATATACCTTTATTATATTGATATGTATATGACTCCATGCCCTTGTAATAAATCTTTAATATATTGATAAGTATCAGACTCCATGCCCTTGTAATATACCTTTAATAGAATGATAAGTATATGACTCCATGCCCTTGTAATATACCTTTAATATATTGATAAGTATAAGACTTCATGCCCTTGTAATAAACCTTTAATACATTGATAAGTATATGACTCCATGCCCTTGTAATATACCTTTAATATATTGATAAGTATAAGACTTCATGCCCTTGTCAAATACCTTTAATATATTGATCAAAATAAGACTCAATGCCCTTCTCATATACATTTATATTGTAATATACCTTTCTCATATTGATTAGAAGAAGACTCCATGCCCTTGTAATATACCTTTAAGATATTGATAACAATAAGTCTCCAAGCCCTTCTCATATACCTTTAACATATTGATAAACATATACCTTTGATATATTGATAATGCCCTTTTCATATACCTTAATTATTTATTGATAATAATAAGGTTCCATGCCCTTTTCATATACCTTTAATACATATTGATAAAAATAAGACTCCATGCCCTTTTCATATACCTTTAATACATATTGATAAAAATAAGACTCCATACCCTTTTCATATACCTTAATTATAGATTGATAAATATAAGACTCCATGCCTTTCTCATATACCTTTATTTTATTGATGAAGCTAAGAGTCCATGCCCTTGTCATATACCTTTAACATATTGATAAAAAAAGACTCTATGCCATTTTCATATACCTTTAACATATTAATAAATATAAGACTCCATGCCCTTGTAATATACCTTTAATAGATTGATAAGTATAAGACTCCATGCCCTTGTCATATACCTTTATTATATTGATAAGTATATGACTCCATGCCCTTGTCATATACCTTTAATTGATTGATAAGTATAAGACTCCATGCCCTTGTCATATACCTTTATTATATTGATAAGTATATGACTCCATGCCCTTGTAATATACCTTTAATATATTGATAAGTATAAGACTTCATGCCTTTGTCATATACCTTTAATATATTGATCAAAATAAGACTCAATGCCCTTGTCATATACCTTTAATATATTGATAAGTAAAAGAATTCATGCCCTTGTAATAAACCTTTAATATATTGATAAGTATAAGACTTCATGCCTTTGTCATATACCTTTAATATATTGATCAAAATAAGACTCAATGCCCTTCTCATATACATTTTTATTGTAATATACCTTTCTCATATTGATAAGAAGAAGACTCCATGCCCTTGTAATATACCTTTAAGATATTGATAACAATAAGTCTCCATGCCCTTTTCATATACCTTTAACATATTGATAAAAATAAGACTCAATGCCCTTCTCATATACCTTCAATATATTGATAAGTATAAGACTCCATGCCCTTGTAATATAAAGTTAAAGTTAAAGTGCGGTTTAAAGTCTGCTTCCATCTACATGTTCAGCCGACTTTACAATCTTGTACGTTAACTCCTGGTCACTGAAATCACCCTCAGGCAGGCGATCCATCACAGTACCCATTTACACCTGGGTGGAGTGGAACAATTGTAGGTTAATTTCTTGCTCAAGGAAATTAGCAGTGCCCCTAGTGGGGATCGAACACAGGACCTCTCGATCCCTAAGCGCAGTCCTACCACTGGACCACTGCTCCTACAAATAATGATAAATATAAGACTCCATGCCCTTGTCATATACCTTTAATATATTGATAAATATAAGACTCCATGCCCTTGTCATATACCTTTAATATATTTATAAATATAAGACTTCATGCCCTTGTCATATACCTTTAATATATTGATAAATATAAGACTCCATGCCCTTGTCATATACCATTTATATATTGATAAATATAAGACTCCATGCCCTTGTCATATACCTTTAATATATTTATAAGTATTAGACTCCATGCCCTTGTAATATACCTTTGAAACATTGATAAGTATAAGACTCCATGCCCTTGTAATATACCTTTAATACATTGATAAGTATAAGACTCCAGGCCCTTGTAATATACCTTTAATATATTGATAAGAATAAAACTCCATTATGCACTTGTCATATACCTTTAATACATTGATAAGTATTAGACTCCATGCCCTTTTATATACCTTTATTATAAAGTGATAAGAATAAGATTCCATGCCCTTGTAATATACCTTTAATACATTGATAAGTATAAGACTCCATGCCCTTGTCATATACCTTTAATATATAAATGAATATAAGGCTCCATGCCCTTGCAATATACCTTTAAGATATTGATAAGAATAAGACTCCATGCCCATGTAATATACCTTTTATATATTGATAAATATAAGACTCCATGCCCTTGTCATATACCTTTAATATATTTATAAGTATTAGACTCCATGCCCTTGTAATATACCTTTGAAACATTGATAAGTATAAGACTCCATGCCCTTGTAATATACCTTTAATACATTGATAAGTATAAGACTCCAGGCCCTTGTAATATACCTTTAATATATTGATAAGAATAAAACTCCATTATGCACTGTCATATACCTTTAATACATTGATAAGTATAAGACTCCATGCCCTTGTCATATACCTTTAATATATAAATGAATATAAGGCTCCATGCCCTTGCAATATACCTTTAAGATATTGATAAGAATAAAACTCCATGCCCATGTAATATACCTTTTATATATTGATAAGAATAAGACTCCATGCCCTTGTAATATACCTTTAGCATATTGATAAAAATAAGACTCCATGCCCTTTTCATATATCTTTGATATATTAATAAAACTAAGACTCCATGCCCTTGTAATATACCTTTAGTTTATTGATAAAAATAAGACTCCATGCCCTTGTAATATACCTTTAATACATTGATAAGAATAAGACTCCATGCCCTTGTCATAAACCTTTATTATATTGATAAATATAAGACTCAATGCCCTTGTCATATACTTTTAATATATTGATAAATATAAGACTTTATGCCCTTGTCATATACCTTTAATATATTGATAAATGCAAGACTCCATGCCCTTGTCAAATACCTTTAAAATATTGATAAGTATAAAACTCCATGCCCTTGTCATATACCTTTAATATATTGATAAATATAAGAATCCATGCCCTTTTAATATACCTTTAAGAAATTTATTAGAATAAGACTCCATGCCCACGTAATATACCTTTCATATATTGATAAGAATAAGACTTCATGCCCTTGTAATATACATTTAATTTATTGGTAAATATTAGACTCCGTACCTTGTAATATACCTTTAATATATTGAAAAATATAAAACTCCGTATTTTGTATTTTTTGTAATATACCATTAATATATTGATAAATAAAAAACTCTATGCCCTTGTAATATACCTTTAATATATTGAAAAATATGAAATTCTATGCCCTTTTCATATACCTTTAACATATTGATAAAAATAAGACTCCAAGCCCTTCTCATATACCTTTAACATATTGATAAATATATACCTTTGATATATTGATAATGCCCTTGTCATATACCTTAATTTTATATTGATAATAATAAGTTTCCATGCCCTTTTCATATACCTTTAATACATATTGATAAAAATAAGACTCCATGCCCTTTTCATATACCTTTAATACATATTGATAAAAATAAGACTCCATACCCTTTTCATATACCTTAATTATAGATTGATAAATATAAGACTCCATGCCTTTCTCATATACCTTTATTTTATTGATGAAGCTAAGAGTCCATGCCCTTGTCATATACCTTTAACATATTGATAAAAAAAGACTCTATGCCATTTTCATATACCTTTAACATATTTATAAATATAAGACTCCATGCCCTTGTAATATACCTTTAATAGAATGATAAGTATAAGACTCCATGCCCTTGTCATAAACCTTCATTATATTGATAAGTATATGACTCCATGCCCTTGTAATATACCTTTAATATATTGATAAGTATAAGACTCCATGCCCTTCTCATATACCTTTAACATATTGATAAGTATAAGACTTCATGCCCTTGTAATAAACCTTTAATATATTGATAAGTATTAGACTTCATGCCCTTGTCATATACCTTTATTTTATTGATAAGTATATGACTCCATGCCCTTGTCATATACCTTTATTATATTGATATGTATATGACTCCATGCCCTTGTAATAAATCTTTAATATATTGATAAGTATCAGACTCCATGCCCTTGTAATATACCTTTAATAGAATGATAAGTATATGACTCCATGCCCTTGTAATATACCTTTAATATATTGATAAGTATAAGACTTCATGCCCTTGTAATAAACCTTTAATACATTGATAAGTATATGACTCCATGCCCTTGTAATATACCTTTAATATATTGATAAGTATAAGACTTCATGCCCTTGTCAAATACCTTTAATATATTGATCAAAATAAGACTCAATGCCCTTCTCATAATTATACATTTATATTGTAATATACCTTTCTCATATTGATTAGAAGAAGACTCCATGCCCTTGTAATATACCTTTAAGATATTGATAACAATAAGTCTCCAAGCCCTTCTCATATACCTTTAACATATTGATAAACATATACCTTTGATATATTGATAATGCCCTTTTCATATACCTTAATTATTTATTGATAATAATAAGGTTCCATGCCCTTTTCATATACCTTTAATACATATTGATAAAAATAAGACTCCATGCCCTTTTCATATACCTTTAATACATATTGATAAAAATAAGACTCCATACCCTTTTCATATACCTTAATTATAGATTGATAAATATAAGACTCCATGCCTTTCTCATATATCTTTATTTTATTGATGAAGCTAAGAGTCCATGCCCTTGTCATATACCTTTAACATATTGATAAAAAAAGACTCTATGCCATTTTCATATACCTTTAACATATTAATAAATATAAGACTCCATGCCCTTGTAATATACCTTTAATAGATTGATAAGTATAAGACTCCATGCCCTTGTCATATACCTTTATTATATTGATAAGTATATGACTCCATGCCCTTGTCATATACCTTTAATTGATTGATAAGTATAAGACTCCATGCCCTTGTCATATACCTTTATTATATTGATAAGTATATGACTCCATGCCCTTGTAATATACCTTTAATATATTGATAAGTATAAGACTTCATGCCTTTGTCATATACCTTTAATATATTGATCAAAATAAGACTCAATGCCCTTGTCATATACCTTTAATATATTGATAAGTAAAAGAATTCATGCCCTTGTAATAAACCTTTAATATATTGATAAGTATAAGACTTCATGCCTTTGTCATATACCTTTAATATATTGATCAAAATAAGACTCAATGCCCTTCTCATATACATTTTTATTGTAATATACCTTTCTCATATTGATAAGAAGAAGACTCCATGCCCTTGTAATATACCTTTAAGATATTGATAACAATAAGTCTCCATGCCCTTTTCATATACCTTTAACATATTGATAAAAATAAGACTCAATGCCCTTCTCATATACCTTCAATATATTGATAAGTATAAGACTCCATGCCCTTGTAATATAAAGTTAAAGTTAAAGTGCGGTTTAAAGTCTGCTTCCATCTACATGTTCAGCCGACTTTACAATCTTGTACGTTAACTCCTGGTCACTGAAATCACCCTCAGGCAGGCGATCCATCACAGTACACATTTACACCTGGGTGGAGTGGAACAATTGTAGGTTAATTTCTTGCTCAAGGAAATTAGCAGTGCCCCTAGTGGGGATCGAACACAGGACCTCTCGATCCCTAAGCGCAGTCCTACCACTGGACCACTGCTCCTACAAATAATGATAAATATAAGACTCCATGCCCTTGTCATATACCTTTAATATATTGATAAATATAAGACTCCATGCCCTTGTCATATACCTTTAATATATTTATAAATATAAGACTTCATGCCCTTGTCATATACCTTTAATATATTGATAAATATAAGACTCCATGCCCTTGTCATATACCATTTATATATTGATAAATATAAGACTCCATGCCCTTGTCATATACCTTTAATATATTTATAAGTATTAGACTCCATGCCCTTGTAATATACCTTTAATATATTGATAAGAATAAAACTCCATTATGCACTTGTCATATACCTTTAATACATTGATAAGTATTAGACTCCATGCCCTTTTATATACCTTTATTATAAAGTGATAAGAATAAGATTCCATGCCCTTGTAATATACCTTTAATACATTGATAAGTATAAGACTCCATGCCCTTGTCATATACCTTTAATATATAAATGAATATAAGGCTCCATGCCCTTGCAATATACCTTTAAGATATTGATAAGAATAAGACTCCATGCCCATGTAATATACCTTTTATATATTGATAAGAATAAGACTCCATGCCCTTGTAATATACCTTTAGCATATTGATAAAAATAAGACTCCATGCCCTTTTCATATACCTTTGATATATTAATAAAACTAAGACTCCATGCCCTTGTAATATACCTTTAGCATATTGATAAAAATAAGACTCCATGCCCTTGTAATATACCTTTAATACATTGATAAGAATAAGACTCCATGCCTCTGTAATATACATTTAATACATTGATAAGAATAAGACTCAAAGACCTTGTCATATACCTTTAATACATTGATAAGTATAAGACTCCATGCCCTTGTCATACACCTTTAATATATAAATGAATATAAGGCTCCAAGCCCTTGTTATATACCTTTAATACATTGATAAATATAAGACTCTATGCCCTTGTAATATACCTTTAATATATGGATAAATATAAAATTCCATGCCCTTGTAATATACCTTTAATACATTGATAAGAATAAGACTCCATGCCATTGTAATATACCTTTAAGATATTGATAAGAATAAGACTCCATGCCGTTGTAATATACTTTAACATGTTGATTAGAATAAGACTCCATGCCCTTCTCATATATCTTTAACATATTGATAAGAATAAGACTCCATGCCCTTGTAATATACCTTTAATATATTGATAAGTATAAAACTCCATTATGCCCTTGTCATATACCTTTAATATATAAATGAATTTGAGGCTCCATGCCCTTGTAATATACCTGCAATATATTGATAAGAATAAAACTCCATTATGCCCTTGTCATATACCTTTAATACATTGATAAGTATAAGACTCCATGCCCTTGTCATATACCTGTAATATATTGATAAGTATAAGACTCCATGCCCTTGTAATATACCTGTAATATATTGATAAGAATAAGACTCCAAGCCCTTGTCATATACCTTTAATATATAAATCAATATAAGGCTCCATGCCCTTGTCATATACCTTCAATATATTGATAAGTATAAGACTCCAAGCCCTTGTCATATACCTTTAATATATAAATCAATATAAGACTCCATGCCCTTGTCATATACCTTTATTATATTGATAAGTATAAGACTCCATGCCCTTGTCATATACCTTTATTATATTGATTAGTATAAGACTCCATGCCCTTGTAATATACCTTTAATATATAAATCAATATAAGGCTCCATGCCCTTGTCATATACCTGTAATATATTGATAAGAATAAGACTCCAAGCCCTTGTCATATACCTTTAATATATAAATCAATATAAGGCTCCATGCCCTTGTCATATACCTTCAATATATTGATAAGTATAAGACTCCATGCCCTTGTCATATACCTTTAATACATTGATAAGTATAAGACTCCATGCCCTTGTCATATACCTTTTATTTTATTGATAAGTATAAGACTCCATGCCCTTGTCATATACCTTTATTATATTGATTAGTATAAGACTCCATGCCCTTGTCATATACCTTTAATATATTGATAACTATAACACCATGCCCTTGTCATATACCTTTAATATATTGATTAGTATAAGATACCTTGCCCTTGTCATATACCTTTAATGTATTGATAACTATAACACCATGCCCTTGTCATATACCTTTAATATATTGATAACTATAACACCATGCCCTTGTCATATACCTTTAATACATATTGATAAAATAAGACTCCATGCCCTTTTCATATACCTTTAATACATATTGATAAAAATAAGACTCCATACCCTTTTCATATACCTTAATTATAGATTGATAAATATAAGACTCCATGCCTTTCTCATTATACCTTTATTTTATTGATGAAGCTAAGAGTCCATGCCCTTGTCATATACCTTTAACATATTGATAAAAAAAGACTATGCCATTTTCATATACCTTTAACATATTTATAAATATATGACTCCATGCCCTTGTAATATACCTTTAATATATTGATAAGTATATGACTCCATGCCCTTGTAATATACCTTTAATATATTGATAAGTATATGACTCCATGCCCTTGTAATATACCTTTAATATATTGATAAGTATATGACTCCATGCCCATGTAATATACCTTTTATATATTGATAAGAATAAGACTCCATGCCCTTGTAATATACCTTAAGCATATTGATAAAAATAAGACTCCATGCCCTTTTCATATACCTTTGATATATTAATAAAACTAAGACTCCATGCCCTTGTAATATACCTTTAGCATATTGATAAAAATAAGACTCCATGCCCTTGTAATATACTTTTAATACATTGATAAGAATAAAACTCCATGCCTCTGTAATATACATTTAATACATTGATAAGAATAAGACTCAAAGACCTTGTCATATACCTTAAATACATTGATTAGTATAAGACTCCATGCCCTTGTCATACACCTTTAATATATAAATGAATATAAGGCTCCAAGCCCTTGTTATATACCTTTAATACATTGATAAATATAAGACTCTATGCCCTTGTAATATACCTTTAATATATGGATAAATATAAAATTCCATGCCCTTGTAATATACCTTTAATACATTGATAAGAATAAGACTCCATGCCATTGTAATATACCTTTAAGATATTGATAAGAATAAGACTCCATGCCGTTGTAATATACTTTAACATGTTGATTAGAATAAGACTCCATGCCCTTCTCATATATCTTTAACATATTGATAAGAATAAGACTCCATGCCCTTGTAATATACCTTTAATATATTGATAAGTATAAAACTCCATTATGCCCTTGTCATATACCTTTAATATATAAATGAATTTGAGGCTCCATGCCCTTGTAATATACCTGCAATATATTGATAAGAATAAAACTCCATTATGCCCTTGTCATATACCTTTAATACATTGATAAGTATAAGACTCCATGCCCTTGTCATATACCTGTAATATATTGATAAGTATAAGACTCCATGCCCTTGTAATATACCTGTAATATATTGATAAGAATAAGACTCCAAGCCCTTGTCATATACCTTTAATATATAAATCAATATAAGGCTCCATGCCCTTGTCATATACCTGTAATATATTGATAAGAATAAGACTCCAAGCCCTTGTCATATACCTTTAATATATAAATCAATATAAGGCTCCATGCCCTTGTCATATACCTGTAATATATTGATAAGAATAAGACTCCATGCCCTTGTCATATACCTGTAATATATTGATAAGTATAAGACTCCATGCCCTTGTCATATACCTTTAATACATTGATAAGTATAAGACTCCATGCCCTTGTCATATACCTTTTATTTTATTGATAAGTATAAGACTCCATGCCCTTGTCATATACCTTTATTATATTGATTAGTATAAGACTCCATGCCCTTGTCATATACCTTTAATATATTGATAACTATAACACCATGCCCTTGTCATATACCTTTAATATATTGATTAGTATAAGATACCTTGCCCTTGTCATATACCTTTAATGTATTGATAACTATAACACCATGCCCTTGTCATATACCTTTAATATATTGATAACTATAACACCATGCCCTTGTCATATACCTTTAATATATTGATAACTATAACACCATGCCCTTGTCATATACCTTTAATACATATTGATAAAATAAGACTCCATGCCCTTTTCATATACCTTTAATACATATTGATAAAAATAAGACTCCATACCCTTTTCATATACCTTAATTATAGATTGATAAATATAAGACTCCATGCCTTTCTCATATACCTTTATTTTATTGATGAAGCTAAGAGTCCATGCCCTTGTCATATACCTTTAACATATTGATAAAAAAAGACTATGCCATTTTCATATACCTTTAACATATTTATAAATATATGACTCCATGCCCTTGTAATATACCTTTAATATATTGATAAGTATAAGACTTCATGCCCTTGAAATATACCTTTATTATATTGATAAGTATATGACTCCATGCCCTTGTAATATACCTTTAATATATTGATAAGTATAAGACTTCATGCCCTTGTAATAAACCTTTATTATATTGATAAGTATATGACTCCATGCCCTTGTAATATACCTTTAATATATTGATAAGTATATGACTCCATGCCCTTGTAATATACCTTTAATATATTGATAAGTATATGACTCCATGCCCTTGTAATATACCTTTAATATATTGATAAGTATATGACTCCATGCCCTTGTAATAAACCTTTAATATATTGATAAGTATTAGACTTCATGCCCTTGTCATATACCTTTATTTTATTGATAAGTATATGACTCCATGCCCTTGTAATATACCTTTAATATATTGATAAGTATAAGACTTCATGCCCTTGTCAAATACCTTTATTTTATTGATGAAGCTAAGGCTCCATGCCCTTGTCATATACCTTTAATATATTGATCAAAATAAGACTCAATGCCCTTCTCATATACATTTATATTGTAATATACCTTTCTCATATTGATAAGAAGAAGACTCCATGCCCTTGTAATATACCTTGAAGATATTGATAACAATAAGTCTCCATGCCCTTTTCATATACCTTTAACATATTGATAAAAATAAGACTCCTTGCCCTTCTCATATACCTTCAATATATTGGTAAGTATAAGACTCCATGCCCTTGTAATATAAAGTTAAAGTTAAAGTGCGGTTTAAAGTCTGCTTCCATCTACATGTTCAGCCGACTTTACAATCTTGTACGTTAACTCCTGGTCACTGAAATCACCCTCAGGCAGGCGATCCCTCACAGTACCCATTTACACCTGGGTGGAGTGGAACAATTGTAGGTTAATTTCTTGCTCAAGGAAATTAGCAGTGCCCCTAGTGGGGATCGAACACAGGACCTCTCGATCCCTAAGCGCAATCCTACCACTGGACCACTGCTCCTACAAATAATGATAAATATAAGACTCCATGCCCTTGTCATATACCTTTAATATAATGATAAATATAAGACTCCATGCCCTTCTCATATACCTTTAATATATTTATAAATATAAGACTTCATGCCCTTGTCATATACCTTTAATATATTGATAAATATAAGACTCCATGCCCTTGTCATATACCATTTATATATTGATAAATATAAGACTCCATGCCCTTGTCATATACCTTTAATATATTTATAAGTATTAGACTCCATGCCCTTGTAATATACCTTTAATACATAGATAAGTATAAGACTCCATGCCCTTGTAATATACCTGTAATATATTGATAAGAATTAAACTCCATTATGCACTTGTCATATACCTTTAATACATTGATAAGTATTAGACTCCATGCCCTTTTATATACCTTTAATATATAAATGAATATAAGGCTCCATGCCCTTGCAATATACCTTTAAGATATTGATAAGAATAAGACTCCATGCCCATGTAATATACCTTTTATATATTGATAAGAATAAGACTCCATGCCCTTGTAATATACCTTTAGCATATTGATAAGAATAAGACTCCATGCCTCTGTAATATACCTTTAATACATTGATAAGAATAAGACTCCATGCCCTTGTCATACACCTTTAATATATAAATAAATATATAAGGCTCCAAGCCCTTGTTATATACCTTTAATACATGGATAAATATAAAATTCCATGCCCTTGTAATATACCTTTAATACATTGATAAGAATAAGACTCCATGCCATTGTAATATACCTTTAGGATATTGATAAGAATAAGACTCCATGCCGTTGTAATATACTTTAACATGTTGATTAGAATAAGACTCCGTGCCCTTCTCATATACCTTTAACATATTGATAAGAATAAGACTCCATGCCCTTGTAATATACCTTTAATATATTGATAAGAATAAGACTCCATGCCCTTGTCATATACCTGTAATATATTGATAAGTATAAGACTCCATGCCCTTGTAATATACCTTTAATATATTGATAAGAATAAGACTCCATGCCTTTGTAATGTACCTTTAATTTGTAATAAGTATAATACTCCATGCCCTTGTAATATACCCTTAATATATTGATAAGTATAAGACTCCAAGCCCTTGTCATATACCTTTGATATATTGATATAAAAATAAAAATATAAAAATAAAAATAATAACCCAGGTCGATAGCGCAGTTGGTAGCGCGCCGGGATTTGGATACTTGTGCCCGAGGGGGTGCGGGTTCGAATCCCGCCCGGGGAGGTTATACCCTTCCATGAAAATTTGACAATAATGTTGATTTTCCTCCATTGATTAGATAATATTGAGAAGTTTCTGGCCTTGTGGAAGGGTAGGTGAGTACTGGTTATAGACAATTGTCCAGGAAAGCTAGGTTAGGTGCGCTGGACGCCGTGAAATGACCTAAATTGTGTTGATATGGCGTTAACTCCAATAAATAAATAAATAAATTGATAAAAATAAGACTCCATGCCCTTGGGATATACCTTTGATATATTGATAAGTATAAGACTCCAAGCCCTTGTAATATACCTTAAATTTATAAATAAGTATAAGACTCCAAGCCCTTCTCATATACCTTTAATATATTGGTAATAATGATACTTCATGCCCTTGTAATATACCTTTAATATATTGATAAGTATAAGATTCCATGCCCCTGTTATATACCTTTAATATATTGATAAGTATTAGACTCCATGCCCTTGTCATATACCTTTAATATATTTATAAATATAATACTCAATGCCCTTGTCATATACCTTTAATGCATTGATAAGTATTAGACTGCATGCCCTTGTCATATACGTTTAAGATATTGATAAGAATAAGACTCCATGCCATTGTAATATACCTTTAACATGTTGATAAGAATAAGACTCCATGCCATTGTTATATACCTTTAATATATTTATAAATATAATACTCCAAGCCCTTCTCATATACCTTTAATATATTGGTAATAATGATACTTCATGCCCTTGTAATATACCTTTAACATGTTGATAAGAATAAGACTCCATGCCCTTTTAATACACCTTTAATATATTGATAAAACTAAGAATCCATGCTCTTATAATATACCTTTAACATATTGATAAAAATAAGAGTCCATGCCCTTTTTATATACCTTTATTTTATTGATGAAACATTGGCTCCATGCCCTTTTCATTTAGCTTTTATATATTGATCAAAATAAGACTCCCTTCCCTTTTCATATACCTTTAACATATTGATAAAAAGAAGACTCCAAGCCCTTCTCATATACTTTTAATATATTGATAAGAATAAGACTCCATGCCCTTGTAATATACATTGGATATATTGATCAAAATAAGACTCAATGCCCTTCTCATATACCTTTATTTTATTGATGAAGCTAAGACTCCATGCCCTTGTAAGATACCTTTAAGATATTGATAAAAATAAGTCTCTATGCCCTTGTAATATACCTTTAAAATATTGATAAAACTTAGACTCCATGATCTTTTATATACCTGTATTATATATTGATAAGAATAAGACTCTATGCCCTTGTAATATACCTTTAATACATTGATAAGTATTAGACCCCATGCCCTTGTAATATACCTTTAATATATTTATAAATATAATACTCACTGCCCTTGTCATATACCTTTAATACATTGATAAGAATAAGACTCCATGCCCTTGTCATATACCTTTAATACATTGATAAGTATAAGACTCCATGCCCTTGTAATATACCTTTAATACATTGATAAGAATAAGACTCCATGCCCTTGTAATATACCTTTAATACATTGATAAGAATAAGACTCCATGCCCTTGTAATATACCTTTAATACATTGATAAGAATAAGACTCCATGCCCTTGTCATATACCTTTAATACATTGATAAGAATAAGAATCCATGCCCTTGTCATATACCTTTAATACATTGATAAGTATAAGACTCCATGCCCTTGTAATATACCTTTAATACATTGATATGAATAAGACTCCATGCCTTTGTAATATACATTTAATATATTGATAAATTTAAGACTCCATGCCCTTGTAATAGACCTTTAAGATATTGATAAGAATAAGAATCCAAGCCGTTGTAATATACTTTTAAGATATTGATAAAAATAAGACTCCATGCCCTTTTCATAAACCTTTAATACATTGATAAGTATTAGACTCTATGACCTTTTATATACCTTTATCATATATTGATAAGAATAAGACTCCATGCCCTTGTCATATACCTTTAATATATTGATAAATATAAGACTCCATGCCCTTGTAATATACCTTTGGTATATTTAAAAGTATAAGATTCCATGCCCCTGTAATATGCTTTTAATATATTGATAAGTATAAGTCTCCATGCCCTTGTCATATACCTTTAATACATTGATAAGTTTTAGACTCCATGCCCTTTTATATACCTTTAGTTTATAAATAAGTGTAAGACTCCATGCCCTTCTCATATACCTTTAATATATTGATCAAAATAAGACGCCTTTCCTTTTTTATACACCTTTAACATATTGATAAAAATAAGACTTCAAGCCCTTCTAATATACCTTTAATATATTGATAACCATAAGACTCCATGCCATTGTAATATACCTTTCATATATTGATAAGTATAAAACTCCATGCCCTTGTAATATACCATAAATTTATAAATAAGTATAAGACTCCATGCCCTTCTCATATACCTTAAATATATTGATAATAATTATACTCCACGCCCTTGTAATATACCTTTGATATATTGATAAATATAGGACTCCATGCCCTTGTCATATACCTTTAATATATTAATAAATATAGGACTCTATGCCCTTGTCATATACCTTTAATATATAAATAAGTAAAAGACTTCATGCCCTTGTCATACAACTTTAATATATTGATAAGTATAAGACTCCATGCTCTTGTATTACACCTTTAATATATTGATAAGAATAAGACTCCATCATGCCCTTCTGATATACCTTTAATACACTGATAAGTATAAGACTCCATGCCCTTGTCATATACCTTTAATACATTGATAAGTATTAGACTGCATTCCCTTGTCATATACCTTAAATACATTGATAAGTATAAGACTCTATGCCCTTGTAATAAACCTTTAAGATATTGATAAGAATAAGACTCTATCCCCTTGTTATATACCTTTAACATGTTGATAAGAATAAGACTCCATGCCCTTGTTATTTACCTTTAACATATTGATAAGAATAAGACTCCATGCCCTTCTCATTTACCTTTAATATATTGATAAAACTAAGACTCCATGCCCTTCTAAAATACCTTTAACATATTGATAAAAATAAGACTCCATGCCTTTGTAATATACCTTTAACATATTGATAAAAATAAGACTCCATGCCCTTGTAATATACCTTTAACATATTGATAAAAATAAGACTCCATGCCCTTGTAATATACCTTTAACATATTGATAAAAATAAGACTCCATGCCCTTTTCATATACCTTTATTTTATCGATGAAGCTTTGGCTCCATGCCCTTCTCATACAACTTTTATTCATTGACAAGTATTTGACTCCATGCCCTTGTAATAAACCTTTAATATATAAATAAATATAAGACTAAATGCGCTTGTTATATACCTTTAATATATTGATAAGTATCAGACTCCATGCCCTTGTCATATACCTTTCATACATTGATAAGTATAAGACTCTATGCCTTTCTCATATACCTTTAATATATTGATCAAAATAAGACTCCTTTCCCTTTTCATACACCTTTAACATATTGATAAAAATAAGACTTCAAGCCCTTCTAATATACCTTTAATATATTGATAACAATAAGACTCCATGCCCTTGTAATATACCATAAATTTATAAATAAGTATAAGACTCCAAGCCCTTCTCATATACCTTGAATATATTGATAATAATTATACTCAACGCCCCTATAATATACCTTTAATATATTGATAAATATAGGACTCCATGCCCTTGTCATATACCTTTAATATATAAATAAGTATAAGACTTCATGCCCTTGTCATACACCTTTAATATATTGATAAGTATAAGACTCCATGCTCTTGTATTACACCTTTAATATATTGATAAGAATAAGACTCCATCATGCCCTTCTGATATACCTTTAATACACTGATAAGTATAAAACTCCATGCCCTTGTCATATACCTTTAATACGTTGATAAGTATTAGACTGCATTCCCTTGTCATATACCTTTAATACATTGATAAGTATAAGACTCTATGCCCTTGTAATAAACCTTTAAGATATTGATAAGAATAAGAATCCATGCCATTGTGATATACCTTTAAGATATTGATAAGAATAAGACTCTATCCCCTTGTTATATACCTTTAACATGTTGATAAGAATAAGACTCCATGCCCTTGTTTTTTACCTTTAACATATTAATAAAAATAAGACTCCATGCCCTTCTCATTTACCTTTAATATATTGATAAAAATAAGACTCCATGCCCTTGTAATATACCTTTAACATATTGATAAAAATAAGACTCCATGCCCTTTTGATATACCTTTATTTTATCGATGAAGCTTTGGCTCCATGCCATTCTCATATAACTTTTATTCATTGACAAGTATTTGACTCCATGCCCTTGTCATATAACTTTAATACATTGATAAGTATTAGACTTCATGCCCTTGTCATATACCTTTAATATATTGATAAGTATCAGACTCCATGCCCTTGTCATATACCTTTATTATATTGATAAGTATCAGACTCCATGCCCTTGTCATATACCTTTAATATATTGGTAAGTATAAGACTCCATGCCCTCGTAATATACCTTCAATATATAAATAAATATAATACTCCGTACCCTTGTCATATACCTTTAATACATTGATAAGTATTAGACTCCTTACCCTTGTCATATACCTTTAATATATTGGTAAGTATAAGACTCCATGCCCTCGTAATATACCCTTAATATATAAATAAATATAAGACTCCATGCCCTTGTCATATACCTTTATTTTATCGATGAAGCTTTGGCTCCATGCCCTTCTCATATAACTTTTATTCATTGACAAGTATTTGACTCCATGCCCTTGTAATAAACCTTTAATATATAAATAAATATAAGACTAAATGCGCTTGTAATATACCTTTAATATATTGATAAGTATCAGACTCCATGCCCTTGTCATATACCTTTCATACATTGATAAGTATAAGACTCTATGCCTTTCTCATATACCTTTAATATATTGATCAAAATAAGACTCCTTTCCCTTTTCATACACCTTTAACATATTGATAAAAATAAGACTTCAAGCCCTTCTAATATACCTTTAATATATTGATAACAATAAGACTCCATGCCCTTGTAATATACCATAAATTTATAAATAAGTATAAGACTCCAAGCCCTTCTCATATACCTTGAATATATTGATAATAATTATACTCAACGCCCCTGTAATATACCTTTAATATATTGATAAGTATAAGACTTCATGCCCTTGTCATACACCTTTAATATATTGATAAGTATAAGACTCCATGCTCTTGTATTACACCTTTAATATATTGATAAGAATAAGACTCCATCATGCCCTTCTGATATACCTTTAATACACTGATAAGTATAAGACTCCATGCCCTTGTCATATACCTTTAATACGTTGATAAGTATTAGACTGCATTCCCTTGTCATATACCTTTAATACATTGATAAGTATAAGACTCTATGCCCTTGTAATAAACCTTTAAGATATTGATAAGAATAAGAATCCATGCCATTGTGATATACCTTTAAGATATTGATAAGAATAAGACTCTATCCCCTTGTTATATACCTTTAACATGTTGATAAGAATAAGACTCCATGCCCTTGTTATTTACCTTTAACATATTGATAAAAATAAGACTCCATGCCCTTCTCATTTACCTTTAATATATTGATAAAACTAAGACTCCATGCCCTTGTAATATACCTTTAACATATTGATAAAAATAAGACTCCATGCCCTTTTGATATACCTTTATTTTATCGATGAAGCTTTGGCTCCATGCCATTCTCATATAACTTTTATTCATTGACAAGTATTTGACTCCATGCCCTTGTCATATAACTTTAATACATTGATAAGTATTAGACTTCATGCCCTTGTCATATACCTTTAACATATTGATAAGTATAAGACTCCATGCCCTTGTAATATACCTTTAATATATTGATAAGAATAAGACTCCATCATGCCCTTCTGATATACCTTTATTATATTGATAAGTATCAGACTCCATGCCCTTGTCATATACCTTCAATATATTGGTAAGTATAAGACTCCAAGCCCTCGTAATATACCTTTAATATATAAATAAATATAATACTCCGTACCCTTGTCATATACCTTTAATACATTGATAAGTATTAGACTTCTTACCCTTGTCATATACCTTTAATATATTGGTAAGTATAAGACTCCATGCCCTCGTAATATACCTTAAATATATAAATAAATATAAGACTCCATACCCTTGTCATATACCTTTAATATATTGATAAGTATAGGACTCCATGCCCTTGTAATATACCTTTTGAGATGTTGATAAAAATAAGTCTCCATGCCCTTTTCATATACTTTTAACATATTGTTAAAAATAAGGCTCCATGCCCTTCTCATATACCTTAAATATATTGATTAGAAGATGACTCCAGGCCCTTGTTATATACCTTCAAGATATTGATAAAAATAAGTCTATATGCCCTTTTGATATACCTTTAATATATTGATAAAAATAAGACTGCATGCCCTTGTATTATATTTCTTAGATATTGATAAATATAAGTCTCCATGCCCTTTTCATATACCTTTAACATATTGTTAAAAATAAGACTCCACGCCCTTCTCATTTACCTTTAATATATTGATAAAACTAAGACTTCATGCATTTTTCACGTACTTTTAACATATTGATAAAAATAAGACTCCATGCCCTTTTCATATACCTATATATATTGATAAGAATATGACTCCATGCCCTTGTAATATACCTTTAATATATTGATAAGAATAAGACTCCATGCCCTTGTACTATACCTTTAAAATGTTGATAAGAATAAGACTCCATGCTCTTTTTATATACCTTAACATATTGATAAGTATAAGACTCCATGCCCTTCTCATATACCTTTAATATATTGATAAAACTAAGACTCCATGCCCTTGTAATATACCTTTAACATATTGATAAAAATAAGACTCTATGCCCTTTTCATATACCTTTATTTTATTGATGAAGCTAAGGCTCCATGCCCTTCTCATATACCTTTTATATATTGATCAAAATAGGACTCCATGCCCTTTTCATATACCTTTAACATATTGATAAAAATATGACTCCAAGCCCTTCTCATATACCTTTAATATATTGATAAGAATAAGACTCCATGCCCTTGTAATATACCTTTTATTTATAAATAAGTATAAGACTCCATGCCTTTCTCATATACCTTTAATATATTGATAAGAATAAGACTCCATGCCCTTGTAATATACCATTAGCGCACCTGAATTTGAATACTGGTGCATGACGGGGTGCGGGTTTGAATCCCACCCGGAGGGGTTATACCCTTCCTTGAAAATTTGACAATGTTGATTTTCCTCCATTGATTAGATAATATGGAGAAGATTACGGCCTTGTGGAAGGGTAGGTGAGTACTGGTTATAGTCAATGGTCCAGGAAAGACAGGTTAGGTGCGCTAGACGCCGTAAAATGACTTAAATTGTGTTGATACTGCGTTAACTACAATAAATAAATAAATGCAATATACCTTTGATATATTGATAAGTATAAGGTTACATGCCCTTGTATTACACCTTTAATATATTGATAAGTATAAGATTCCATGCCCTTCTCATATACCTTTATTATATTAATGAATATAAGACTCCATGCCCTTGTAATATACCTTTAATATATTAATGAATATAAGACTCCATGCCCTTCTTATATACCTTCAATATATTGATGAATATAAGACTTCATGCCCTTCTCATATACCTTTAATATATTGATAAATATAAGACTCCATACCTTGTAATATAAATTTGATATATTGATAAGTATAAGACTCCATGCCTTTGTAATATACCTTTAATACATTGATAAGTATAAGACTCCATACCCTTGTAATATACCTTTAACATATTGATAAGTATAAGACTCCATGCCCTTGTAATATACCTTTAATATATTGATAAGTATAAGACTCCATGCCCTTGTAATATACCTTTAACATATTGATAAGTATAAGACTTCATGCCCTTGTAATATACCTTTAACATATTGATAAGTATAAGACTCCATGCCCTTGTAATATACCTTTAATATATTGATAAGTATAAGACTCCATGCCCTTGTAATATACCTTTAACATATTGATAAGTATAAGACTTCATGCCCTTGTAATATACCTTTAACATATTGATAAATATAAAACTCCATGCCCGTGTAATATACCTTTAACATATCGATAAATATAAGACTCCATGCCCTTGTAATATACCTTTAACATATTGATAAATATAAAACTCCATGCCCGTGTAATATACCTTTAATATGTTGATAAATATAAGACTCGATGCCCTTGTCATATACCTTTAACATATTGATAAGTATAAAACTCCATGCCCTTGTAATATACCTTTAACATATTGTTAAAAAAAGGCTCCATGTCCTTTTCATATACCTTTGATATATTGATAATGCCAAGTCTCTATGCCATTTTCATGTACCTTTAATAAATTGATGTGTTTAAGACATCAAGCCTTTTTCATGCTCTGAACATCACTTTAAGACCACACTTATTAAACATTTGTTACTTGTGTTGACTACGGTGGCGCCCCTCAGCCGATTAAAGTACTTAAAAGTGTTTGGAAAATTGCATACTTCACGTTAAAATGATGGATAAATCACATCGTTTCCCCGAAATTTATTCGAGAAACCAGCGCGTGAAAGTCTATGGACTTCACAAAATTTAAACTGATGCAAAAAGAAACGCCTCACACAACTCGGAAATAATTTTTAGAGTTATAAGGCAACAAGAATGTCTGCTTGCAAGTTATATTATCTAAAAAATTCGTAGTCATTAAGAATTTATTTTACTGTCTTAAATTATAAAGACAATACAAATTGCTCACATGCAGATATCGTTGGATAAATCTCAATCCACTTCCTGAAAGTCAGCTGTTGTCGACGTAACCACCGTTACGAACATGGGTGTTCAATCAAATTGTTAAAATAAATGATGAAAGCTTGTGGTCACTTTTAGATTGTGGTCGCGCAATGTCACAGAAAGTCACAGGACGTAATAGCGGGCCGATGTAACGTCTTTGAGATTACCCTAGCACACAATGACCAGACTATGACATTGCCACCATTGTAATAGGTTTTTTTCCTCGAAAGTTCATGACGTTCTATAAGCCGACATTCTGCCAACGCTAGCTGAGATTGTAACAAGCCCACATAAGTTGTTCTGATTTAAGATGGTAACAAACATTTAGAACAAGTACAGGGTACGGCATACACCAGACCATTCGCTGTTCTCGAAATCATTTTTTTTGGCGTTCACCGTTACCATTTAACCACAAGTGACATAGTGATAAATTTATCACGCTAATGAAGTTGGTGTAAATATTTGCCTGGTCGTACCGACAATAAACGCAGTCTGTATGAGCGTGGCCAATCAGCATTCGTTTCTGTATCTCTAAGCCTTTGATGAGTCGTTCCTTTTTCTCGTCAGTATGTATATATGTGTAAAACTATCTACGCGTCATAACGAGTTTTAATAAGTTTTCGCACGAAATTCACTACACAAAACTTGTATGATTTAGGCTAAATCATTTTTTCTTGAGTTTTACATTACTTTATAACCGTAACTGTGTAAATATGTGATAAAATAAAAAAACAGTAGGCATAATTAATAAATGCTTTTATTCAATTCACTCGTTGTCAATATCGGAAAAAATAAATCGCGCAGATAAAGAAACACAAGTGTATTAATAAAAGAATAATAAAAGAAGTATTTGGAGGCATCCGCGTGGCATGCTGTCCGTGTGGTATTTGTGTTGCACGAGACGGATATAGGACGTAATTATATTGGTAGTATTGCAAATAAGTTAACATAAGTGATTAACCCATTACATGTCATTTTGTATTTTTCCATAAAGATGGTAGTATGTCTACTGATATTGTTTTATGTTGTTATAACTTTTGGGATGTTTTAAACGAACGCCTCGCAAAATTAATAACCTCAAAGCTGATACACTGACATTTATGTCTATTTGTATGTACAATATTGTGAGATGCCCCATCATAAATCTTCGGAATCGACTGTCCATGTTTACACTCCACCTTCATCCGCACAAGTCTATTATACCTTTAACATATTGACAAAAATCAGACTCCATGCCCTTGTAATATACCTTTAATATATTGATAAGAAAAAGACTCCATCATGCCCTTGTAATACCTTTAATATATTGATAAGAATAAAACTCCATGCCCTTTTAATATTCCTTTAATATATTGATTAATATAAGATTGCATACCTTGTAATATACCTTTAATATATTGATATATATTAGTCTCCATGCCCTTGTAATATACCTTTCTCATATTGATAAGAATAAGACTCCATGCCCTTGTAATATACCTTTAAGATATTGATAGAAATAAGTATCCATGCCCTTGTAATATACCTTTGAAATATTGTTAAATATAAGACTCCATGCCCTTGTAATACACCTTTGAAATATTGATAAATATAAAACTCCATGCCCTTGTAATAAACCTTTGAAATATTGATAAATATAAAACTCCATGCCCTTGTAATATACCTTTGAAATATTGATAAATATAAAACTCCATGCCCTTGTAATATATCTTTAATATATTGATAAGTATAAAACTCCATGCCCTTGTCATATACCTTTAATATATTGATATATATAAGTCTCCATGACCTTTTCATATACCTTTCATAATATTGATAAGAATAAGACTCCATGCCCTTTTCATATACCTTTAATGTATTATTCAATATAAGATTCCATGCCCTTCTCATATACCTTTAACATTTTGGTAAAAATAAGACTCAATGCCATTTTCATGTACCTTCAGCTGATTGATAATTATAAGCCTCCATGCCCTTTTCAGATACCTTTAATATATTGATAAGTATAAGACTCCATGCACGTGTAATATACCTTTAATACATTGATAAGAATAAGACTCCATCATGCCCTTGTAATATACCTTTAATATGTTGATACGAATAAGACTCCATGCCCTTGTAATATACTTTTAACAAATTGATAAAAATTAGACTCCATGCCCTTTTCTTATACCTTTATTTTATTGATGAAGATAAGGCTCCATGTCCTTCTCATATACCTTTAATATATTGATCAAAATAAACCTCCATGCCCTTTTCATATACCTTTAACATATTGATAAAAAAAAGACTCCAAGCCCTTCTCATATACCTTTAATATATTAAAAGGATTAGACTCCATGCCCCTGTAATATACCTTTAATCTATAAAAAAGTAAAAGACGTCATGCCCTTGTCATATACCTTTAATATATTGTTAAAAACAGACTCCATGCCCTTGTCACATATCTTCAATACATTGATAAGTATAAGACTTCATGCCCTTTTAATATACCTTTATTATATTGACAAGAATAAGACTCCATCATGCCCTAGTAATATGCCTTTAATATATAGATAAGTATAAGACTCCATACCTTGTAATATACCTTAAGTATATTAATAAATATAAAACGCCATGCCCTTGTAATATACCTTTCTTATATTGATAACAATAAGACTCCATGCCCTTGTAATATACCTTTAAGATATTGATAAGAATAAGACTACATGCCCTTGTCATACACCTTAAATATATTAATATATATAAGTTTCCATGACCTTGTCATGTACCTTTAATATATTGATAAGTATAAAACTCCATGCCCTTGTCATATACCTTTAATATATATTTAAGTATAACACTCCATGACCTTGTCATATACCTTTAATATATTGATAAGTATAAGACTCCATGCCCTTGTCATATACCTTTAAAATATTGATAAGTATAAGACCCCATGCCCTTGTCATATACCTTTAATATATTGATATATATAAGTCTCCATGACCTTGTCATATACCTTAAATAATATTGATAAGAATAAGACTCCATGCCCTTTTCATATACCTTTAATGTATTATTCAATGTAAGATTCCATGCCCTTCTCATATACCTTTAACATATTGATAAATATAAGTCTCCATGCCCTTGTAATATACCTTTGATGTATTGATATATTAAAGACTCCATGCCCTTGTCATACACCTTTAATATATTAATATTTGTAAGGGTCCATGCCCTTGTCATATACCTTTAATATATTTTTAAACATATAAGACTCCATGCCCTTGTCATACACCTTTAATATATTAATATATAAAAGTCTCCATGACCTTGTCATATACCTTTAATGTATATTTAAGTATAAAACTTCATGCCCTTGTCATATACCTTTAATATATTGATAAGTATAAGACTCCATGCCCTTTTCATATACCTTTAATATATTGATAAGTATAAGACTCCATGCCCTTTTCATATACCTTTAATATATTGATAAGTATAAGACCCCATGCCCTTGTCATATACCTTTAATATATTGATGTATATAAGTCTTCATGACCTTTTCATATACCTCTAATATATTTATAATTATAAGACTCCTTACCCTTTTTATACACCTTTAATATATTAATATAAATAAGTCTCCATGACCTTGTCATATGCCTTTAATAATATTGATTAGAATAAGACTCCATGCCCTTTTCATATACCTTTAATATATTAATCAATATAAGACTCCATGCCCTTGTAATATACCTTTAATATATTGATAAAAATAAGATTCCATGCCCTTCTCATATACCTTTAACATATTGGTAAAAATAAGACTCCATGCCCTTTTCATATTCCTTTAATATATCAATATATATAAGACTCCTTGTACTTTTCATAAACCTTTAATACATTGAGGAATGCAGGACCTGATGCCCTTGTAATATACCTTTAATATATTGATATATATAAGACTCCATGCCCTTGTCATACACCTTTAATATATTAATATTTATAAGGGTCCATGCCCTTGTCATATACCTTTAATATATTGATAAGAATAAGATTCCATGCCCTTCTCATATACCTTTAACATATTGGTAAAAATAAGACTTTATGCCCTTTTCATATACCTTTAACATATTGGTAAAAATAAGACTCCATGCCCTTTTCATATACCTTTGATATATTGATAATGCCAAGTCTCTAAGCCATTTCATGTACCTTTAGCTGACTGATAATTATAGGACTCCATGCCCTTTTCATATTCCTTTAATATATCAATATATATAAGACTCCGTGACCTTTTCATAAACCTTTAATACATTGAGGAATGCAAGACTTAATGCCCTTGTAATATACCTTTAATATATTGATAAATATAAGACTCAATGCCCTTTTCATACACCTTTATTATATTGATATAGATAATCTTTCATCACCTTTTCATATACCTTTAATATAAATATAAAAATAAGTCTCTATGACCTTTTTGTATACCTTTAATATATTGATAAATAAAAGGCTCCATGCCCTTGTCATTTACATTTCATATATTGAAAAAATTAAGACTCCATGGCCTTTTCATATACCTATAATATATTAATAAGTATAATACTCCATGCCCTTGTCATGCTCCTTTAATATAATGATAAAAATAAGACTCTATGACATCAAGCACCTTCCATATTCCTTTGATTTACTGATGAATATTAGACTCTTATACCTTTTTATAAACCTTTAGTATTTAGTATTGATAAAAAATAGACTCCAAGCCCTTTTCATATACCTTTAATATATTGATAAATATATGACTCTATGCCCTTCTCATATTTCTTTATTACATTGGAAAATATTTAAGACTTTATGCCCTTGTCATGTACCTTTATTTCATAGATAAATATTAAACTCCATGCCCTTTTTGTATACCACTGATATATTGATAGGTTAAAGACCCCGTGCCCTTTTCATATACCTTTATCATATTGACAAATATTTAAGACTTTATGCCCTTGTCATATACCTTTTATGTAATCCCTTGTATGTACCTTTAATATATTGATTAATATTATAATATGTCATATACTTTATATTAAAATATAAGTGTTAAAACCCTCATTACCTTATAGTGATAAATATAAGACATCAAATTAACATGTACCTTAAAAAATTGAGATAAATATAAAACACCTAACGATCTAATACCTTATCAATGTAAAAAAACAAACACTTCAAACCATTTTGATATACCTTATATTGATACAATATAAACTCTAAACCATTTTGATACACCTTATATTGATACAATAAAAATTCTAAACCATTTTGATTTACCTTAAATTGAAACAATAAAAGACTGCAAGCCATTTTGATATACCTTATTTTGAAACAATAAAAACTCTAAATCATTTTGATATACCTTATATTGATACAATATAAACTCTAAACCATTTTGATACACCTTATATTGATACAATAAAAATTCTAAACAATTTTGATTTACCTTAAATTGAAACAATAAAAGACTGCAAGCCATTTTGATATACCTTATATTGATACAATAAAAAACTCTAAATCATTTTGATATACCTTATATTGATACAATATAAACTCTAAACCATTTTGATATACCTTATATTGATACAATAAAAGACTCTAAACCATTTTGATTTACCTTATATTGATACAATAAAAAACTCTAAATCATTTTGATATACCTTAAATTGATACAATTAAAGACTGCAAACCATTTTGATTTACCTTAAATTGATACAATAAAAACTCTAAATCATTTTGATATACCTTAAAATTGATACAATAAAAGACTGCAAGCCATTTTGACTTACCTTTTATTGAAAAAATAAAAACTCTAAACCATTTTGATTTACCTTATATTGATACAATAAAAGACTCTAAACCATTTTGATACACCTTATATTGATACAATAAAAGACTCTAAACCATTTTGATACACCTTATATTGATACAATAAAAGACTCTAAATCATTTTGATATACCTTATATTGATACAATAAAAGACTGCAAACCATTTTGATTTACCTTATATTGAAACAATAAAAACTCTAAATCATTTTGATATACCTTAAATTGATACAATAAAAGACTCTAAACCATTTTGATATACCTTATATTGATACAATATAAACTCTTAACCATTTTGATACACCTTATATTGAAACAATAAAAATTCTAAACCATTTTGATTTACCTTATATTGAAACAATAAAAACTCTAAATCATTTTGATATACCTTATATTGATACAATAAAAGACTGCAAACAATTTTGATTTACCTTATATTGAAACAATAAAAACTCTAAATCATTTTGATATACCTTAAATTGATACAATAAAAGACTGCATGCCATTTTGATTTACCTTATATTGCTTCAATAAAGTCTGCAAGCCATTTTGATATACCTTATATTGATTCAATAAAAGATTGCAAGCCATTGTGATTTACCTTATATTGATTCAATAAAAGACTCCATGCCTTTTATATACCTTTAATATATTGATGCGTTAAATACGTCAAGCCCTTTTCATATTCCTCTACAATGTGGTGCTAACCAAACATATCTTATATTGATAAAGTTAATACTCCATTCACCTAGCGTACTTCTACTAGCAAATATGAATTTTAGTTTTGTGAATATGAATTTTATGTTGAAGTTTAAGATTGATAGAGTTAAAATATATGTTCGAGTTAAAATATTTATTTAATAATCATTTTTTTAATATTGCTAGTTATTTAAGTAAAACTTATCAGAAAATTTCATATTCGATGTGTTACTAAAATAGACCATATTCGCTAAGCAATATATGACTTTACGCTATTAGCTTTGTAATAATTACATGTTCAAGACCTAAATGTACTATATATGTTTGAGTAAACGTTTTAACATAATTTTATAAATTAAAAAAGTCTGTATGAATATGATTTTAACAAACATCTATAAAACAGCATACGAGTCAAAATATATTTTTGCAACAAAAACAGGTCCCAGGTCAAATCAACTTGTTTTTGTGATGTATGGAATATAAAACAACTTTTAAGTAGTGAAATGTACCTGTCTGGAAATATTGTACACATAAAATACACATTTAGACGGAAAGAAAATGCTTTAAAAAATCAATTAATCAAGCACAAGTGACTATTTTCAATGTCTCCCAAGTAAATTTTTGGTGATTTTGGTTAAAACTACCCGTTGAAACCTTGTGCAAAAGTGATGATGTTAATACATATTTTAGTTCATACATATTTACACAGAAAAACACACTTATTGAATACCATAAATAAAAATATTGAACACCAAAATGTTAGCCATTTTCCTTTTGTTATCATTGAGTGTTAGTTTATGGTGTTGGTCACCATATATTGTTCAGTGGCGAAACAATCTATCATAATAGTTTAAGACAAAATATTCAACATAGATATTAGATTGGCATTGGTTGTAAATATTAAAATGCTTCTATGTCTACACATTGATAGTACAGTACTGCGTTACTTAAGTTGTTTTCAGTCTGCAATATAAAGTTTTATTATCAACTTTCCTGACTGTAACAGTCATTATTCTTTCATGTAACAAATAAATATTTTAAACTTTGACCTTACTCGAATAACTTTTATCTGAAGAATAAAACATTCAGTATTGAAACCCTTCTGTGTTTATCATACTGATAGTTCAATAATGCGTTGCGGAAGTAGCTTTCAGTCAGCAATATCAAGTTTTATTTTCAACTTTCCTAACTGTAACAGAACATATTCTTTCATGTATAGGTCGTTTGCGGTAAAGCTGGACCCCTAAAATCATGATATATCTCAATAACTATCGGATGGAATTAACTCAAACTTTGTATGTGATCATAACTAGCATTTTCCTTCTCAAATCCAAAAATTCAGAATTTTTCTTTAATTACATAACATACTTCCCATAGACATGCAATGCAAATTTTGAAGCCAAAAAGCGACTTTTGTTAAATGGGTATGTGCCATAATCAGAACAGCCACATTACAGTAGATACAAAATAATAGCTAAATATGAGGCCCGGTTAGTAATTTTATTTGATAACAAAGTACACTAAGGCGCACGAATAACTTGAAAATGAATACGATTCTTATACGCAATACGTACGTACCATATACGCAAGTTATAATACGATTTATACGATACGTTATGCGTTTTATACGAAATGCGTACGATGTGTGTTATGCGTTTTATGCGATACGTTCGATATCTGTTATACTTTCATTACGAAGCGTACGATAGTGCCGGTTGATAAAATATTATTTTAATTCAATGGGGTTTTACATTGTTATTTTCAATTTGTTAATTATGATAGGGCGGTCTCTCAGTCAAGTGGGCGTACCCACGTTGAAAAGTTAGTCTATTACTCCTTCATCTACTAACGAAACTTAATTCATAACAAACCGGAAGCAAAATAATGACGATAACTTGACTTACTTGTTTATGTTTTTCACAGCTTACAGTACGGAAAAAACGTTTCTTACCTGTCCTTAGTCGTTTTACATGGACGGGAAGTATACAGCAACGTAGGAGTAGTTGATACCGACTCGATCTCTATGCTCTATTCTAGTGTAAATTGAAATTATTGGATTGACAGCGGATTTTGGATTCTTGAATTGATGATTGAATTAGAAATAAGCAGGCTCATTTTGAAAAGAGAACTTGGCATCATTCTTAAATCGGACATGGTGTGTTGTTTGATTTACTGATACATCTGTCTAGATTTATGAATCAAGCCATATATGCTGCAAAACCTCATCTTCACAAGGACATATATAGAACTTTACCTCTTGTAGATCTCAGATCAAGCATCATCTTCCAAGCTATGACATCTTGCGATGATGAACTAAAATGTCATGTTGACCGAGATAATCAATACTTAAATGAGATTAACGTTTGTATAAAATCTCGGATCAAATTCGCCATTTGCGGATTTGGTAAGTTGAAATTTGACAAGCCAAGACAATTTAATCAATAATAAAGTAATAACAACTTGGCCAATATATTATATATTCTTAGTTACTTTCTTTCTTTAGTAATTGTGATCACTGCTAATTATTAGGGTTATGTGGCCGGTGGGTTAAAAGAATCAAAATGTTTAATCAAAAATATAGAAACATTATTTGGAAACAAAAGGCTCTCAAAACATTTATACTTTAGTTTATGGAGTAAAATGTAGATAGCATACCCTGTTTAAACAAGTGACTAATTCTCAAGTTAAAACTATGTACAAAGACATTTCACCTTACATGATCAAAATAGCCTGCTTTAAAGAGTCCACAGTTGTAGACAGTCATCATGGTCTAGTCATTCCATTTCTGTGTTAATGTAGGAAAGTATGAATATTTGAAACCTTTTATATGTGCTGACTGTCAATTTGACTAAAAGGGATGACATATTTTAAATGTTCTACCAATAGCTGTTGTAAAGTACTACTTATTATAAATTTTAAAAAGAAAGTTGGGATTTTTATAAGAAATATTAAGGTTGTGACTTGTTTTCTATGCTCTAGACAATCCAAATTTTATTTTATTAACATGATACCCACTTGCCTTGATCCACACAACTTTCAACATACACACCTTGCAGCTGTATACTGCTGTCACTTTGACCATTCCATAAAATAAAATCTATGCTTTATAATTTTACCACAATTTAAAATTTAAAAAATAATTCCAAATATTAATAATAAGTTAATAAGATGATAAATAGTAAATCAATTAAGTATTAAATGTTATATATATTATACAGGTTGACTGGTTGAATTGTCTCTTCCAACAGCTTGAACTGTGAATGTCACAGCTTCGGTTTGAGAGAACCGAGCCTTGTCCCTTGTGTTAAAAGTGAACTGGACCCTTTTAGGTGTGTTCAAAAATAGACTAATGGAAATATAAGCTGTGGCCAGGAAATATATCAGTATTTTTAAACTTATACCTCAATATTTATAGATATAAAGTCCACTAACCTGATAAAAAATGAGCAATAAACAAAAGGGTTATATGTTTGAAACACTAAGTAAATAGCCATAAGATTTGTTTGGTTACCCTTTAACGTGTACTGTGGATAACTAAGTAATATGACGGACAGTTTACCTGACTATCCTTTTACGAAATCACTAGTTCAAGATTTCTTGTTAGTGAAAGGTAAAACTCCAGTAATTCAATTTGTAAGCTGCATATATGTTTAATTAAGCAGCTTTGTCCAGCCGGTAATATATAATTGATCTAAATTGTTTTTTACACTGATGAAATTATGAATTGAAAGAGGATATTGATCCAAAGTTTGAAATTTACATTTTTTTGTTACAGTCATCATGAAGTTCACCTCTCAATATTTTGATGGTTTTCAACTTGAGTTTGAGCTTTATCTTTGTGTCTTTTTAATGTAAAATTTGCTATATGTAGAATGGTTTAATCTGTCCAATATTTTTCACTGAGAGAAATTCAAATCTTAAAAGGATTAAAACATCAGTGATGTAGAATGGTTTTGAATTTTGATTATCAATCTGATATACATTTAGTAATCACACAATAATTATGTGATATAGCTTACAATAATGATTTTCAGGATTTGCAAACATATGATTCTGCATACCTCATATTTAAGTTTCTTTATTGAGGTATGATAGGGTCTAAATGGTAGTTGGGATGTTTTCTCAGAAGTGTTGTAAAACAATTCTTAATGGTGGTATTGTTTAAGAAAGTGTTTTAGAAATAACATGCTTGGCTTTATTAAACATAATTGATTTTGAATTGCTTGAATGCATTATCGTTGCCATGGTGTGAAAATGTCAGTACAAGTCTGGCAGTATTTGATACCAGATTTCTATGTAACAGCTAGCTAGAACTAAACACCAACAATGATATAATTTAGTTCCTACAAACATTTTGATGAAATAGTTTCATTTATTATGTGTAACCCTTTGACAGAACTCTGTGAGACATTATGCCAACACCATGAATATTTAAAACTGTAATCCATGATGCAAAATTTGAAAACTGAACTGTAGCCTACAGTTGTAAGTGACTTTCATATGTATAGACAACTTTGTTATGTGCCCATAAATGAAACATAAAGATTGAGCAGCGATGCACACACACAGCTATGACTATCGAGTCTCTATTCCTTGGATTAGGACCCTTGGTTTTGCTCTCAATACCCACTTGTGTATATGTGCATGAAACAGCTCCCTATCATATCACATTGCAGTTCAAAATATATATTTCACATAATAAGTTAACATGACTGTTCTTTTCCCTTACTTTTTTTCAACCAAACTTTTTTTTTGCAATATTGGTACCATAAATAAGATTATGTATAAGCATTTCAGACTTAGATCATAATCATATAAACTTAATTATTTGCTTCATTAATGAGTGGCCTGTCATTGAGTTGCATTTTTATATTGGATGTGACTCTTTGGGTTTTCTGTTAGTAACAAAGACAAATATAATAGTGCTGTACTATAATCAATTTCTTCTTATTTAGTTGTCATTTTACTGTTACTTTTATTCAGTAAGTTATTAATAGACCCGTATATTAGTTTGAAGACCGCGTTCTAAACAATATCGGTCGAACGATTACACCCGATTTTCGCGTTTTAAAGTTCACAAAATACCCGAAAATCGTTATGTATGAATAATGAATAGATGCGACAATCAAATTTTCACATAAATGTAACTAGAACCCATAATGTTTAAAAAAAGCATACTTGAATCAGTTAAAGAAAGTCGTCTCGTCAAACTGATTCGCTCGAGAGTTGAATTCATAGTTGAAAAATAAAGTTTAATTGTTTGGATTGCTATGACAAATTAATAGGTCAGAACTCTGAATTTAAGTCGATTTTTATCACGTATTTGCCATTTGCCTGTCCGTTTCTTTTTAAACGGCATCACTACGAGCGTTTGATTTCCGACAGCCCCCTCCACTCTGCGATAGTATAAGCATACGATTCGTACGATTGATACGAAGGGTCGGTTTTTATACGTACCATGCGATGCGATGCGATATACGAACGATGCGCAAATCGGATATTTTTTATACGATACGAACGTACGGTATTCGTACGAAATGCGTACGAAATACGCAGATTTTTTCAAGTTATTCGTGCGCCGTAGTGTATAACAGTATATACAAACTCAAATATTATCATGACTGTCGTCTGTATCGTCAAAATCTATACAAATTTTACACGTACGATTTTAAAGACGGGCCTCTGCTTTACAATTCAGTAGACCGTCGAGTGTTTATTTAAGCTACAAATTTACAGTAAACGCACGGGATTTTGTATAAATACACTGGAAATATGACAATGTTATAATCAGAACAGCTTATTTTACCTCCCGCCGGATTTTTGATGAAAAATTCCAAATATTTTGCATTGTACCTTATGGAAAACTTTTTTATTTATCTATTAAAAATTCTGAAAATTTTAATCCTAGAAGGAAAAATTGAAATAAGAATGTATTAAAATTTTTAGCAAAATCGCTGTTATAGTTTAAAAGATATTTACGACAAATAGGGGTCCAGCAATAACGCAAACGACCTATAACAAAAAAGTATATTAAGTTTTTACCTAACTCGAATAACTTTTATCTGAAGTATAAAACATTCACTAGACCACTTTTTTTAATATTAATCTTTCATTTCCTTATTATGTTCTTATTCATTGTTCATTGTTTCTTAAAATTTTAAACGAATTTCAGTTATTTACTCCTTCCTGTAACAAAAATGTTCTCTGATGTAACGTATCATTCAGTAGTGTAACGAGTCATGTCGGAACGTTTTATTTTCTTCACAGTTCTGACAGCTTTTTTATGAAAACAACTACAGAGATAACCATTCTGACGCTTTTTATTTTTACAGTAAAACAAATAACACTGGTAAAATGCCGTATTTACCCCTTCTGTGCGTACACGCATGTCCACAGTAAACAGTCATCGTATTACAATAAACAATAAAACCTAACACCAAAACGTATCTTAATTGAAGTTCTCCAACAGAAATTAAGTGAATAGGTCTAATCATAAGCCAGAAATGGAATGATTAAAATTTGTTACATGAAGGAAATGATGAAACCAAGGTCAGGTATTATAATATTTTTTCCCTAAACAGGTCGAAATATTGGTCATTTTTACATGGGTTGTTAAGAGTATGCTTCAATCGAACAAAAAACATACCCCAAGTCACTCTCAAACATACTTTATTTTTTTGGATTTGATATGCCAGTTTTGTTGCAAAAATATATTTTGACTCATACATATCGGTTTAAATCTCTTATCCGCTAAGTTTCTAAAAATAAATCATATTCGCGCTACATTCTTCGATAAACGAATATGAGTTTTAGCTGTGCGAATATGTCTTTTATGGTGTAGTACATATTCGCTAAAGTTAATAAAAATGACCTAGTAGCGTAACGTTTTTCAAACGCTTGCGCATCACTCCAATCAGCATGTAACCAAAGCCACCTACAATATCTCTTTCTAAGCGATTCAGACCTTTAATATAATCAAACTCACCCTTGCTGTCTGTGCGACACTTCACACATGTATATAGCGTTATCTCATCTAGCCATACTTTGCGGTTTCTTCTGTTGATGTTTTGACATCTGATATGACTCCATTTATTACAGCCCTAAAATATATAAAATCATACATAAACTGAAAAATGTTGTGCATCTAATATGCATATCTCAATGAATTTCGGGAAGCTTGGTCATGAAATAATTTCTACGGCCATTCTCCCTCCTATCACTTATTCTAAATCATGTAGGGCAGTAGTCAGTATGCACCTAGCATTTGGTTACAAGCGTGATATGACCTATACGATGTGTCGCTACACCTTTAAATCTAACAACAACAAGAAAGAATATCTGAAATTATTTACTTAATAATAGCGTTTCTCTTTTGAACTCCAATATGAAAGTACAAAGATTATCAAGTCGTACAATATACTAATGATAAATGTGTTGATCTTATGAAGATTTTATCATCATACATATTAAAAACGATAGCGCAACATGGTATATAATAGGAGTGTAACAATACGGTAAAAACCGTATTGCAATACATGTATATTGCAATATGTACCAATTTTTCGCTTAGACATGCAAAGCATTAATTAATGCATGTACCTCGTCCTAATTCGATCAGCATAGCACGTATATGGGTATTTTCAAATGATCTCTTATCCAATTGTTTGAATTCGAAAGTAAAATGGTCTATATGTTAGAAAAGTTCGTGGTTTGTAACAGACTCTTGAATATATTTTCTTTCAATTGACTAAATGTTTAACCTTTAAAAGCACAGTAAGAGTACTTCAAGTATTCGATTCATTTTAATATTTGTTTAAACTAGCTATCTGCAATGTACTTGCACGTTTACTATGCATAATAATTTAAAATCCGTTTGAATATTTATTTTCTGTCAATTTGTACATTCATAAATGTTTCAATGTATTACACTGAACGTCTCTTAATATATACATGTATGTTTATAATAATATAAATATTAGATGGAATTAACCAAAATTTTGCAATATTTAGCAAAATTAAAGATGCACTTCATAAATGAAAAGGCCAATTATGTGTGTAATACATTTCGCGGCAGATATTTAAAAAAGGAATCCGTGCGCTGTCGCGTACACAAATATTTGTAAAGCATGTACCGATTATGTTTAAATTGCAAAAAAATAGGGTTGAATGTGAGGTCGAACCCGTAACCCTTAGATTGTGATATGGTTAAACTTTATCACTACACCAAGTCCTTACATGCGTCTATGTATCCTATAACTAAACCTTATACGTAAATTAAATATATCAATATTAAATTGAAGGTAATAATACGATGCAAAACCAAATAAAGGAAGAACAATGTACAAACAAGACTTTTTCAGTTAGAAAATCCCATAAATTCTAGTTTCGAATAAGAACTATACATATTTTTTTTTGTTTTTTTTTTTGGGGGGGGGGTAACGCCGTAGCAACACATTTTATAGGTCATAAACGGCGGTCAGTCAACCGCCTCACTCCTCCTGTAAAGGCTAAATCTCTGGATTTAGATTTTAACCAACTACTAAGCGCATACTTTCGTCTGTGACTGACAATTGCCCTACATAATTAAAAATCATAAGAGGGAGAATGACCGTAGAAATAACTTCATGCCAAGCTGGACTTAAGTAAGCCCTTCCCGGAAATCGAACCAACGACCCCTCGATCAGTAGACTTGCAAACTACTAACTGAGCTAGCCGGGCGACTTCTCCAAACCATCTTATATCTTATTGTGATTAAATATAAGACGTCAAACCGTTTTATAGCTAATAGTAAAAATATAAGACCCCGAACCATTTAATACCTTATAGTGATAAAATATCTGGCCTTAAACCATCTTATATCTTATAGTAATAAAATGTAAGGCGCCATACCATATTATACCTAAAAGTGATAAAATATAAGACCCTGAACCATTTTTTCCATTAAAGTGATCAAATATAACACCCCGAACCATTTTATACCTTATAGTGATAAAATATAAGACCCCGAACCATTTTATACCTTATAGTGATAAATAAAAAGACCTTAAACCATTTTATAACTAATAGAAATAAAATATAAGACCCGAAACATTTTATACCTTATAGTGATAAAATATAAGACCCCACACCATTTTATACACTAAAGTTATAAAATATCAGTCTTCAAACTATTTTATACAATATAGTGATATAATACATGACTACGAACCATTTTATACCTTATAGTGATAAAATATAAGACCCTGAACCATATTATACCTAATAGTGATAAAATATTAGACCCTAAACTATTTTATACCTTATAGTGATAAAATACCAGACCCCGAACCATTTTATACCTTATAGTGACAAAAATATAAGACCCTGAACCATTAATACAATATAGTGATAAATTATAAGACCCTGAACCATTTTATACCTAATAGTGATAAATTATTAGACCCTAAAAAAGTTTATACCTTATAGTGATAAAATACCTGACCCCGAACCATTTTATACCTTATAGTGACAAAAATATAAGACCCTGAACCATTAATACAATATAGTGATAAATTATAAGACCCTGAACCATTTTATACCTAATAGTGATAAAATATTAGACCTTAAACTATTTTATGACTTAAAGTGATAAAATATAAGACCCCGAACCATTTTATACAATATAGTGATATATTATAAGACTCTGAACCATTTTATACCTAATAGTGATAAAATATAAGACCCTGATTCATTTTATACAATATAGTGATAAAATACATGACCCCGAACCATTTTATTCATAAAAGTGATAAAATATAAGACCCTGAACCATTTTATACCTTATAGTGCTAAAATATAAGACCCCGAACCATTTTATACCTAAAAGTGATAAAATATAAGACCCCGAACCATTTTATACCTTATAGTGATAAAATATCAGTCTTCAAACCATTTAATACCTTATAGTGATAAAATATAAGACCCCGAACCATTTTATACCTTAAAGTCCTAAAATATAAGACACCGAACCATTTAATACAATATACGAGGGTTGTCCCAGAAAAAGTGGGACTTTTTAAATAACTTGCAAATGCGACATCTGATCAATACAAAAATTACACAGTATGTATTTTCAACATTTTTACACTGTTTCACATACATTTTATATCAAAACAATGTTTTTTGTACGTAATATTACATGAATACCCATGCGCGGTAGAGGTCGGCGGCGCACACCATTTTTTAACATGACCAACATTCGTATGAGCCATATATGGCCAGGTTATTGCAAAAATAACAGAATAAAAAATACATCTGCATGTAAAGCATGAAACGGCGCATAAGTGTTGGTGTTTTTATGTAGTAGACGTCATAAATGTTGACGTTGTTACTAAATATTCGATTACAACTACTTTTAAAATGGCGACGTCGGCGAAATCTGTGGCGCAAAAAGCTGTCATAAAATACTGTGTCGAGCTTGGAATGACCCTGACACAAACAAAAAAAAGAAATGGAATCTACAGAATGCTTTAAGTGTGCGTCTCACACACTTGTATTTAAGTGGCACAAACATTTACTGAAGGATCAGAGCTTACATTGGCAGAAAATATGGGACGACCCAAGCAGTGAAAGGCCGAAGATGCTCAAAAATTGAAAAGAGTTTGTGAACTTTCAGAAAAGACAGGAATGAGTAAGTCGGCTATTCAGCGCTTAATTGTTGAAAATCTACGGATGAGTCGTGTGTGTGCGAGGTGGGTGCCTCGACTTTTGACTGAAGATGAGATGAAAAGACGTGTTTTAGCTTTGGAAAACTTTTTAAATAGACACTTCCGGGTAAACATGAAGTTTAAAAATAATGACGTTACGTTATCGTGCGCCGACCAACACTCATTAGTAAGCTAATTTTCTGCATATCTTTGTTAATTTAAGAGATACACACTTCAAATTTTACCACCGAGTAGCAAACACTTAATTTTTTAACGTGTTAAATTTCTATTAACATACGCTAAATACTTTAAGAATTACAAATATTATCCCACTTTTTCTGGGACAACCCTCGTAGTGATAAAATATAAGACCTCGAACCATTTTCTACCTTATAGTGATAAATTATAAGACCCCGAACCATTTTCTTCCTAAAAGTGATAAAATATCAGACCTCGAACCATTTCATAATTTATAGTGATAAATTATAAGATCCTGAACCATTTTATACCTTATAGTGATAAAATACATGACCCCGGACTATTTTATTCCTAATAGGGATAAAATATTAGACCCTAACCTATTTTATACCTAATATTGATACATTATAGGACCCCGAACCATTTTATACAATATAGTGATAAAATATAAGACTTCGAACCATTTTCTACCTAAAAGTGATAAAATATCAGACCCCGAACCATTTTATACCTAAAAGTGATAAAATAAAAGTCACTGAACCATTGTATACCTTATAGTGATAAATTATAAGACCCTGATCCATTTTATACCTTATAGTGATTAATTATAATACCCCGAACCATTTCATACAATATAGTGATAAAATATAAGACACCGAACCATTTTATACAATATAGTGATAAATCATAAGACCCCTAACCATTTTATACCTAATAGTGATAAATTATAATACCCCGAACCATTTTATACAATATAGTGATAAAATATAAGACACCGAACCATTTTATACCTTAGTGATAAAAGATCAATCTTCAAACCATTTTATACCTTATAGTGATAAATAATAAGACCCTGAACCATTTTATACCTAATAGTGATAAATATAAGACCCGGAACAATTTTATACCTTTAAGTCCTAAAATATAAGACCCCGAACCATTTGATTCAATATAGTGATAAAATATATGACCTCGAACCATTTTCTACCTTATAGTGATAAATTATAAGACCCCGAACCATTTTATACATAATAGTGATAAATTATAAGACTCCGAACCATTTTATACCTAAAAGTGATAAAATTAAAATCCCTGAACCATTTTATACCTTATAGTGATAAATTATAAGACACTGAACCATTTTATACATTAAAGTGATAAATTATAAGACCCCAAACCATATCATAATTTATAGTGATAAATTATAAGACCCTGAACTATTTTATACCTTATAGTTATATAATACATGACCCCGAACTATTTTATTCCTAATAGGGATAAAATATAAGACCCCTAACCTTTTTTATACCTAATAGTGATAAATTATAAGACCCTGAACCATTTTATACAATATAGTGATAAAATATAAGACACCGAACCATTTTATACCTTATAGTGATAAATTATAAGACCCTGAACGATACATTATAGTGAAAAATATAAGACCCTGAACCATTTTATACCTTATTGTGATACAATATCAGTCTTCAAACCATTTTATACCTTATAGTGATCGAATATAAAACCCTGAACCATTTTATACCTTATAGTGCTAAAATATAAGACCCGGACCATTTTATACCTAATAGTGATAAAATAAAAGACCCCGAACCATTTTCTAACTAAAAGTGATAAAATATCAGACTTCGAACCATTTTATACCTAATAGTGAAAAATTATAAGACCTCGAACCATTTTATACCTAAAAGTGATAAAATAAAAGTCCCTGAACCATTTTTTACCTTATAGTGGTAAATTGTAAGACCCTGAACCATTTTGTACCTTATAGTGATAAATTATAAGACCCGGAACCATTATATACCTAATAGTGATAAATTATAAGACCCCGAAACAATTTATACAATGTAGTGATGAAATATGAGACCTCAAACCATTTTCTATCTTATAGTGATAAATTACAAGACCCGAACCATTATATACAATATAGTGATAAATTATAAGGCCCCTATCCATTTTATACCTAATAGTGATAAATTATAAGACCCTGAACCATTTTATACATAATGGTGATAAATGTAAGACTCCGAACCATTTTATACAATATAGTGATAAAATATAAGACCCTGAACCATTTTATTCCTAATAGTGATAAAATACATGACACCGTACCATATTATACCTAATAGTGATAAATTATAAGACCCCGAACCATTTTATACCTTATAGTGATAAATTATAAGACCCCTCACCCTTTTATACCTAATATTGATAAATTATAAAACCCTGAACCATTTCATACCTAATAGTGATAAAATATAAGACCTAAACCATTGTATACCTAATATTGATAAAATATAAGACCCCTAACTATTTTATACAATATAGTGATAAATTTTAAGACCCTGAACCATTTTATTCCTAATAGTGATAAAATATAAGACCCGAACCATTTTATACCTAATATTGATAAAATATAAGACCCCAAACCATTTTATACACTAAAGTTATAAAATATAAGACCCCGAACCATTTTATACCTTATAGTGATGAAATATAAGACCCTGAACCATTTTATACATTATAGTGTTAAAATAAAAGACACCGAACCATTTTATACCTAATAGTGATTAAATATAATACCCTGAACCATTTTATACCTTATAGTGATAAAATATCAGTCTTCAAACCATTTTTTACCTTATAGTGATAAATAATAAGATCCTGAACCATTTTATACCTAATAGTGATAAAATATAAGACCCCGACCCATTTTATACCTTATAGTGACAAAATATCAGTCTTCAAACCATTTTACACAATATAGTGATAAAATATAAGACCCCGAACCATTTTATACCTAAAAGTGATAAAATATAAGACCCCAACCATTTTATACAATATAGTGATAAATTATAGACCCTGATCCACTTTAAACTTGATAGTGATAAAATATAAGACCCCGAACCATTTTATAACTAAAAGTGATAAATTATAAGAACCCGAACTATTTTATACAATATAGTGATAAATTTTACGTCTCTGGACAATTTTATACCTTATAGTGATAAATTATTAGATACTGAACCATTTCATACATAAAAGTGATAAAATATGAGACCCCGAACCATTTTATACCTAATAATGATAAATTATAAGACTCCGAACCATTTTATACCTTAAAGTGATAAATTATAAGACCCCTATTCATTTCATACCTAATAGTGATAAAATATAAGACTCCGAAATATTTTATACAATATAATGATAAATTATTAGACCCCGAACCATTTTATACCTTATAGTGACAAAATATAAGACCCCGAACAATTTTATAAAATATAGTGATAAAATATCAGACCCTGAACCATTTTATACAATATAGTGATAAAATATCAGTCTTTAAACCCTTTTATACCTAATAGTGATAAACTATAAGACCCTGAACCATTTTATACCTATTAGCGATAAAATATCAGTCTTCAATCCATTATATACCTAATAGTGATGAAATATAAAACCCCGAACCATTTTTTACCGAAAAGTGATAAATTATTAGACCCTAAACAAGTTTATACCTTATAGTGATAAAATACCTGACCCCGAACCATTTTATACCTTATAGTGACAAAAATATAAGACCCTGAACCATTAATACAATATAGTGATAAATTATAAGACCCTGAACCATTTTATACCTAATAGTGATAAAATATTAGACCCTAAACTATTTTATGACTTAAAGTGATAAAATATAAGACCCCGAACCATTTTATACAATATAGTGATATATTATAAGACTCTGAACCATTTTATACCTAATAGTGATAAAATATAAGACCCTGATTCATTTTATACAATATAGTGATAAAATACATGACCCCGAACCATTTTATTCATAAAAGTGATAAAATATAAGACCTCGAACCATTTTCTACCTTATAGTGATAAATTATAAGACCCCGAACCATTTTCTTCCTAAAAGTGATAAAATATCAGACCTCGAACCATTTCATAATTTATAGTGATAAATTATAAGATCCTGAACAATTTTATACCTTATAGTGATAAAATACATGACCCCGGACTATTTTATTCCTAATAGGGATAAAATATTAGACCCTAACCTATTTTATACCTAATATTGATACATTATAGGACCCCGAACCATTTTATACAATATAGTGATAAAATATAAGACCTCGAACCATTTTCTACCTAAAAGTGATAAAATATCAGACCCCGAACCATTTTATACCTAAAAGTGATAAAATAAAAGTCACTGAACCATTTTATACCTTATAGTGATAAATTATAAGACCCTGATCCATTTTATACCTTATAGTGATAAATTATAATACCCCGAACCATTTCATACAATATAGTGATAAAATATAAGACACCGAACCATTTTATACAATATAGTGATAAATTATAAGACCCCTAACCATTTTATACCTAATAGTGATAAATTATAATACCCCGAACCATTTTATACAATATAGTGATAAAATATAAGACACCGAACCATTTTATACCTTAGTGATAAAAGATCAATCTTCAAACCATTTTATACAATATAGTGATAAATAATAAGACCCTGAACCATTTTATACCTAATAGCGATAAATATAAGACCCGGAACAATTTTATACCTTTAAGTCCTAAAATATATGACCCCGAACCATTTGATTCAATATAGTGATAAAATATATGACCTCGAACCATTTTCTACCTTATAGTGATAAATTATAAGACCCCGAACCATTTTATACATAATAGTGATAAATTATAAGACTCCGAACCATTTTATACCTAAAAGTGATAAAATTAAAATCCCTGAACCATTTTATACCTTATAGTGATAAATTATAAGACCCTGAACCATTTTATACATTAAAGTGATAAATTATAAGAACCCAAACCATTTCATAATTTATAGTGATAAATTATAAGACTCCGAACCATTTTATACCTTAAAGTGATAAAATTAAAATCCCTGAACCATTTTATACCTTATAGTGATAAATTATAAGACCCTGAACTATTTTATACCTTATAGTTATATAATACATGACCCCGAACTATTTTATTCCTAATAGGGATAAAATATAAGACCCCTAACCTTTTTTATACCTAATAGTGATAAATTATAAGACCCTGAACCATTTTATACAATATAGTGATAAAATATAAGACACCGAACCATTTTATACCTTATAGTGATAAATTATAAGACCCTGAACGATACATTATAGTGAAAAAATATAAGACCCGGACCATTTTATACCTAATAGTGATAAAATAAAAGACCCCGAACCATTTTCTAACTAAAAGTGATAAAATATCAGACCTCGAACCATTTTATACCTAATAGTGAAAAATTATAAGACCTCGAACCATTTTATACCTAAAAGTGATGAAATAAAAGTCCCTGAACCATTTTTTACCTTATAGTGGTAAATTGTAAGACCCTAAACCATTTTGTACCTTATAGTGATAAATTATAAGACCCGGAACCATTATATACCTAATAGTGATAAATTATAAGACCCCGAAACAATTTATACAATGTAGTGAAGAAATATGAGACCTCAAACCATTTTCTATCTTATAGTGATAAATTACAAGACCCGAACCATTATATACAATATAGTGATAAATTATAAGGCCCCTATCCATTTTATACCTAATAGTGATAAATTATAAGACCCTGAACCATTTTATACATAATGGTGATAAATATAAGACTCCGAACCATTTTATACAATATAGTGATAAAATATAAGACCCTGAACCATTTTATTCCTAATAGTGATAAAATACATGACACCGTACCATATTATACCTAATAGTGATAAATTATAAGACCCCGAACCATTTTATACAATATAGTGATAAAATATAAAACCCCGAACCATTTTATACCTTATAGTGATAAATAATAAGACCCCGAACCATTTTATACCTTATAGTGATAAATTATAAGACCCCTCACCCTTTTATACCTAATATTGATAAATTATAAAACCCTGAACCATTTCATACCTAATAGTGATAAAATATAAGACCTAAACCATTGTATACCTAATATTGATAAAATATAAGACCCCTAACTATTTTATACAATATAGTGATAAATTTTAAGACCCTGGACCATTTTATTCCTAATAGTGATTAAATATAAGACCCGAACCATTTTATACCTAATATTGATAAAATATAAGACCCCAAACCATTTTATACACTAAAGTTATAAAATATAAGACCCCGAACCATTTTATACCTTATAGTGATGAAATATAAGACCCTGAACCATTTTATACATTATAGTGTTAAAATAAAAGACACCGAACCATTTTATACCTAATAGTGATTAAATATAATACCCTGAACCATTTTATACCTTATAGTGATAAAATATCAGTCTTCAAACCATTTTATACCTTATAGTGATAAATAATAAGATCCTGAACCATTTTATACCTAATAGTGATAAAATATAAGACCCCGACCCATTTTATACCTTATAGTGACAAAATATCAGTCTTCAAACCATTTTATACAATATAGTGATAAAATATAAGACCCCGAACCATTTTATACCTAAAAGTGATAAAATATAAGACCCCAACCATTTTATACAATATAGTGATAAATTATAGACCCTGATCCACTTTAAACTTGATAGTGATAAAATATAAGACCCGAACCATTTTATAACTAAAAGTGATAAATTATAAGAACCCGAACTATTTTATACAATATAGTGATAAATTTTACGTCTCTGGACAATTTTATACCTTATAGTGATAAATTATTAGATACTGAACCATTTCATACATAAAAGTGATAAAATATGAGACCTCGAACCATTTTATACCTAATAATGATAAATTATAAGACCCCGAACCATTTTATACCTTAAAGTGATAAATTATAAGACCCCTATTCATTTCATACCTAATAGTGATAAAATATAAGACTCCGAAATATTTTATACAATATAATGATAAATTATTAGACCCCGAACCATTTTATACCTTATAGTGACAAAATATAAGACCCCGAACAATTTTATAAAATATAGTGATAAAATATCAGACCCTGAACCATTTTATACAATATAGTGATAAAATATCAGTCTTTAAACCATTTTATACCTAATAGTGATAAACTATAAGACCCTGAACCATTTTAAACCTATTAGTGATAAAATATCAGTCTTCAATCCATTATATACCTTATAGTGATAAAATATAAAACCCCGAACCATTTTTTACCGAAAAGTGATAAAATATAAGACCCCGAACCATTTTATACATTAAAGTGATAAATTATAAGACCCTGAACCATTTAATACCTTATAGTGATAAATTATAAGATTCCGAACCATTGTATTCCTAATAGTGATAAAATACATGACCCCGAACCATTTTATACCTAATAGTAATAAAATGTAAGACACTAAACCATTTTATACCTAATAGTGATAAATTAAAAGATCCCGAACCATTTTACAATTTTTAGTGATAAAATATAAGACCCCGAACCATTTTATACCTTATAGTGATAAAATTTAAGACTCTGAACCATTTTATATCTAATAGTGATAACATATAAGACCCCGAACCATTTTATGTCTTATAGTGATAAAATGTAAGACCCTGAACCATTTCATACAATATAGTGATAAAATATAAGACCTCGATCCATTTCTACGATATAGTGATAAATTATGAGACCCTGAACCATTTTTTACCTTATAGTGATAAAATATAAGACCCTGAACCATTTTATTCCTAATAGTAATAAAAAATACATGACCCCCGAACCATTTTATACCTCATAGTGATAAATTATAAGACCCCGAACTATTTTATACCTAAAAGTGATAAAATATAAGACCCCCAACCATTTTATACAATATAGTGATAAATTATAGACCCTGATCCATTTTAAACTTTATAGTGATAAAATATAAGACCCGAACCCTTTTATACCTAAAACTGATAAATTATGAGATCCTGAACCATTTTATACAATATAGTGTTAAATTATACGTCTCTGAACCATTTTATACCTTATAGTGATAAATGATTAGACCCTGAACCAATTCATACATAAAAGTGATAAATTATAAAACCCTGAACCATTTTGTACCTATTAGTGATAAAATATCAGTTTTCAATCCATTTTATACATAATAGTGATAAATTATAAGACCCCGAACCATTTTATACCTAATAGTGATAAATTATAAGACCCCGAACCATTTTATACCTTATAGTGATAAATTATAAGACCCTGAACCATTTAATACCTTATAGTGATAAATTATAAGATTCCGAACCATTGTATTCCTAATAGTGATAAAATACATGACCCCGAACCATTTTATACCTAATAGTAATAAAATGTAAGACACTAAACCATTTTATACCTAATAGTGATAAATTAAAAGATCCCGAACCATTTTACAATTTTTAGTGATAAAATATAAGACCCCGAACCATTTTATACCTTATAGTGATAAAATTTAAGACTCTGAACCATTTTATATCTAATAGTGATAACATATAAGACCCCGAACCATTTTATGTCTTATAGTGATAAAATGTAAGACCCTGAACCATTTCATACAATATAGTGATAAAATATAAGACCTCGATCCATTTCTACGATATAGTGATAAATTATAAGACCCTGAACCATTTTTTACCTTATAGTGATAAAATATAAGACCCTGAACCATTTTATTCCTAATAGTAATAAAAAATACATGACCCCCGAACCATTTTATACCTCATAGTGATAAATTATAAGACCCCGAACTATTTTATACCTAAAAGTGATAAAATATAAGACCCCCAACCATTTTATACAATATAGTGATAAATTATAGACCCTGATCCATTTTAAACTTTATAGTGATAAAATATAAGACCCGAACCCTTTTATACCTAAAAGTGATAAATTATGAGATCCTGAACCATTTTATACAATATAGTGTTAAATTATACGTCTCTGAACCATTTTATACCTTATAGTGATAAATGATTAGACCCTGAACCAATTCATACATAAAAGTGATAAATTATAAAACCCTGAACCATTTTGTACCTATTAGTGATAAAATATCAGTTTTCAATCCATTTTATACATAATAGTGATAAATTATAAGACCCCGAACCATTTTATACCTAATAGTGATAAATTATAAGACCCCGAACCATTTTATACCTTATAGTGATAAATTATAAGACCCTGAACCATTAATACCTAAAAGTGATAAATTATAAGACCCCGATTCATTTCATACCGAATAGTGATAAAATATTAGACTCCGAAATATTTTATACAATATAGTGATAAATTATTAGACCCTGAACCATTTTATAACTAATAGTGATAAATTTTAAGACCCCGGACCATTTTATACCTAATAGCGATAAAATATAAATTTGAACCATTTTATGCCTTATAATGATAAAAATATAAGACCTTGAACCATTTTATACCTTTTAGTGATGAAATATAAGACTTCGAACCATTTCTACGATATAGTGATAAATTATAAGACCCCGAACCATTTTATACCTCATAGTTATAAATTATAAGACCCCGAACCATTTTATACCAGATAGTGATAAATTATAAGACCCCCAACCATTTTATACACTATAGTGATAAATTATAGACCCTGATCCATTTTAAACTTTATAGTGATAAAATATAAGACCCCGAACCATTTTATACCTAAAAGTGATAAATTATAAGACCCCGAACTATTTTATACAATATAGTGATAAATTATACGTCTCTGAACCATTTTATACCTTATAGTGATAATTGATTAGACCCTGAACCATTTCATACATAAAAGTGATAAAATAAAAGACCCCGAACCATTTTATACCTAAAAGTGATAAATTATAAGACCCCGAAACATTTTATTCCTTAAAGTGATAAAATATAAGACTCCGAAATATCTTATACAATATAGTGATAAATAATCAGATCCTGAACCATTTTATAACTAATAGTGATAAATTATAAGTCCCCGAACCATTTTATTCAATATAGTGATAAAATATAAGACCCTGAACAATTTTATACCTAAAAGTGATAAAATATTATAAGACTTTGAACCATTTTATACAATATAGTGATAAAATATAAGACCCTGAACCATTCTTTACCTTACAGTGATAAAATATAAGACCCCGAACCATTTTATACATATTAGTGATAAAATATAAGACCCTGAACCATTTTATACAAAATAGTGATAAAATATAAGACCCCGAACCATTTTTTACCGAAAAGTGATAAAATATCAGTCTTTAAAACATTTTATACCTAATAGTGACAAAATATAAGACCCCGCACCATTTTATACAATATAGTGATAAAATATAAGACCCTGAACCATCTTATACCTAATAGTGATAAAATATCAGTCTTTAAACAATTTTATTCCTAAAAGTAATAAAATATCAGTCTTTAATCCATTTTATACCTAATAGTGATAAATTATAAGACCCTGAACCATTTTATACCTATTAGTGATAAAATATCAGTCTTCAATCCATTTTATGCCTAATAGTGATAAAATATAAAACCCCGAACCATTTTTCAACTAACAGTGATAAACTATAAGACCCCGAACCATTTTATTCCTAATGGTGATAAAATACATGACCCCGAACCATTTTATACCTAATAGTAATAAAATATAAGACACTAAACCATTTTATACCTAAAAGTGATAAATTATAAGACCCCGAACAATTTTATACCTTATAGTGATAAAATATAAGACCCTGAACCATTTTATACAAAATAGTGATAAATTATAAGATCCTGAACCATTTTATACGATATAGTGATAAAATATAAGACCCCGAACCATTTTATATCTAATAGTGATAAAATATAAGACCCCGAATCATTTATACCTTATAGTGATAAGTTATAAGACCTCAAACCATTTTATACCCCATAGTTATAAATTATAAGACCCTGAACCATTAATACCTAAAAGTGATAAATTATAAGACCCCGATTCATTTCATACCGAATAGTGATAAAATATTAGACTCCGAAATATTTTATACAATATAGTGATAAATTATTAGACCCTGAACCATTTTATAACTAATAGTGATAAATTTTAAGACCCCGGGGCTACTTTCACGAAACAACTTAAGTTCATTTTTAAACTTAAGTTGTTGCTTAAGTCTAGTTTTTATCTTATCACTGTTTCACAAAAAAACTTAAGTCGATTGTGAAACATAAACTTAAGACAAAACTTAAGTCACCTCGGGAGGTGACTTAAGTCTAAAACAGGTGACTTAAGTAAGAAATTTCAATATGGCTGCACACAATGTATTAATTCAGAGATGTGATTTGAGTAGGCCGCGAATAATTAGAATATATTTAACCCATTAGAAGCGTTTGACGATCAATACTTAATAAATATGTACAGGTTATGCAGACAAGCAAGTTACCTACAAGCAGGTCACATAGTTTGCCAGTTTACATGACAGTTCTTGATGCATTAAAGTTCTATGCTACTGGCAATTATAACATAATTCAAATTGCATGACTCATAGAATAAATGGCATTCAAATACATATATGTACCACTATTTCTATGAAGAGGCGAACAAATAAAAATACGTGTAAAGACAATTAAAGCTACTCGACAACAAAATTGAGGTTTGAATGCAAAATAAAAGCAAACAAATTAAATTATGTATCAGTGAATGTTAAAAAGTAACGAAATGCAGAATTTAAATAAGAACATATTGGTTTACCTTTTCGTTGATAGCCTCACAAATCCAAATATTTGGCTGCTTTCTAATTAGTCATGAAAGCTTTGCCTGCAGAGTGATTTTGTTTTGTTTTTCAAACTCTACATATATATATTACGTCAACCTTTTTTGTTTTACTTTCGTTCCCTGTTTGTACAAGGATAACACGAGGACATCGTGTATTGATATTCAATGTGTTTGTGTGATGTGTATATAAGTCATTGCTAAAAGATTGTACATGTATTACATCATACTATTGATGATTTACACATTACCGGTTTAAAATTGACAGATTTAACAGCGTATCTATGAAACATTGATATAGTCAAAACTTAAGACCAGACTTAAGTCAGGAACAGATAAGATTGTCTCAAGTTTTTTCGAGAAACTGACTTAGTAAAAACTTAAGTGCACCACAACTTTTAACTTAAGTCCAAGCTTAAGTCTTGACTTATGATAAAACTTAAGATTTTTTGTGAAAGTGGCCCCCGGACCATTTTATACCTAATAGCGATAAAATATAAGTTTGAACCATTTTATGCCTTATAATGATAAAAATATAAGACCGCGAACCATTTTATACCAGATAGTGATAAATTATAAGACCCCCAACCATTTTATACAATATAGTGATAAATTATAGACCCTGATCCATTTTAAACTTTATAGTGATAAAATGTAAGACCCCGAACCATTTTATACCTAAAAGTGATAAATTATAAGACCCCGAACTATTTTATACAATATAGTGATAAATTATACGTCTCTGAACCATTTTATACCTTATAGTGATAATTGATTAGACCCTGAACCATTTCATACATAAAAGTGATAAAATAAAAGACCCCGAACCATTTTATACCTAATAGTGATAAATTATAAGACCCCGAAACATTTTATACCTTAAAGTGATAAAATATAAGACTCCGAAATATTTTATACAATATAGTGATAAATAATAAGATCCTGAACCATTTTATAACTAATAGTGATAAAGTATAAGTCCCCGAACCATTTTATTTAATATAGTGATAAAATATAAGACCCTGAACAATTTTATACCTAAAAGTGATAAAATATTATAAGACTTTGAACCATTTTATACAATATAGTGATAAAATATAAGACCCTGAACCATTTTTTACCTTACAGTGATAAAATATAAGACCCCCGAACCATTTTATACCTATTAGTGATAAAATATAAGTCCCCGAATCATTTTATACAAAATAGTGATAAAATATAAGACCCCGAACCATTTTATACCTTATAGTGACAAAATATAAGACCCCGAACCATTTTATACAATATAGTGATAAAATATAAGACCCTGAACCATCTTATACCTAATAGTGATAAAATATCAGTCTTTAAACCATTTTATTCCTAAAAGTAATAAAATATCAGTCTTTAATCCATTTTATACCTAATAGTGATAAATTATAAGACCCTGAACCATTTTATACCTATTAGTGATAAAATATCAGTCTTCAATCCATTTTATGCCTAATAGTGATAAAATATAAAACCCCGAACCATTTTTCATCTAATAGTGATAAATTATAAGACCCCGAACCATTTTATTCCTAATGGTGATAAAATACATGACCCCGAACCATTTTATACCTAATAGTAATAAAATATAAGACACTGAACCATTTTATACCTAAAAGTGATAAATTATAAGACCCCGAACAATTTTATACCTTATAGTGATAAAATATAAGACCCTGAACCATTTTATACAAAATAGTGATAAATTATAAGATCCTGAACCATTTTATACGATATAGTGATAAAATATAAGACCCCGAACCATTTTATATCTAATAGTGATAAAATATAAGACCCCGAATCATTTATACCTTATAGTAATAAGTTATAAGACCCCAAACCATTTTATACCCCATAGTTATAAATTATAAGACCCTGGACCATTTTATACCTTATAGTGATGAAATATAAGGCCTCGAACCATTTCTACGATATAGTGATAAATTATAAGACCCTGAACCATTTTATACCTAATAGTGATAAAATATAAGACCCTAAACCATTTTATACAATATAGTGATAAAATATAAGACCCCGAACCATTGTATTCCTAAAAGTGATAAAATATAAGACCTCGAACCATTTTATACCTTATAGTGATAAATTATAAGACCTTGAACCATTTTATACCTAATTGTGATAAAATATCAGGATTCAAAACATCTTATATATTATACTGATAAAATATTAAACCCTGAACCATTTTATACCTTATATTAATAAAATATTAGGCTCTAAACCATCTTATATTTTATAGTGATAAACTATGAAACCCCGAACCATTTTTATATCGTCCAATAGAATTAACCTGAGCTTGACCTTTATGCAAGAATATATTAAACTCGGTATTTACAGTCTATTTTTTGTCTTCGTTTGTAAATTGCGCTTTATCGGAAGTTTTCGGCAAAATACACGTACTGAACAATTAATGTTTTCATTTATATAAATACTTTGTGCCATAATATTGCTGACATACTTGTTTTACCCACAACTAATGTGTTCAAAATTAAAAGTACAATAACATGTCACCTTTAATAAATTTATTTATAGTCACATCGGTTGTTATAAACAATTGTATAACCGTATACACGCATACGGACACTCACAATTTAATGTAAGAGAAGTGTGTAATAATTATAATTAGGTAGTTCAAGCTCAGGATAATTCTGTTAGACTATACCTTATAGTAATAAAATATAAGACCCAAACTATTTCACACCTTATAGTGATAAAATATAAGACCCTGAACCATTTTATACCTTATAGTGATAAAATATAAGGCTCATAACCATCTTATATCTTATAGTGATAAAATATAGGACCCAAACTATTTCACACCTTATGGTGATAAAATATCAGGCTCATAACCATCTTATATCTTATAGTGATAAAATATCAGGCATCAAACTATTTTATACCTTATAGTGATTAAATATCAGGCTCATAACCATCTTATATCTTATAGTGATAAAATATCAGGCTCATAACCATCTTATATCTTATAGAGATAAAATGTAAGACCCCAAACCATTTTATACCTTATAGTAATAAAATATCAAGCATCAAATAATTTTATACCTTTTAGTATTAAAAAAGACCATTAATCATTTTTGTCGTACTATGATAAAATATAAGAGGCTCCAAACCATCTTTTAAATTATAGTGATGAAATATCAGGCTCATAACCATCTTATATCTTATAGTGATACAATGTAAGACCCCCGAACCATTTTATGCCTTTTAGTAATAAACTATAAGACCTCGAACCATTTTATACTTTATAGTGATAAAATATGAGACCTCAAACCATTTATACCTTATAGTGATATAATACATGACCCAGAACTATTTTATACCTAATAGTGATAAAATATCAGGCTCCAAACCATCTTTTATGTTATAATGATAAAATACTCGTATATGACGCCAAAATACTTTTTACATTATAGTGATACGATATTAGACTCCGAACTAGTTAATACCTTATAAGACACCAAACTATCTTGTACCTTATAGTGATAATATATAAGACCCCAAACCATCTTATACTTTATCATATAATACTCTAAGATCATTTTACAACTTATAGAGAAGTACATCTGGACGACTGAGTCGGACAGCGTAAAGCGTAGTACCGATAATTAAATATGAGGAAAATCTAAAAAGGAATAACTTTCATGAAAGCAAAATGAACAATATTTTTAATGAGGTTTACTGCCGACTTTTGTTGTTACTCTTTTCTGAATATGGACATTATGACATTCCTGTAGCAAACAGTCAGTAAAATAATGCAGCTCGTTTCATGTCTACTAAATTAACATAAAATATGATACCTGCGTCGAAACGTCATTAATATTTGAATGATGACAAATGTCAATGTCTACGACGTGCATGTTGTTGAACCTCGTTTTTCTCAAAATGAGTTTACAATTGGGCAATGTGTAAAATACAGTTGATCTCTTTCCAATGTTTAGTATAAACGCAATTTTAATAACAATTGTTCAATTCATTTAATACCTAATATTACTTACGTTTAAAGGTTTATTTTAAACATTATTTATTCAGTGTAGCACTACTTTACGTCACAACCGCTAAATTATCTCTAAACGCCGCAACACGGACGCTAGTCATGGCAACTTCCCTAATGTCCATGACAAACAAGTCTTGCGCTCTAAAGTAACCAACTGAAGGTCCATTGCATTCCTAGCAACCGCATGAGGTCAATAGTAGCCACTTAAGCACCATTGTCAACAGTTTAAATGTCATTAGCAATTACCATAGTGTGTTTACAGCCACTTCATGTCCACTTACCTCACACTCCATAGCAACCGCATAAAGGTCAAAAGCATCCAATTATAAGCGCCCCTAGTAACTGCTTTTATGTCCATAACAATCAGTCTCTCACTCCTTGCAATCACACAAATACACATGGTAACCACACTTGCGACTCTAGAAACCGCATTAAGATCCATATCAGCAACTCAACCGCCCTTGGCTGTTAGTAGTTTTAGTTGAGAAGAGGGGGGTCGAACCAGCGACCCTTTGGTCGAGAAGCGAGTTTAACCGCTAAACTAATGATCCGCCTTTGGGACTCCAAAAATGTTTTGGTAGGAAACCTTAAATTATCCGCATACAACTGGTCATCATCTTTATACCTTACATACATTTCATAATAAATATAACAGTTAATGCCATTGTACATATTTGAACTCACTATAACATGTTAGGTCTCTTCATTGGTTAGAGTACAAAGTGCTTCAATTCAGCTTTTGTAATGACCCATTTTTCGTCGTAGATGCGGGGTCTGGCAATAATTTCTTTAAATGTCTTCTTCTTAACTCCTAAAGTTGATAAAACCGGAACATACCTTTGGAGACCCCTTTCTAGTTTGCCTTGCCAAAACAATAAAATTCCCTCAAAAAGCTTTGGTTGCCTTGGCAAAAAAATATAATAAATGATGATTTAATAAATCTTCTTATCTGAAACCGCTAAGCCTAAATCTTTGATATTTGTTCTGTAACATCATTTAATCTCCCACTTTAAAGTTTACTCAAATTATGCCCCTTGGGTCAAAATGGCCCCTCTCGTTGTTCATTAGTTTTACCATTATTATTTCGATAATTTTAAATTAACAAAAAAGTCTTGTCTGAAATTGAGAGTTTTGATATTTTGTATGTAGGAACATCTAGTGGTCCTTAGTCAAGTGCGCTCAAATCGTGCAATATAAAGATGGTATGAAAAAGATTTTCTAAAGCATAAAAAAAGTCCAAAGTACCTAACCCGGGTCGATAACGCAGTTGGTAGCGCGCCGGCATTTGGATACTTGTGCCCGAGGGATGCGGTTCGAATCCCACCCGGGGAGGTTATACCCTTCCAAGAAAATTTGACAATAATGTCGATTTTCCTCTGTTGATTAGATAATATGGAGAAGTTTCGGCCTTGTGGAACAGTAGGTGAGTACTGGTTATTGGCAATGGTCCAGGAAAGCTAGGTTAGGTGCGCAGGACGCCGTAAATGACCTGAATTGTGCTGACACGGCGTTAACTCCAATTAATAAATAGATATCAAGCCATGACGTCATATACCATACTTATAGGGGCCGTACGTTGTGCACGTGCATTTTGCCGCTTAGAGTGCTTATACGTTGATACCGTATTTTAAATACTTTTTGCATATATGTTACACAATTACTACGACAACGCTTTACACAATCCACAGAACACCAGTTTTTTGTAAAAAACGTCGAGTAGTTTTCCTATCAGGCCATATTTTGTCCAGAACACACAAAAATTGGCGTGTAAAATTTTCATGAAAAAAACGTCACATTTTTGCCTATAGCTCAAAAACGAAAAATGGCCACAACGTACGGCCCCTATAAGTATGGTATATGACGTCATGACCTCTAAATATTGACATTACGTAAAAATTCAGTTTTCATACTACAAGCCTTCAAAATTTCATTTAAATAGGCTTAATTTCACTTTTTGGGTGGAAAGTGTTCAGGTACCTTAACACTAATGTATTTTAGCTATCCTGACACACGTGTACCTAGTTAGGAATAACCCGTAATATTAAGAGAAAATAAAGAACTATTTTGACAAATATATAACAGTGTCGTGAGTGCGTCTGTTTCATTCACAGTTAAAAAATAATTCAAAATCAGTGAATATGAAGATGGACTTTTGTCTTGCAATTCCTTAAATTATGATACAATGTACACATAAAATGAATTAATATCTTTTCAATCGAATAAGAAAAAGATATTATTAGTTACACAGTCAGTTACTGACCGGATACGGTGTGATACCGGGTCAGTAAATTAATATTGGGTGAGAGCGTAGCTCGAGCCCAATATTTATTCACTGACCCGGTATCACACCGTATCCGGTCAGTAACTGACTGTGTAACGAATTTATCTTACCGAGTACCCCCATCTGAGTAGAAAAATAAGGTTTCGTCAGCGCTATCATTTATAAATTTTGTTACTGACTGGATATTAGAATCTACTGACCTAATATGGGATAATACATGGTCAGCACGTGACCGCTCTCGGCCAATGAAAAACGAGTATTCTGTACGAGGTAAGATAAAGGCTTATATCCTTTATCGCAATTACAGGCACTGCGTAAAGACTTTTTGCGTAATTCTCGACTTTACGATGCTAAAATGTGGAAGATTTACGGTAGTATCCCCGTGTCATTAGTTAAACCCCAATAAAACTTCAATATAACTGCCATAAAGTTTGTCTCCAAAGCAAATGCCACACCGGTTGGTCCGCTTTATTCCTTTAATGTCGGTCGTTGCATCAAAATCCCTTGTAATGCAACATGTACGAAACATATTTATCTCTGAGCACTCATTGAATATCACAACGCATATTATCTAGATTTAAGTAAGTTTTTGACAAATACAATTTCACTGACGAAAGTAATCGCTTAACCTTTCCAGGAGGAGTGAGTAGGTTTACTGACCGCCGATATATGACCTATACAATGTGTTGCTACGGCGTTAAACCCAACAAAATAAACAAACAAACAAAGAATCTGTTGGCTGCCATGTATATGCAAAAAGTATTTAAAGTACGGTAAATATCAACGTATTTAGCACTCTAAGCGGCAAAATGCACGTGCACAACGTACGACCCCCATAAGTAGGCCTATGGTATATGACGACACTACGTCAAAATAATGAGGTAACGTAAAAAGTAAGTCTTCATACAACAGGCCTTAAAAATTTCATTTAAATCAGCTAATTTTCACTTTTTTAGGAGGAAAGTGTTCAGGTACCTTAAAATATGCATTTACTGATGAGATATATTAGAGCTTGTTATTGTGCAACATTAGTACAGTTATATTCAAAAGATATCCTAACCGCCTAGGAATATTGGAAAGACAAGAAGCGACCAATGAAAATGTTTAACATCAGCAAGTATAGGTCGTTTCCGTTAATGCTGGACCCCTATTTGCCGTAAATATCTTTTAAACTTTAACAGCGATTTCGTAAAATATTTTAATACAATCTTATTTCAATTTTTCCTTCTAGGATTTAAATTTTCAGAATATTTAATAGGTAAATAAAAAAAATTCCATAAGGTACAATGCAAAATATTTGGAATTTTTTATCAAAATCCGGCGGGAGGAAAAATAAGCTGTTCTGATTATAACATTGTCATACTTCCAGTGTATTTATAATAAGTCCCGTGCGTTTACTGTAAATTTGTCGCTTAAATAAACACTCGACGGTCTACTGAATTGTAAAACAGAGGCCCGTCTTTAAAATCGTACGTGTAAAACTTGTATAGATTTTGACGATACAGACGATTTGTATATACAGTTATACTTAGTTATCAAATAAAATGTCTACCCGGGCCTCATTTTTAGCTATTATTTTGTATCTACTATTATGTGGCTGTTCTGATTATGGCACATACCCATTTAACAAAAGTCTCTTTTTGGCTTCAAAATTTTGCATGTCTATGGGAAGTATGTTATGTAATGAAAGAAAAAATTTGAAATTTTGGATTTGAGAAGGAAAATGCTAGTTATGATCCCATACAAAATTTGAGTTAATTCCATCCGATAGTTATTGAGATATTTCATGATTTTAGTGGTCCAGCTTTAACGCAAACGACCTATTATAGGTATAACAAATCTATAAATAGCTTGGTGATTCCCTAGGTATCCTACTTTCGATTTCAACAATGTGTATGTTTTGTATTCGTTCAGTTGAATGTTATAAATGACAAATGTTATTAGTAAGTTATTTCTTACGTTCTTAATACTGTTTTAAAGACTAAACTTGGTTCTATACTTCTAGCACAGTCATTGCCTGTATATCCCTTTAAGCATCAATCTTAAAAGAGCTAACAGTAATGTCCTAAATTGTCCAAATTTAAGATAAAAAAAATATTCCGTTCTGAAAAAAAGAAAATTGTCGAACAACCACGTATAACGATGGAATAAGTCATCTACATAATAAAAGATTTTAATTTTTGAACGCAAAAGAAATGAAAAATAACATAGCATATTGTACAGTAATCTATTTCGCTGATTTCCGTGCCTTCTAGTTGAGTGACCAGTAAACACGCCCTTCGCTTGACTTGAGTCTGTGTTTTAGGTAAATGAATTGTTATATCTGGCGCGTTTTGTAAATATTTCGTTAATTGGTTTAGCAATATAACGAAAAGAGTTTCTACAAAAAAATTTTATATCGTCTCCATTAAACTGCGATTGAAACTAAACATTGTACACTCGATCTTCACTGTCTTCGTACACGCTTGTATTCATAGGCCGAGTTCGATCATCAAATCTTCTCCAGTCTAGTTAGAGACAGGAAGTTTATCTGAGCATGTGCGTGATCGAACTTACTTTGGTTGACAATAGTGACAAAAGTAAAAACATGAGAAATTGAATATTGTGGTTTAAACCATTATTTCACTCCTTTAATCAGAGCGAAATACATATAATCTTAGAAAAATGCTGAAAGGAGCCGTTTTTTAACATAACTTGCAAAATATAGAAAATGCGCCAACGCCGAAATGCTTTCTTGCATTGCTCCGCCATTTTGTAACTAGAGGAACTAGCGGTGAAGCGTGAGTTGAGATATAGTAGAAAAATTTACGTCATATCCGGTAACTACACTGAGTTCGGTTAGCATATAGTCGCACTATAGTTACTATAGTTGATGATCAAACTCAGCCATAAATTTTGGGGACGATCTAAGCCAGTGACGAAGGTCTACACTGACGCCATTTACAAAGGAGGATTATCTGATCATCACTGATTATAATTCTATTATATGTTATTATATTTTTATAGATGTTTAGGTTTTAGTAATCATAATAAATACATCATGGATCCACCTTGCTTTAATAAGCGGCTAATAAGCATTTTTTAAGAATTTTAATGTCTCACTTAAAGAGAATCACAGGCTCAAGCAGTATTTTAATGTTATTGTTTTTTGCACTCTTTGATGCTTTTCATCTTTTTTTTCTTGTAAAGATCCTGTACGACAACGCTCTGTATGGCATCTGTTACGGAGATTGGTTGGAAAAGTAAAACTTATCTCGTTTACAATATCGATCTATATTTGCGCGATATAACCGTTCTGTGTTGGTGCGCCGTAACACCCAAACAAACTAACAAATCGATATATGTTTGGCGCAATTATTAATTGACAAAATGATTTTTAGTATTTGTAAAAAGTCATTTCTTATCCTTAATTATATTTGAGAATGAAAATAATAAAGGAAACGGAAAACGATTTCAGTCAGGTTTGGAAATGTCTAGCCACGATGTTACGCATCAACAACATGCCGAAAATAGACTCGACTCAGAAATTTAAGATCATTGTTTAAGTTTAAAGAATTAAATAAAATAGCGAATTTTCAAATTACATTAAACAGTTCAAACTAAAACGTATGACGCCCAGCCAGCTCAATTGGTAGCACGCAAGTCTACTGATCGAGGGGTTGTGGGTTCGATCCCCGTCAATAGACTCGACTCAGATATTTTAAAGATCATTGTTCAAAGAATTAAACAAAATAGCGAAATTTCATATTGATCATTAATAACGCCTGGCTAGTTCAGTTGGTAGCACGCATGTTTACTGATCGAGAGGTCGTGGGTTCGATCCTGGGCATAATTTCTTGGGTCTTGGTCATGAAATTATTTCTACGGCCATTCTCTCTCCTACCAATGATTTTAATTATGCAGGACAGTTGTCAGTCACTGACGAAAGTAAGCCCTTAAAGACACAATTTGTTCTAATTAAGACACCTGTGTTGCATGATGTATTGTGGTTAGATATAACAGTAGTATTTCAGTATGTCACAGTGAATGAACACAATCACTGAGGCCCGGCAATGAGTGCATGAACCTAGTTCAAATATTGCGTTACTAGCTTTGTACTGAACAGTAGAAAATAATATGTCCCTAATTAACATCATGTTTTGCTATTTTGAGTTTGAATTAAAAACTGATTCAACTGAAGTGATTAAAGTGGGCCAGCACAGACAGTACTAAGATAATGGATGCATACGCCCGAGCGATAGTAAAAGGATAACATTTTCTTCCAATTGCCGGACTAAACTGTTTTGTATTACCAAGTTGTATTTATCGCCATTTGTGATCCATATATTAGACAATTAAGAGGGTTTGGTATTTAAGTTTGACACTGTGAAAGTACGCACTCAAAAATATATAACATATGACTAACCTTTAAAAAGCCACGAAAATTGTCGTTTGCTCAATTAAATACTGTCTGCTAAATTTAATTTTTATCAAATTTTCAAATCTTTGGTACAAATTTTGTCTGCATGTTAAACAGTTTTGATCCTTATGCCAAATTACTCGGTGTTTGGTCTGGTTCCGAGCTGTTTGCAAAGACTGTTATCGTCGCGATGAGAACAAAAAGCATTAAAAGACAAATGACCGTTCGGAAAGCCTGGTTAATAAGTATGCTAGGTGGGACAGCTCTTGTTCTGAATATTACTTGTTTTCGAATAATCACATAAACTTAAGTAAGAAACTATATACTTACATAAATCTGTAAGATATTCATTGATACAGTACTTGAAGCATCATCAATGTACCTATGCGGGGGTCTCAATTTATTTCACCTGCAAGTAAACACGAGAAACATGTAATATTTGAAATGTTCACCTCTATTATGATGTGACCACTATACAACAATTTTCTGTTGATGTCCAGGATTTATTAATTTTATATAATATTAATATGATGTTGGCGTAATAGCTTATAATATTTAACTATTTAAAATGTCTAGCCATATTGTAACGCTGTTTGTTTTAGACGTTTTAACGTCAATGTTGTTGACTATTTTTTCTGTATGAATTAAGTTACTTAAGATAATGCATTATCATGTGCGGTTCAAATCGGCAAACTGAAATAAGATGGCAAAGGAAACAACAACTAAAAAAATGAATATACAATTAAAATATTGTCGAACATGAAAACTAGCATCAAGACTTTGGGACATCGTAACTCACATTGATATTTGGTAAAATAAATTATGGTACGAACATGAGAATATGGAAGATACTCGTGCCCGAGGGGGTGCGGGTTCGAATCCCACTCGGGGAGGTTATACCCTTCCATGAAAATTTGACAATAATGTCAATTTTCCTCCATTGATTAGATAATATGGAGAAGTTTCCGGCCTTGTGGAAGGGTAGGTGAGTACTGGTTATAGACAATGGTCCAGGAAAGCTAGGTTAGGTGCGCTGGACGCCGTGAAATGACCTAAATTGTGTTGATACGGCGTTAACTCCAATAAATAAATAAAAAATAAAAAAATAATAAAATGAGAATATGTAAACATGACACATTAGGTTTCAATGTATTTGAAATAAATATAAAAACGATTCACGCAACCATGAAAAAATAGTTTGTAGCAGGATAGCTGATTGATTAAAGTCATTAATACTAAGTCTATATTGAATGTTGAATATGAAATAGTTTTGTCATAACCGTTACGTTCTTCGCCTGCCCTGCGTTCAGTAAGCATTTAACGTTAGCCAATCACCGTTATTGTTATGAACGGTTTATTGAATGATCCGTTGAAGTGCGAACGTTAAAAGATGGCGGACAAGAGAGTCGTTAGTTCTATTTTATTAGGAAGACTTGTTTTCTCATTTAAATGTTTATTTAAGATTTGCAATGAATGCTATATACTAAAAACATAGTCTATAAAGTCCCTTAACCATAACCTCTGATCAACTGCCATTAATTCGCCGACCTTTTGCACTGTCAAGTTGAATAGACTCGTCCTACTTTTTTCAGCAAATCTCTGACATCAAATAATTTAAAGTTTTCATTTTCATTGTGACTGTCAATGTTTTTGTAAATGTATTAATCTAAATAAACAGGAAATACAACACCGACTTCGTTGAATTCGCAATGGCAGTTACTAATTTGCATAATGTACTGGAACTATCTTGTTTCAGGTCGTACTCGCGTACTATAAACTAAATCCGTTAGCTGTTGGCGTGTAATGTTTCCCGCTAACAGGCCGTTCAGTAATGACTGCTAGCGAACGTTACGGAACGTTACGAAACGGTTGCGGTAACTGAACGCCCTACTGTAATTTGCCTCGCGTACGTAGCAAAAACCAAAAATTTGTTGGACTCCCCCCCCCCCAAATCCTTCTGAGATTACTCATTTCTGAATGTCGATTTTAATGACAAATCTTCTCGTGTCTTTCCGGTTCACCGGTTAAAGTAACAAGGACGCACCTGGACATACATTGGTACAATGTGAACTATACATTAATATATCAATGAATTAAACGTAATGAATTAAGCTAATGATGAGATCATCCAGAGTCTATAAACAGTATGCTCAGTTTCCTCGCTAGGTAACTAACTCACACCTCAGCTTGCAGCATTCAGTCTGCACGTTCCCTTATTTCAATACTTAAGTTAGTTTACATGTGAGAATCAATAAGAAAAAGTGTGTAATTTTGATCAACCAAATGTATACAAACCTAACCCATGCATGTTGAACGCACGTGATGAACATTTCATATTTGTTTTTCAAAAGATATCTAAATTATTATGATTTTGAGACCTACATTATTATTTTTGATTAGTACATTATATAAAAAATAGAATGACGTTAACTTTTATCTGTTAGAATGAAGATAAATTAAAGAACAAAGTTCATCGATATAAGTTTCCATTGAATCAATACGAAAAACAAAATTACTTTGTCAGATAGCCTTAGGGTTTAGTTACAAGTGACCGAGTCAGCGGGCTAGGCTGACAACGGCGGATGACGAGGGAGCTACATTTACAAAATTTTCGTATGTTTTGTTCATGTCTATTTACTAAGCTTACAGAGAAAACTTAGACAATATCGGGAAGAGTATCGCAAAAAAGTACGAGAATATTGGACAGAAAGTTAACTGTGTCATGAAAACATATTATAGAGTTATTACAGTATTGAGTCTAGGTGTAACTTTTAAATTGTTTAAATGTATAATTATTTTTCACAAGTACCACCGTATATAAACGTCTATGAAGGATATACATGATTCAACAATTATTACATAAAAATATTTTGACGAAAACTTCTACATGTGCTTAATACTTTTCAAATTACATTATCTTCAAAGTCAGTCTCCCAATTCTATTTGAAGCCTTGTAGGAATTGGTGACTACACAAAATATTGAAAGTAATATGATTAAAACTAAACAAAATTCATTCAGATAAGTGTACATATATAATATCATCTTTCTGATCTGATACTGTTTTCTACAATGATAACTGTAACAATGCTCTCTAAAATTTCTTAGTCAAATGACATTAAAAAACTTATCATACATATTACAAGTAGTTTTACTTTGATTAAAAGGGAAAGCCATGTTTCATAGTTTCAATATGTTGATAAACTAATTAAATCTTTGAATTTTGTCAGATAACTCTGTTTCTTTTTTGTATGAGAAATTGTGAACCGGTTTATTCTAAAACAGGATTAATGTCTTATGGTGGCTACTGTATATCTTAATGTCACATTTTTAATGATATTGGGTTTAGTAAGAAAAATAAGAACTTTACCTACAAAATACACATTCCTTGATATGTTAAAGTTGTCATTTATCAATATTTACTTCGTATATCCACCGGCCTATCAATATCAATCTATATTAAACTTTCAATATTGACAATCACGCTCGGGCACATCGCGCACGCTTCGCTCGAGCCTCAATTTCCGGTTTTGAAAACTTGTCACGTGTTTAATCAACGCTGTCGGTTTCAAGTATTATCTCTTGCAATAAAACAATAAGTGTAGCTGTGACGTCGAAAAAAATGTCTATTGTTGCATTAGGAAAACGGGCGTGTTCGGTGGCGAAATGATAAATTCACATAAATGACATTTAAACCCTTGTTTAGACACAATTGTTGTACTTTTACCCCAAAACTGAACTGTTATGTTTTTTATTCATTAATGTTATACTAGTTATAGTTCAAGCACCTGCTAGGATATATTTGTAGACTTTTAGGATCGATTGCATATCTAGTTTACAGATAATCTCGAGTTTAACCAAAGATTAAACTCGGGCCATTGCGTAAATGTAAACTAAGCAATAACGCAAACAGTACAGCATCCATAAGTCTTTTTTACTGAGTTTCATGAATCCTGTGCAGCACGTTAGCGCCTAAACAAACAATTTAAGTTTGTTGAGAACTCAAGAGACCAAATGACATTCTAGCACTAGTCATCTTGGAAACAAGTCAGTAAATATGCCAAGATTGAGCATTGAAGACCGGGTACAAGCCGTTAGACTGATAACACATTCAACACTTACCAGGTTATGCAGCAAATTTATTCCTAAAGGTTACTGTGGAGTGATATTTATCATTCAGACTAGCTGAGTCTTGTAGTGATAAATGGGAATTACAACGTGCAACGCTACCAGGGTGAAGTTCTTCAAGTTAGTGACGTCACTGACCATACGCGATCGAACGTCCTGTCCTAATTCTCTAATTAGATACGCCACACCAAATACCGCATGGGCAATTATTTCTCATGACTAATTACATTGACATTTTAAACTTGCTGTCCTTTTTAGTAGACAAAAATCCAAGAACGTCTTTGGGACGTGTTTGACTGACGCTTACGTCAACGTCTTGTACAGTATGTGACGTATTTAGAAGTCGTGAATTCAAATTGGACTTACACTCATTATCAAATCTTTTTAATTTTATTTTCCACTAATAGGCTTCAATAGACGAATCTATGCCATATCGTTTATATAATTAGGGGCATTTATTTACTTGAAAGGTTGAAAAAAGCATAACTATGATTTGTAATGTAAAATTAGACAGTTTCAATACATAACTACAAGTCAACATAAAAAATTAAGAATTTGATCGGAGCCCTCACCTGAGGAACCTAAAACATATCTGTACCAGATCTTTCTGAATGTGCATATTAACTGATGAAACATCATACATGTACAATACATTTATCATTTACTTATCCATCAATTAGATTGTGGATTATATACAGGAAATATTAAGTACTGGTTAAAAAGTCAGGTGATCTTGGAATAATGCCACCTTTTTACACTCGCTTTTCAAGACAACGACAGAAGAAAAATTAATCGCGTATAAATAACTTTATTTCTTCATTTAAAAATGTTTATATTTGCAATTACACTATTGATTGATTTAAATTTTGAGCAAACTTAACGTCCAAGCACGACATTCTCATGAATAAGTGGTAATTTTATGGTCCACGTAAACATTGCGTAAAGATAGCCTGTTTTATTACACACCAATATTTAGGGGTGAATTATTTTTACAATTTTATAGTTTAAGTGAGGGATATTAAGGACTATGTTATTTACGAATGTCCTTCATGGCTTTAAAATAGGTGTGATCGCAATAATTGAAATTAACAAATAAATTTAATATACTTTAGTTTTCATTTGGAACCTGATGAAAGAAATAAGTAAGTTAAATATAAAAATATAAAAAGTAGTTTAGTAATAATCCTTTTTACGAAAAAGTGAGTTTGAAAAATGTAAACTTTGATGCAAGTTTACATGAAGTACAGTGAAAGCAATTAAAACAAAATATTCCAAGCAGATTGTGTACACCCCCGTACAGATGCACTAAGAGTTAAAATACAAATTAATTCATACATTGTCTGAAACCATTATAATAAAATATCCCTGTAAACTAAAATTCTAAATTTCTAAAGTACAACTTTACACAAACGAAGTAGTACAAACAATAAGTAACGTGTCCAATAATTGACACATGCAATGCAATACGTGATGTAATGAATGAAAGGTGTTAAATTGTGTAACCAATTTTCATGGTTTTCAAATATATTTATGACTACATTGATGTAAGACCATAGGGGAATTCTACCTAACCACGTTGTAAATGAAATTACCAATTTAAACTTGTCACTGATAAAAAGACTGGGACCGTTTCATAAGAATCATACGTAAGATAGCGAAATTTTAGTAACTTAGTTACTTACGTTGAACTTACGTTTACGATTAGAGGGTTTCAAAGACGCTCTCGTAACTTGAAAATGTTTGCTACAATACAATCTGACTTAAGTCAACGAGGAATGGTGAAGCACTCAAAATTTGGTCTAATGATTTGTTGTCAACACAGGTACTAAAATACATTTGAAAAAATACAATATGTTCCTCACAATTCAAAGAACAATTACACCTCTCGAAGAAAATACACAAGGACTCTCCCGAACCACCATACTCTTGATTTTTCAATACACGACAAATGCAAACAAGGTGACATGACTCAATAAAATGGTCATCTGTTGCGTGTTCAATTCCACAAAACGTTACAGAACGTTACATAACGATACATTCGGAACTCCTCGGCCATTCGCTGCGAATTATCTAATCTAATACACAAATATGCGATCTTTAAGGCAATGAGTGATGTTTCAAAATTTACGGACTAAAAACGAAACATCGCTCAATGCCTAAACGACCATATATTTGTTTACTTCAACACCGGTAGTTTCAAAATAGCGTCTAATTATGTCCGAGATTATTTGCAGCAAATGGCCGAGGAGTGCCGAATGTATCGTTACGGAACGTTTTGTAACGTTCGCGGTAACTGAGCTCCCTACTGCTGACAAAACCTCGGCCAATTTAAAGACACAACAAATAAATTCTGGACATCATAAGAAATTTGTAGTATAGTGGTTACCGAAGTCGTAGAGCGAAGGTTGAGAAAGAGCATTTGATCAGGACAAACCGTGTTATTTCCGCGATTACCGGCGAGTGTCCCAGGTGGTGTTTAAGATTTAATACAGTCGTGATTCATTTGGGGAGCTTAACCCTTATCGGTTCATTCTGGAGGATCCGTGGCATCACCGTAGCGCTTCCAGCATGGTCGGAATCTCTACATTAAGACCACAGGATGAAACTGTAGTAAACCGTCATGGCATGTGTCCAAAGTGGAGATACTGAGACCCCGGTCTGGTAACTCGATTTTTTTTCAAGAATCATCCAGGTCTACCGGCTACAATATAATGGGACGCACTGGGGCAAAGACATGGAGGGGTCTGCACATTATGCATCCATATGGAGCGGACGGACCCTCATTAAAAACTTACAAAACAAGCAAGCACAGGGACAGTGTGAAATAGGCATAAAAACAGGTTGGCTTCAAGTAAACGTTTATGTCGCTTTATTTATTGTTAATTTTTGTCTTTTTACAATAGTAAACGTGAAACTCGCCAGTGTGTATTGAAATGGCATTCTATTCTTGGATTACTTGATATCCATGGTTAATAGGGATGGTTTCTTACGGCAGTACAATGTATGTGCATTTGACATAACAAGTCACTGATTATAAATGGACCCATATTAGAAAACAGTATTACGTTAGAATCTTCAGTTGCAAAAAATACCGATAGTGATCAGGGGAGCTGGTTTAATCATGCACATTTCATATAGGCTTCATAGGACATCTACATGACGCTCAACAATATAGACTAACGGCTCATAAAGGCACTATTCCACAAGAACGATACTTGGTTGCTGACAAGATCTATTTTAGTAGACCTTTCACATTTACCAAATTAGGCATGAAGCACGTGTCAGCATGCAACATTCGAATAATAGTCGAGCAAGGAATAGCTGAATTAAAAACGCACACATATGTAATATTTGAGCAAGCTAATAAGCTACTTTACATTGATTGTGTGGAGCCGATCAACTAGAAAGTGAGCTAATTAGCGCACGCGGGAAAACCCCACGCGGTTTATGCACATGACAATGCTTAAAGTATAAAAATGATTTTTAAAAATGATTCTAGCAGTATTTAATTTTTTAAACATCGCTCAAGACTAACAGGTTTATACGTACAAAATATGTTTTAAAAAATCCCCCCAAAATACCGTACTCCGCTCTCAACTCTCGTGCTCCGATCTCAGTGACACATGTCTAATAGAGGTGAAAATTTAAAGTATTACATGTTTCATGACTTTTTCGTGTTTGCTAACAAGTGAAATAAATTGAGGTCCATGCATAGTTATTTATGATGTTACTAGTACTGTATTTATAAATATCTCTGACCAAATTGAGTTAGTGAATTGTTTTTGCGGCGCCCGGTTACAAATTGTTTGTCATTCAGACAGTATTTCCACCATTATTTTTAAAACAATGGGTAAAAGATTAATTTGGCAGACTACATTAATTGAGCAGACGACAATTAGCTGGTCAACGATTAGACATATGTAATAAATAGGAAAATATTTTTTTATTCACAATTCCATCTAAAGTCAATGGATTTTTACACGAAATTCACAGAAGTATTGTCACCAAGTGCTTTAGTGTACCAAATCCTCTGTTTCGTCCATATATGGGTCACGTATTGCTTTTCAAAGAGAATGATAGCTTATTAGTATCACTCGGGTGTCGGTATTTGATGTGTCACCGTTTGTGTTGGCAGACTTTGATCATTTCAGTTGTATCAAGATTTTATCTTTAACTCAAGCAGCAAAAAAATGTAGATAATTAGAGACAAGTTGTTTGCTGTTCGATACAAAGATCCATTTATATAAACGCTACATTTGAACTAGGTTCATGCACTCATTACAGGGCCTCAATTATTATATCCATACTACGTGATTCACTAAAATTCTACCGTTATATCTAGCCACGAAAAAGCATGCAATACATGTGTCAAAATTTATGATAAGTTGTGTCTTTAAGATGGAACCGATGGACGTCAAAATAAAGTAATTAAGCACAAACAAGTTCCCACGTGGCGTCAAATAAATACCTTTAAACAATAAATCATAAAAAGTTACAGACATAAAATAATAATTTCATAAAAAATAAACCATTCTTAAGATATTTCATCGAAAACTTGCGATCTTTAAATAGAAGTTCATTTTGCGTATGTACACACATTTTGGTAATTAGCCCCCTACTTCCGCAAAGATGTGTAATGTACACCTCAAGATGGACACCCAAGTTTTGATTACAGCGTCCGCTAGTTCGATTTTTTGTAAATTCAGTCACAGATATAGTAAATGTAAGCCCCAGTGCATCTAGACTAATATTAGTGCATTCCATATATTATGTATAAGTATTCTGAAATTGTTCGCTAGAATAAAAGGAAACTTGCACAGAAAAAAAGTTTTTATTTCTGTATTCACAGATGATGTGAAGTACCTACGGTAATATGCCTGGTTCAAAAGATTTCAGGCAAGAATGATGATTATACATTATGATATTTTAGCCCTGCATTTACCCTTGCTAACTGTTTGGGGGTCGGTACTTAAAGGTATCATTAACAAAGTCCTTAACTGAGTGCGAAGGTTTTAGAGTTAAAACAACCTGGTCGTGGATTTCTTGTGAAAATCCGAAAACGCGAAGCGTTTGAGGGTTTGAGAAGTCCGAGGAAAATCCGTAGCACGAGGTTCATATCCGACTTACACAACGATTCGAGTGATAAGTTACACATGTACATCGATTGCATTCTTTAATAATATTACCTCTATACTTAGACACACAACCATTTGCAGTATTTGGCGATTTGGTACGCAACAAAATATAGTGCCGCGCATGAAGACGGTTACACAAAATAGTTCTTGTAGTATACACACAGATCTTTGTCTTAACATATTTATTTGTTTTAAATTGAACCAAATATTGTTCATCGGTATCTTTGAAATGTGTAATTTCAAATTTACGGACTAAAAACGAAACTTCAGTCATCGCCTTAACGATCGTGTATTTGTTTACTTCAACACCGGTTTTTCCCAAAATGGCGTCTAAATATGTCCGAGGTTATTCGTAGCGAATGGCCGAGGAGTTCCGAATGGAATGACAGATGTAAACAAGTTAGGATGGAGGTTTCAAAAGTAAAAATTAATGTGCATAGTTGGTTGGATAGTTAAATTTCATTTAAGTAGACACAAAAACATGTTCTATTTGTTCAGTACAGTTGAACGGGGAAAGTATTGGAACGTAAACATTGCCACGTATTTTCATGTAAATAAACAGTTTTACTCATGATGCTCAGCGTCACCGTACAAAGGTCAGTTAGACCGTTTGTGTACAAAATGCATCGATTTAGCATAGACTACATTTTTACAAACGAATTTGATTTGGGTGAATCTTTTTCTCTCACGAGCGTTTAGCCGATCTGAAACTATTTATTAACAGATAACGAGCGTAATTTGATTGCATGTTTTAGAATCCGCGAAAGTAAATGATATTTGTAAATTAACTATTAATGCATAAATAAGTTTCTGGATTCGTTATATTTTGTAATTTTTATTCAGGGTGGTATTTTTGTCTTATTCTATGTAAAATAATACACAATGGCAGTTGTAAGCACTAACTTGCATTTTTTTCCTGTTATGATCTTTTCTTTATTGTAAAAATAACTAGTTACGTAACTAGTTAACCAGATAATTATCTAGTAAGTTATGTGGTTATCTGGTGGCAGAAATATGCCACCATATTATTCAATGCCATGCAAGTTTACGCCTTACATGGACGTAGTCATGAGCAGTGTTATTTTACATATTTATTATATCTAATTTGGCAGTAATGATCGTAAGTTGAAGAACCAGAATAAGGAGTATTTAAGGTGGTTAACATCACTACTAACATCATTACATGAATAAAGACAACATACTTACATTTCATGTCTTTTGAAGAAAATTAAGTTTTGTTTATATTTTCGAAATGATTTAAGTTTTGTAATAAATATTTTATGGAAATACAATAAGTTTTGTATTAATTAAGACCATATATGTATTTTAAAATTAAACAGTTCGTGTTTATTTTACATTCTAAAGTACACGTAGACTGCGTTCCATTGAATACACAAATTAAAAATTCACGACGGCATGTTATTTTTTTTCACGTGGGTGGGTTGATATCTAAATATCAACTTGCCCACGTGTAAAAGAACAAATAGCTCACGTGAAATCTTTTGTTTTACTAGGTGTTCCGAAAAATATTAACCCATGTTAAACAAAGGAAGCGGTGTGTAATTAGTTTACACTTATATTATAAACATATCATTGTATAAATTTTACAATGTGCATACACACTATTTAAAATAAATGTTTGTTATGTGCATTAGCTCATTCACCTATTTAGTGGGAAAGTCCATTGTTTAAAGTACATAAACACGCATGGCCTAGAATACGACTGTTACAGGATAACAAAGCTGAAGGACAGCTATCCTCTGGACAGATAGTCTTAGGCAAGCTATACTAAAATTAAACTTGAATTATGCAATTGAGAGATAAACTTGAGACTAGTGAGTCCCAGACTAAGGCTTGCACTAGACTTAATAAAACTTGCAATCGGTCCATAAAGTTTCTTATATGAAATAGATACATCAGCAGCAGATTCCAGATAAATGACTTCTTTTCTGGTCATTTTTGACACATTTACCCCAAAAATATTGTAATTTTCAAACATTACCTGTTTAAATTTTGATTTTTCAATGACTTTGAATACTACGTTGTACTTTTACAATGTTTTCATTAGCATGTGATAATCCACATTGTTTTGTTCATTTTCAACGTTTTTACAAAAAATGGACTTTCCCCTTGAATTTTTGAGTGCAACTTTTTCTGGTTCTCAGATGACTACGAACTTTCATATCGAACAAAAATATATTCTGTAGCAATAATGTCTAAGTTAGCCTATTTTTGAGATAGATTAAATAAACTATAATAGCGACTATAGTTTTATACTATAGTCGCAGGTTATACATGTAGCCAAATTTATGGTCATTACGCCTTCTTTAATTTGTTTCACTTTAACCCTTTATTATTTTCACGATTTTATAACTTTCACGTTATACTCTCCTGACCACAAGTTTCACGTGCCATAACTTTTGATACAGAAGCGCACAGGGAAGGTTGGTAAAATTCGGTTTTAATTTTAAAAGAAATTCAATTTAGTTTATACGAATATTTAATATTAATTATAATAATTTAATATAAGTGCCCAAGTTCACTTTAGTTTAAACTTAGCACGTGGAATAATGTTTGCATTGAATTCAACACGTTTGTCCATTAAATTTAAGTATTGTAACATGCACGCATTTTAATCATGATGTTGTAAGCTGGGGTGTCTGCCAACGAACACAGGAGTTCTTGGCCTGGTATCTAGGTACTGAACAATCTGATTAAAACCCGATCTAAAATTTTCCGCTCGCTAATTTAGATCTGGCCTTTTTTAAACGAAGGTCACGTTCAGGCGACCTTTTCTCATCATTTCTCATCACGAAATTGATACGTAACTTGTTTACATCGTCTACGTCACGCAATTTGAAATGAGCCGCCCAATCGCAGACTATGCATAATACCGCTGTTAAATTGGCATGCAAAACTTGGTCTAAAAATAGAAATTACGAAATCAAAATGTGATCAATAGTGTTTTCGTCTAGATGAAAGCTACGCATTGATTGGTCGAAACAAAGTTCATCTCGACGTGACCTTCCACGAAGAAAGTAGAGATCCTGTACGACAACGTTCTACAGGATATCTGTTTAGGGAGATTGGGTACTGAGGGACTACTGGCTTCTTTGTGCAGGCGGGTTTTAAATAGCATGTTTAATCATTGATAAAACAACTTATGTTTAAAACTAAAAAGAAGTGGTGATTTTGCCAGTTGATATTCATGCTTAAATAAACTTATAATTTGAATATAATGTCTTGTATTTATTTCAATTTCTCATCTTTGACGACAATGGAGGGTATGAGTCTAATATGAGTCTAATACTACAATATGTATTGTGCCCTCGGTTGTGGGTATTTTGTATAACTGAGTACATTTGTGACTCACTCGGTCACAGGGTTTAAGAAAATCACTAAATAAACAACATCGATGACCTGCGTCAGTCTTTGTTGTAAGAATGGCTCGCTATTTCGAGTAACGTCAAACGTCGTCACTTCAACTCCATGAGAAGGAGACTACTGGCTGTTTTTACAGAAAAATGTTTTTAATTCCACGCTCGCTCATAAAAATTTGGTCAAACCGCTATATAAAGCAACTGAATTAAGATTTTTTTCTTCGCTCGCTCGCCCCATTTTTTTCTAGAAAAATTCGTAGAACATATCTTCATGGCTTAAACACTAAATTTGAACTGTTTTCATGCACTTAGTTGAGGGCCTCAGTGATAATGTCCATTCACCGTAACATATTAAAACACTACTGCAGCGTGTTCAGTTACCTTGAACGTTCCAAAACGTTCCGTAACGGAAGTGTCGGAACAACTCAACCAATAGACAACTCAACCTGAGACAACTCAATATCCTTCTAACGGAATGAATTGTCCCAATTTTGAGTTTAGTATTGCACGGGTTGAGCTGTCTACGGGTTGAGTTCTCCCGTACCCGTAACGTTTGCTAACAGAAGTAACTGAACGCGGGGCTGATATATCTAGCCACGAAAAAGCATGCTATACAGGTGTCAAAGCTTAGGATAAGTTGTGTCTTTAAATGACCAATACACGTTATATACAAGCTTCTGTTAAAATTGTTGTTTAATCGGTCATTCAATAGTCAATACCAATGTGTACATTGTGTCCAGCTCCCTTCACGTGCAATATTTAAAATTAACTCCTTCGTTATTAGACTTGTGCGAGCTATACATTCGGAACTCCTCGGTTATTCGCTGCGAATAATCTAATCTTATAAACAAATATACGATCGGTAAGGCAATGAGTGATGTTTCAATATTAACGGACTAAAAACGAAACACTCATTGCCTAAACGATCGTATATTTGTTTAATTCAACACCGGTAGTTTCAAAATGGGTCTAAATATGTCCGAGATTATTCGCAGTGAATGGCCGAGGATTTCAGAATGTATCGTTACGGAACGTTTTGTAACGTTTATGGTAATTGAATAGGCTACATATGTAAACATGAACAGAGGATATGAGAAAAGAATGGGGGGGATTTCTCAAAGGAATAATACATATTTTTTAGTGCTGCAACGATTCACTGGAAAGTCGATTCGATGCGATTCGATACTTTTTTTTTCGATTCGATTTTTTTCGATTCGATTCTTTTATAAATACTATTTACTACAAATATGCATTTATACACATATTTGAGCTTAAAACTAAATAATATTATTTAAATTAAAGTGTTATACTAAAATTGGATAACACGAAACTCGTAAATCTGATATTTTTTATATTTGCTTTATTCAAGTACGAAATGGATTGGGTACGAATGTAAAGGTCGCGAAAATGTATTATTAATGTAATATCGAACAGAGTTTCTATTCATGCTACATAAAATCGTAATATAAATTTAACAGAAATGTAACAAAGTGAAACCCAGTTTCACTGTCAACGTATATTTTTACTTTTAGGCGCGCCTTTGCTTTTATCGTTTTAACTTATGTAGACACTTTTAAAAGTCAGTATCGAATCGAAACTCGCGGGTCCCGAATCGAAATCGAATCGGCACCCTTAAAATCGAGTTTCGATGTATCGAATCGAATCGTTGCAGCCCTAATATTTTTACTGAACATCACTTTTAAAGCCAAGATTACTAATTATTTGGGCATTTATTTATACAAAGGTGGTACCCCCTCAGCTATTCAAATCGCTTAAACACATGAAAATATTGGATACATCATATCGTTTTTTCTGGGGATTTACTCGAGAAACCAGAGCGTGAAAGTCTAGGGTACACAAATATCTAAGCTGATGCAAAAGGAAACGCCGCATACATGGTTCAGAATCACAAGGCAGCACAGAGTTCCACTTGCAAATTAGGGACTTTTGTCATTTATCTTTCCCTGATAAAATCTGAAGCAATCCAATTGGTAAGTAGGTCCTTACAGTTGGAATCCTCGGATTTTATCATTGAATTCCTATGTAAGGATAACAAAATATTTCATCTAATATCTTTCTTGTTAGTGAAGATATTAACAGCAGTAGTGAAAAATAGATAGTTCTTTACCATAAAAATACTTGGCTTGAATTTTAAAACAAATTAAAGGATTTACAAAACAGTTATTTAAGATTAATTTTAGCAAACTGACATTGAAAAGTAAGGGTAAAGTCCGAGTAATTCAACTAATTGGACCTACCTATTTGAAGAATATACAAGGGGAAATAACTGACTAAGGTCCCTAATTATATTATCTTATAGAATACGTGGTCATTAAGAGATAATTTTACTGTCACAGTATATAAAGACAATACAAGTAGCCGAACAGATATCGTTGGATCCTATCTCAGTCCACTTCCTGTAAGTCCTATCGTCGACGTAACCGCCATTTCAGTTAATTCCACATGTGTTCAATCAAATAGCAGTTGGGCGAACGCGACGACCAAGGTGAAAATAAATTAAATACTGGAAGCTTGTGGCCACTGTTAGATTGAGGTCGCTCAATGTCATGCTGATAGACAGTCTTGCCGTTGCCAGAATATAGAGACAATTTCAGGATTTAATAGCTGACCGATTTAACGTACTTAAGATTACCTTGGCAACAACGCGTTCTATCATAAACTAATAGTTAAGGGCCGCCTGGAATATAATTCTGCCACCACTGTAATAAGGAATTTTCGTCGAAAATTTATGACGTCGTCTTTTGATACCGATACGTTCTTTGACGTTTTATAAGTCGACACTCTGCCAACGCTAACTGAGATTGTAACGAGCCCACATCAGTCGTTACAATTTTAGATGATGGCAAAACTTCAGAACAAGTACGGGGTACGGCATACGCCACTGGACGATTCGCTGTTCTCTAAATTGATTTATTTGGCGGACACCGTTACCCTTTTACAGCACGTGACATAGATATCGCCGTGATAAATCTATCACGCAAATGAATTTTACGTAAATGTAAATGTCTGTCGTACCGACAATAAAGTTTAACGCAGTCTGTCTGAACGTGGCCCATATGCGGTTCTAGCGGGGGGGTCATGGGGAGTCCGGACCCCCCCCCCCCTCTGGAATTTCCAAAATAAACATGTCCATTAGCGTATTTCATGACTAAGTTACTTTTAGGTAGCATGAAGCAATTTTTCTCGGTCCTTTACATAGATTTAATGGTTATGTAGTTTTTATTATCACCCCCACCCTAGAAAAAAATCCTGGGTTCGCCCCTGTGGCCTATCAGCAATCGTTTCTGTATCTCTTTATGGCGGTCATGGTGTAAACACGTGACGAAATTAGTAAACAGTAGGCATAATAAACAAAGAGATTTATATGATTTACCTGTTGGAGTATTATGGCATTTGATTAAGATGCTATAGTATGAAAGTCATTTATTTCTAGGCTAGAACCGTATAAGTTGTCTGGTTCCCAGTCGTACTTTGGCAGGTAAAAGTACGTCAGACAAAGCATGATCATGGCCGCGCCCTATGTAATGAATTAGATATTGGATAATTATGTTTTCAAATGAACATTTATCACTACACAGTCTTAAATCAAAGGATCATTGTACAAGAATTCCAGTGGATACCTTTTTAGTTGTTTGGTTACATTAATTTATGTTTAGACATGTTTTTGTTAATCGTCGGCTTAATATACGTGTAATCTGAAAATTCGAAATCGAATGTCTTATATAGTACCGAACTCCTACAAAAGTAACTATCGTCTGCAAATGATCATGCAAGATTAAACAAACGTTATACCTGTATAATAACTGAGGAGGCCGCCATGATTCCCGTTTGCCTGACCCGATAACGATAGTGGTAAGGGGCAGGTAATCCAGGCTAAAGTATAAGCAGATACCTGACATTTATGTCAATATGTATGTAAAATATTTTTGAGATGCCCCCTCATAAATCTTGCGAATCGACTGTCCATGTTCACACTCAACATTCGTCCGCACAAGTCTATTTGGCTTCAACTTAGGAGAAATCCATGAATTTTTACAAATCTGATAGATATTAAATCATGGGACTGCATGGTGTCATTATTTCTAACAATGCATTTTACAAAAGTATTATACATTTTTAAAGCCACTATATGAAGATAATATTCATTAACAGAAGACTTGAAAACTGTTTCACAACCATGAACTTGATGAAGTTATCAAAATATAACATGCATTAGAGACACAATGAACAGTTCAAACCATTCTGCTTTATAAGTTTCAGTTTGAGCAAGTGTCAAAGTGGGGTACTTTTATAAGAACACTTTATTCATGTATACGATAATGTTCAATAAACCTGATCCAGATAGTTTTAGAGTTTCATTAAGATATTTGGAGCAGTTTTTGTTCTATAATAAGACATCATCTTAAATATACTGTGATCAAGACTATTGTTTCAAGTATTGACAACCTAATTCTACTTTCGGTTTCGACCTACTTTCACTTTAAAATGTTATCAATAACAAAAAAAATTAATGCAGTATTGGCATTTATTTAAAAAAAATATTGTTTATCAGAGATGTTTAAAAAGGATGAAAGTCTATTTTCATTGCAGTCTAAAACACAGTGTTACTTTTGATAATGGGGGTTTAAAAATAGTGTAAAGTTTTCATATTGCTGAATATAGTTTTGAATAAATGTATACTGAACCAAAAAAGAAACTTTCGCCAAGTTTGATTGTAGATATGTTAGTACAGTTTCAATTCTTTTGGCTGAAAGCTTACATTTTTGTAAAATAATGTATTGTGATTCTTTTAAAATCGTCATTTTGGAGGAAAGGATCAGATTGACTGTTGAATTTTAAATTAAAATAAAGTAGGTGTCGTTTCTAAAGTTAACAATCAGTAGCGTGACCGCCGTGTGCGATGTTGACTGCCTGACAGCGACGTCGCATTGAGAGCACAAGTTTGTTAATGTAAGCCTGTGGAATATTATTCCATTCTTTAAGCAATGCTGCTCGAAGGTCGTTGACGTTGTTTGGAGGGTTCGGACGTCGACGTGCGCGTCTATCCAGATTATCCCAAAGATGTTCAATTGGGTTCAAATCCGGACTTTTTGAGGGCCAGTCGTGGATGAAATCAACGTTATGATTTTGTAAATACTGTATATTGACACGAGCAACATGGGATGTGGTATTATCCTGTTGTAACGTCGTTATTACGTTATGGGTATGAAGCAGAGGGACAACATGAGGGCCTAAAATGTCTTCCCTGTATTTTTGGGGATTTAAATTGCCACCAATAACGACGAGCGGGGTTCGATACCCGTAGGCAATACCGCCCCACACCATAACTGAGCCCCTACCCCCAAAACGATCCCGTTGCAGTACGCAGCAGTCGGCATAACGTTCATTCCTGTGTCGGTATAATCGTACACGGCCATCAGCTCGAGACAATGCAAACCTTAACTCATCAGTAAAAAGAATTGTCCGCCAACGCTGTCTTGTCAAGTTTATGTGTCCAAGGGCCCATTGCTCTCTATTATTGCGATGGCGGCGCGTCAAAACCGAACCGACGTACGGACGTCTTGGTCTTGGGCTCGAGACATTACGCGCGGTCTACCGCTCCGCGGCAAGTCCCTTGTACTCCCGGTCTGTGCAAATCGCCGCCGAAGACTTCGGATTGATTGCACGGATGCACCAACACGAGCTGCAACCTCCGCAGTTGTGCAGCCAGCTTCAAGCATGCCGAGGGCCCTCTCACGTAAATTTTCGGAATTCTTGGCATTGAAATATCAATACAACACTTCAATAAGGGACTTTATTCAGTTATTTCCCCTAGTATACACTTCAAATAGGTAGGTCCTATTAATTGGATTACTCGGATTTTACCCTTACTTTTTTATGTAAATTTGCCAAAATTAATCTTAAATAACTTTTTTGTAATTCATTTAATTTGTTTGAAATTTAACCTAAGTATTTTAAGGGTAAAGAACTATCTAAATTTAATCACTTCTTTTAATATCTTAATTAACAAGAAAGATATTAGATGAATTATTTTGTTATCTTTACATAGGACTTCAATGATAAAATCCGAGGATTCCAACTCTAAGGACCTACTTACCGATTGGATTGCTTCAGATTTTATCAGGGAAAGATAACTTACTAAAGTCCCTAATTAAAAACGTTTTTCGATTTTTTTCTACAGCTTTACGACTATAGCAATATTTTGGTAGAAAAATATGCACCATGTGGACGGATATGCCCATCCCTTACGCGCACGTGAAACTCGAATTTTACGTTGAATAAACATATCGGGCTTTTATACGGGGATTAGCTGATCGATTTTGCAAACACAACGAGTTTTACAAGCTACTACATGTATATATGTGTGTACATCTAAGTGGTACCCTTGAACAACTGGCACATACTTCGCGAAAGTTTCCTTTTTGCAATGACGTTCAAATTGTATTATTTTGGTTTCAAATGTGTCAGAAAACATTAATCTCGTTCAGATCAACATTATAATTTACAATAAATGAAATATGTTCATATTCTGTTGTTAAATAATGAAACTGGCCATAGAAGCAATTTCTTGTTGTTTTTTTTTATTAGAATCACAGGTGAAGTCTGAACATTGCGGAAATATAAATTGTTTAATTTTTATTTGCAATAATACTTAATTATTTCGAAAACTTTTAAAATCGACAATAACTATTTTAATGAAATGTCAGTGTATTACATTTTAACTATAGTATAAAAATAACAGCCTATTTTGAAATTAAATCCCGCTATTACAAAACTATGTCCATGACCAAAGAAATTTTCTTAGAAAACTGTAGGTAACTTATTGTTCGTTGTATTAATTGTATTTATTGTTTAATGTTTCCACCTGGTCAAATCATAGTAAACTATTATTTTTCACGGACAAATTTGCAGGTACAGACAATACATCAAATGTGTGTTTACATATTTTAGGCATGTTCCATAAAACATAATTCTAATTTAGAGGGATATGATGTTTAGTTTACATATTTTAACTAAACACGTATGTAGATACACGAATGAGTTTTCTCATATGCAGGCAAATATATTATAAATGTACAAACACGCATTGTTTATTGTACTACCTGTATAGATTTCTTTATGTCGATGTTTTTGTTAAGTTTCAATCATATTACATTCAAGAAATAATGAGAGACAAAGCATCACCCTCGCTGTCTATGCCTACAGGCATGCAAGTAATTGAGAGGCTGACTTTGCGATTAAAACAAGAAAATAATTGTAATCGAGTTTTTTTGAAAAAAAAATCTAAATGCTTAATAACTCATTTTCCTACAGCCGCTTTTCAAGGAGATGTCCCTTATTAGTCATTAGCGTTTTCCAAACCTAGTATCTAAATATGGTTAAATACGAAATTGTACAAAATGAATCAAATTGAAAAATGATTTTCAAATACAAATTGAATTGTAATTGAAACACAATTTATTATGGTTGTATATTCAATCTTACATTAAATACCATACGATCGTTATGTTTTATAGACAATTCATTTGTTACACAACACCATCCATTAATATAATTGAGACATTTTGTGGATGAACACAATTTTAACTACTGATTTTATTTTACTTTAAAAGTTAATGAAAGTTACACAGTTTATAAAATTATTTGATCAGATTCCAATAATTGTGGATATATTAAATCATTTCCAGCATAGACAAGACAAACTTAGAATATCTAATTATTTAATCGAAACAAAACTTAAATTTGAGATCGAAGTTAACAAGAAAATGAAGACGAGCAGATTATGACTGCCTGTGTCACTTAGTTTTATAAAAGCTATGATCTTACTAGCTGTCAATCAAATTGGACGATACTATATGTTTCTTATTTCTATTGACTCTATTGGTTAGCTGAGCATTGTCTCCACCCAACAAAACCTGGGTTGTGGTCAAAACCTGTTAAACTTGATGGCATCTCACACTGAGGTTTTAAGAAAATTACTTCAATTTAGTTTAACGTCAATGTTTTTTTGTAGAGGTTTGATAGCTAGGACCAATGAAATCACTTGTTAGATTAATTATGAGTATACAGAAATGAACTGAACGTATTGTTTATAATATAACACACACAGTAGTAAATACTTGGTCATTTTAGTGATCTGAAAATATGGACAAACCTGGTCAAGTTCTGAGTAATAATAATATTACATACATCTCTCCAAAATACAGGAAAACACAAGACCCATTATAAAATACAAGAAGCAAATAGTAAACAAATAATCACATATTACAACATAGATAGAAATGTAAGCATTATCATTTTACATCCTTCAAATATCAATTAAATCAGTATGTTATATATTTTATAAAATATTCAGCCTTCCAGTAATCGCGTCAGATTAATTATCACGTTTCCTGTTAATACGAAAGATGCATCAGAGAACGCATTTAAAATTTTGAAACCATTTTGTCGAAGTCGCATGCAGGTAAATTAAGGTAAATATGGGTATTTTTCAACAACAAGTTCTGGTCAAAATTTAAGCATATTCATGGTTTTCTTACTATGCATTTTTATACTTCTTGTCACCACAGAATGTATTAAGTTTTGAACAATTTAGATACAAATAATGATGAGTAAGATCACGTACAAAAACTTGCTTGGAGAACAGATGTCACTCGGTGTTATATAAAACTTCAATTATGTTAATTTTATCTTCGCTTTTTTACAGCAAAATGTATAAATTTGATCCATAAATAGTTAACACTCATCGCAAGATACATTCATAAAAAATCGGAAGATAGAATACAAAAGTTTTTGTAAATCGCAAGTAATGTACATAATCACCGGCATGAAGCGTAATTTTACCTTTATTTATCTGATAAATTCAACAAGACATTTATAAAACAAGTAATTAAGTTCTGAAGTTAGATTCAACAGTAATTAATTCCATTTGTTTTATGGTGGACTTGTGATAGACTTTTTTCTGAACCTCTACGTACATAGATTGAAATTCAATCGCAAATTCCGGTATGCGTAGAGTTTGTTCCTTCCCTCTGAAATATGAGGTCGAGTGAGTGCGAGCACATTTGACAAATACTCTGCAAGTTTTAGATTCTGAAGTCTACTAGTGACTTGGCATTGTGTAGTTGCTAGAGACAACACTGATTCTCAACCGGAAGTCTAGTTTAACAGAACATTGAGTTCATTTAGTAAACTATACTTAGTACAATAATTATAATTGTACGTATTACATCATGTAGCGGAGAACATTATCTTAACATAGTGTGACCAAAACAAGTTTGTGTTTTTTTACTCTAAATATAGACATGTACAGACTTTACGACAATCTTTAATCAGCACTCGACATTCGCTCCGCCAAACTGGATTTTTTAATACAATCAGGGCACGACCTGAGTTTTTTTCTTTGAGCCATTTTTGTGACAAAAAATGTACGTGGCGACGAAGAACTGAAATATAACTTGTATGACTATGACAGTTACAAGCTGCCCATGTTGTACGAAACTTACAAAATGATACACATTTCCAACATAACAAAACTCATGATACCAGATTTTTTAGATGAAATCAGAAGCAATAATGGTTTATTTATTTATTATACAAATGTACACATGCAGACCGTATAAAATATTAAAATCACTGATATGAATCGTTTACGTTGAGTTTTTATAGAAATTTATGGAAGGTAAGAGGCTTTTTCAGAACCTCGATCCAGTGTAATATTTCATTTATCATTTTATGTCAAATACATTTACTGTACAAGAAAAGATTAATGCAAAGCATTAAATACCGCCGGATAGGGGTACCATTATGAGTACATACGTAAAAACGGAAGACAAATATACATGCGGCAAAAATACTTCCAGCCGTATTGTCAAACTTATTTTGACTTAATGGCGGCCTCCATGAGTGAGTTTGACAGTAATTACACAGTTTCAGCATACGGAGACAGTATCTGTCAGTAACTTACTACAGACAAGTACAAATACAAATGTAATGAACTTTTACATCATGCATTAAGCGCTTTGTATACGATTAACCCGATTTAAAATTCTCAGCTTTCGCACTTGCTTATTTACAGCGAGTCTGTAGCAAATCTGTTTACGGAGACGTGCGTTAAATATGTACGGTACATGTTTTTTAGCCTGAACCTCAATTTAGGGAGCAGATATTTTACAATGTCTTAAAAATATAAATTAAGGATAAAATGCTCTTAAAAATGCCCCTTAAAAGCACGAAATTTTATTGCATTACTATGAAACTAAAATTAATACAATTTCTCACTGTCAACATTTGTAAATAAAAAAGGAGGACACAATTAAAAGAAATCATGAACTGCTCCTACCATGGTCATCAGATTCTGACGACTCCAATATACCACCGGCCTTCAGGCCGGCGGTAAATGATCAGAGTTATAGTGTACTAGCAAAAACTTATTAGTTAGAGCGAGGCAACTCCAACATACTTACATTTTCTCGATTGTATCCCTTATAAAATACAAAGTAACATAACAAGTAGATACACTCATCTGGTACTATTTGCCCTTACGAGCTTAATTATCAACGCGACGCGACTCTTGAAGGGATGACAGTCTTATTTACATCTCTGACGTGAATTTGATTCTAACTGTAAGTTTGATTTAAATGATGGAAGATGTTTATAAAACGTTTTAAAATGTATTCTAACTATTTTAAAAAATTACATTGAAACAATGGTAAGCAAAACACGTTTGAAATTCCTAATGTTTTATCAAGTTCAAGTACAGTCCCGCTATTAAGAGCAGCAAAATCAATGGTCTTAATAGCGAAACGGTCTTATTATAAAGACCCCTTTGTTCACAAATTAAGTATTTGGGACTTAATAATTGTCAAAAATCGTGTGATTTTGAAATAAGAAAAGTGGTCTTAATAGCGGAACTTTACGGTAAGAAATGCTAGTAACTGACTTTAATCTACAAAAATGAATTGTACCAGAGGTCTATTGGTGAAGTGCGGATAGACAGCTGTCCATTCAAAAGTCTATTCACAAAAACATAGTTATGCATTCAGAATGTTCCAGAGGTCTATTCGGTACTTTACGACTGGACTTTTAGCCTTCAGAATTCAGCTAGGTAGTAGATCGAAGATTAACTAGCAAGTGAATAAGAGTGTAGATTGTTGAAATCAGCTACCTTTTAGATCGTAATTCAGTGATAGTTTAAATATGTAGTTCCAACATCAGCTAGCTAGCCGATCGTTTACCAGCGAGCGATTCTGTGGATAATTTAAAAAAAAATGTAATACTTTTAACTTGTAGATCGTAGATTGGCGAGCGTTTCAATGTGTAAATTCGAGAAAATACATATTCCTGGTAGATCGTAGTTCAACGATTGATTCAACGTGACTTTTGTAACATTCTCGTACTAAGAGGGTATCAAGATTATTTATGTAATTCAACCAACCACTTTGTACGAGAATACTTCTATGGCCGTATACATTTACAAAATTTTGGAGTGAACCACAATCATTGTTCATACCAAAACATACAAAGAAACATAAACAGCCATCCGGCTAGCTCGATTAGTAGCACGAAAGTCTACTGATTGAGGGGTTGTTGGGCGGGGCATACTTTCTCGCAGGTTGGAATGAAATACGACCATTCTCCTTCCTACCAATGATTGTAAATCATGTGGGACGGTTGTCAGTCACTGAGAGAAGAATGTACCAAGTAACTGGTTAACAGCTAAATCCAAAGATTTTGACATTCCAAGAACGGTGAGTAGATTGACTGACCGCTGTGATATGACTTATACAATGTGTTGTCTCGGCACAAAACACAACGACAACAGCAACAAATGAAACATAAACATAATTGGTCGGGAAATGTTCACTATATTTGTTCGCATATACTAATTTTCGGAATAAAGAGCTAACCCACTAAATTTTTGTTAAACATAACATTATTCAATATAGTGGAAATCTAGTTTAGCGTACTTTGTTGCACATTGCATTTGTTATGTTTTAGTCACATTCAAAAGAGCTACGCATTCGAGTATATTAACATTGATTGTACAATATTTATAGCAAAAATTATTGCGAGTACAGGTCGTGTATTATGTCATGCCTGTTTACGTACCATTATAATTATTTTTCCCACAGCGGACGTGACTAGTGGTTACGACTTTGGACTGGAAATCATTTGATAGCTAGCTTCGTTTTGGTTCAAATCTTATCCAAAACCTACCCCATTGTTTCTTTAAGCAATGAACTTTATCCTACTAGCTCAGTACTAGAGACCAGGCAGGGGACTCGAAAGTAATTTATCCCGGGAGCGTCTAAAGAATCGTAACGTCTTTATCATTCGAAACTCCTCGGCCATTCGCTACGAATAACCTCGGACATATTTAGGCGCCATTTTGGAAAAACCGGTTTTGAAGTAAACAAATACACGATCGTTATGGCGATGACTGAAGTTTCGTTTTTAGTCCGTAAATTTGAAATTACACATTTAAATGATACCGATGAACAATATTTGGTTCAATTTAAAATAAATAAATTAGACAAAGATCTGTGTGTATACTACAAGAACTATTTCGTGTAACCGTTACGTGCTTCGCCTCGCGTAGGTAGTAAAATCACCAAAATCCAGTGAAGACCCCCCACGAATCCTTCCGAGATTATTCATTCATGAAAGGTCGAGGGTGTTCCGAGTGCGTCTTTATACGTCGACGTTAGAAAAACCAATAACTTGAATTTCAACTTTAAAATCGACAATTTTGTTCACGATCGACCCCCTGGTTGTATTATGCAAGTAATTTATACATGTACCGAATACAAATTGTTGCCATGGTGACGTCGTGATAATAATGAAAACGGTTGCCATATTTTTGAAGTACGATTGTTTCTCTGAATGGGAATAAACTTTCATGAAGTTAGACAAACTTCAGATTTTTATGAAACATTGTATCTTCCTACCTTAACGTCGCAACTAACGCTAAATGTCGCAACTAACGCTAAATGTCGCAACTAATACAAAATGTCGCAACTAACGCTAAATGTCGCAACGCTTAATGTCGCAACTAACGCTAAATGACGCAACTAATGCTAAATGCCGCAACTTACGCTAAAGCACGCAACTAACGCTCAATGTCGCAACTTACGCTTAATGTCGCATCTAATGCTAAATGTTGCAACTAATGCTAAATGTCGCAACTTACGCTAAAGCACGCAACTAACTCTCAATGTCGCAACTTACGCTAAAGCACGCAACTAACGCTCAATGTCGCAACTTACGCTAAAGCACGCAACTAACGCTCAATGTCGCAACTTACGCTAAAGCACGCAACTAAGGCTAAATGTCGCAACTTACGCTAAATGTTGCAACTAACGCTCAATGTCGCAACTTACGCTAAATGTTGCAACTAATGCTAAATGTCGCAACTAATGCTAAATGTCGCAACTAATGCTAAATGTCGCAACTTACGCTAAAGAAAGCAACTGACGCTCCATGTTGCAACTACCCTTAGTTAGACCCTGGTTTACTTGTTACATTTTAACAACTTCAAAACTTCAATGCTTTCAAACAGTTTTATTTTTGCGATACAGTTAGTATATTGACTTTAATTTGTTATCACAGTAGCCATATAATTTATTTTAAATTATTACCTGATTGCTTATATAAGTGTAATTCGATATTTTTAACTGATGGGTCAACTGATGATCGGTCAATAGTTTTGACTGTTTCCCGCGCGCACTCTGACGCCACACAATATTATTCGAACTGTTACTGTAGCCTGTTCAATTACCCTAAACGATCCAAAACTTTCCGTAACGATACATTTGGAACTCCTCGGCTATTCGCTGCGAGTGATCTAATCTAATCTAATAAAACAAATATACGATCGTTAAGGCAATGAGAGATGTTTCAAAATGTACGGACTAAAAACGAAACATCACTTATTGCCTAAACGATCGTATATTTGTTTACTTCAACACCGATAGTTTCAAAATAGCGTCCGAGATTATTCGCAGCGAATGTCCGAGAAGTTCCGAGTGTATCGTTACGGAACGTTTATGGTAATTGAACAGGCTACAAAACTGATATAAGGGGAAGTAACTGCTACGGGATTTAAGGCTTTACGAGACGCTTTTGAATGCTTCAAGCATTCAAACATGTCAAGTACTGTTAAAGTGCCGGAATTGATCAGGTAATAAAACAGTTATTTTATATGTGATTTTGGAAAAGTCACATTGTTGTCCCCCGCTGCAACAGTTTGAATGTTCCCAAACCACATATGAAATAACTGTATATTATTTTCTTTATATAATGAGTTTTCACGCTCCCAAACTTTTAAATTTTTCAAAGTCGATTACTCATACATTTTCTTTCAGATTTCAAGTTTTATTTCTCGATGACAGAATGTAGACGCGTGTGAACAAAGTTAGCGGCAATTATTTTACAATGGTTATCTTTAATACAGATGTAAGCTAATTACCAGTTGATTTAATTATGATCAAAGGATACTTATGATTTATAAGGGTCCAATATCAATGTAAATTGACCAAATATACTCAAACGAAAAAGAAACGCAGGGTAAACTTCAGTCGTGATTTATGGTGAATTATAAGAATGATATTAAAATTGGGATATTGATTTATCAAGAACTATCTTTCGTGAACTAAATTTGGAAATTTTCGTTGGATTTTGATCTTTACTTTTTGTGTTATTCCCGAGGGGAATGTGCCGCTAACCAAGTCATTCGACGCGCGCGACGTGGAGGAGTAAGAGGCAAACCAATGCATGGACGTCTACAACGAAGACCCGCCTCACGTAATCGGTTCCTTACAGTTTGGGAGTGAATACGACGGTTAGGATTGCCTACTGTATTGTTATCAGTTTCAGTGGTAGTAACGTAACGATTTCGCAGGTGTGCGAGACGTATAGCTCTGTCCTGACGTCGTGTCGTGACGCGCAGACGCCCTGTCCGAGGCCGGTCGGCAAGCCTTCCAGTTTCCCTAAGTCGACGAACAAGTCGCACTATGGTCGAAACATTCACGCCAAACTGCATAGCCACCTGCTGTTGCGTTTGACCTTGCATAAGCAACGTAATGGCCTGACCCCTTGCCATAACGTAGAAAGTTAAAACAGAGTTTTAATACGGAAAACAGTGTATAAATGTCTAGAGTATTAGATGATATGAAAAGATGTGTTGAAGAAATTATCAAATTTATTCTGCACGAAATTTTTGCATTTCTTCGCTTGTATTACGTGACACTGAACGTTTCATGCTTCAGTAACTTTTCATTATGTGTTGAGTAAATAGATGTCTTGATAATAATCTGACCAATTTTCTTCATCTTACACAAAGGCGATAAAAACTTATTCCATATCATTTTACCCTGCGTTTCTTTTTCGTTTGGGTATATAAATGAAGTCAATACTGTAGTAAGTTAGTAACACTACATGTACTATCATTAAATGGCAAGTTATAAACTTACTGTCTTTTCAAACTATAGGTCATATAAAATAGCTTAACGTGTTTGTGTAAACATTGAAAGTTGAAATTGTAGCAGGATTGAATTGTAATCGACATAATACTTTAAATATCAGGGGCCACTTTCACAAAAAATCTTAAGTTTTTTCTTAAGTCAAGACTTAAGCTTGGACTTAAGTTAAAAGTTGTGGTGAACTTAAGTTTTTACTAAGTCAGTTTTTCGAAAAAAACTTACGACACTCTTATATGTTCCTGACTTAAGTCTGGTCTTAAGTTTTGACTTTATCAATGTTTCAAAGCTACGCTGTTTAATCTGTCAATTTTAAACCGGTAATGTGTAAACCGTCAATAGCATGCTGTAATACATGTACAATCTTTTAGCAATGACTTATATACACATCATACAAACACATTAAATATCAATACACGATGTCCTCGTGTTATCCTTGTACAAGCAGGGAACGAAAGTAAAGCAAAAAGAGGTTAGTGTAATATATACGAGTGTAGAGCCTGAAAAACAAAACAAAATCACTGTGCAGGCAAAGCTTTCATGACTAATTAGAAAGCAGCCAAATAACTGGATTTATGAGTTTATCACTGAAAAGGTAAATCAATATTTTCTTATTTAAATTCTGTATTTCGTTGCTTTTTAACATTCACTGATACATAATTTAATTTGTTTGCTTTTGTTTTGCATTCAACCCTGAATTTTGTTGTAGGATAGCTTTAATCGTCTTTAAACGCATTTTTATTTGTTCGCCTCTTCATAGCAATAGTGATACATATTTGTATTTGAATGCCATTCATTCTATGAGTCGTTCCATTTGAGTTCTGTGCCTGTAGCATAGAACTTTAATGCAACAAGATCTTTCATGCAAACTGACTAACTATGTGACCTGCTTGTGGGTCGCACGAAATGGCCTTGCAGTAACTTGCTGGTCTAGATAACCTATACATATTTATTAAGTAATGGTCGTCAAACACTTCTAATGGGTTAAATATATTCTTATTATTCGCGGCCAACTCAAATGACATCTCCGAATTACAACATTGGGCGCAGCCATATTGAAATTTCTGACTTAAGTTGCCTGTTTTGACTTAAGTCACCTCCCTAGGTGACTTAAGTTTTGTCTTAAGTTTATGTTTCAAAATCGACTTAAGTTTTTTTGTGAAACAGTGATAAGATAAAAACTAGACTTAAGCAACAACTTAAGTTTAAAAATGAACTTAAGTTGTTTCGTGAAAGTGGCCCCATGTATTGATTATAATGAGAAATAATTTGAGCATACCACCTTATCACCTTATATGGTAATAGAGTTGGAGTTTCCTTGTGTTTTCACAAGATACATCAAGTTTTACTTTATGAACTCAATGAATACACATTGATTAGTTTAGTAAAATTTATATGAACAGTAGCGAAGCTGTTCAATGTTTCAATCTACCTATTGTCTGCAATATTTTACTTAGTATTGTTACTTTTTTTATTCAGTAGGTGAATATCAGTCAGAATATACGGTTAAATTGTAGTTTTGTAAAACTATTACTGTACATGGTTAAAAGCTTTAGTTGTGGTTGTGCATTTTATAATTGTCAGTGGCAATCACACCATAGTCTGCGGTTAGATCCATCCAGATTTGCAAGTTGCACTGACTCTGTGTAATCGAACACTATAAATACAAGGCGAAATGACTGAAACTTTACCAGTGTCTCTGGACATATAGATAAGCTTTACCTCGGCCAATTGCTCTTTTTTTTCATTGAGATTTACGTTGACTTTTAAAGAAAAGGAAGTAAATATTTTGTATATATAACTGTTGTTTTAATCATGTTTTAGTCATACAAAATAAAAAAAATCATTCCAAAGGTACAGGTCGTCCACTTAAACATTGCGTATATAAACATCGCCGGTTTCATTACACAGTTATATTAATTTAGGGGTAATTTATTTTTTACAAATTCATAGTTTATTTAGTGTTCACTTATTTTAAAAACACATCATTATATGAAATTTATAATGTTTAAAATTTATGTTAAATATCAAAGTGATACATGTATGTTTAAATCATTCAAATGCTGTTCATGCATTAGCTTATTCACCTATTTAGTCGACAAGTCCATTGTTTAAAGTACAAAAACACGCATGACATAGAAAACGACCTGTAGGGCACTATTGAAAATAAAAGTTGTGTTGTTCATTTTAAATGACAAAATTAGTGTGGCGAACAAACCATCGTATCATTAGTCGATCATGGTAGAATGCTTTATCATATCAGACAATTGTAAGATATCGTGTATTAGCATTTCCAAAAATGCTTGAAATCGTTGTTTAGCCGTGTATTCACAGCGTATTCAAAGTTCCAAACCGTTCCAAGTATTTTTATAGAAGATACGTATAAGCGTACCCTGGTAATATGTAAAACCATTGAGTCTATTTTTAGAATTCCAGGAATAAGCGCGCTCTGGTAACGATATGTAAAACAAATAGGGACTATGAATCAGTAGGGTGTTCCCAATCTTGGACGTTAAGCTAACAGCAATGTTTATGAGGGGCGTGACTTAAACCTGTCTCAGTGGATACCGGTTACGCCTCTCGGCTGATTGGATACAGATAATCTTCTCCCATATAAATAGATTCGCCCGTTAGAAGGGAAGATAGGTTTGCATTTTTTCAACAAATGGAAGTTTTTTTTAAAGAATAACACATTTTATAATTAGCTGTGCATATTTTCTGGTATTATTTTGCAACTTTCTTGAAACTGGTAATAGTTCATACATTAATAATGATATTTTCTTGTATTACAAACAGGAAACCGTATAATACACGCCGTGGACGATTCCATACCCACATCCCTATTTTGACTGTATGACGTCAATTTTTTCATCATGTGACCTCAAATGCATTGTTCTTATTGGCTTACAGCAACCGGTGTCGCCACAAAAATGCTCAAATCTTGATAATTGTTAATATCGTTGCCCCTCGGCAACGATAATTAAATATAATACTTTATTATATTAATTGACAATCTGGGTATCCCCTGTCGTTCAGTTCATTGCATAGTTTTTATATAAAACAGTTTTTTGTACGAACTAGCTACAGTCCCATTAACATAGAAATAGCACGTGAGGGAACCGTGAGGGCGTCGTGCGATCAAACTTTGCAAGGACCCGTACGAACTCTTGCGTACCCGTACCTACTGTTACGTTTTTGCAAGAGTCCGTGAGATGTGTCAAGGATACATATATTGGTTTCAAAGTCAATTCGTGAACAAAATCGTGACTGAGTATGAATTAAACTTGGTACTTGGTATCTCGGTACCTAAACGTGGTGTGTTTGGTGTTTAAACACGTTTATTAGGTGCCCTAGATGGTTAGCAACCTAACTGCAAAAAATCGCATTCGCACACCGAGTTGCGCCATGGCAACAGAGCCGCAAAGTATACAGTGCAATATGGCTATATAGGGCTTTAGAACAGCAAAAATAGGCGTCGCCTCCTGGTGTCGGGAGGTTTTCACTCGTTTTTTGGTACCTGAATGTAGTTAGTTACTTGTTTAAAAACATTTTCCCCGATGCCCTACGTAGTTAGCAACCCATTTACACAAAAATCATACCTGCGCAGTGAGCTGCGCGTTGGCTACAGAGCCCCAAAGTCGCGTCACCTCCTAGCGTCGGGAGATTTGCACGGGGTTTCTCGGTACCTAAACGTGGTGGGTTTGGTGTTTAAACACGTTTTCAGGTGCCCTAGATGGTTAGCAACCTAACTGCGAAAAATCACATTCGCACACCGAGTTGCGCCATGGCAACAGAGCCGTAAAGGATACCGTGCAATATGGCTATATAGGGCTTTAGAACAGCAAAAATAGGCGTCGCCTCCTGGTGTCGGGAGGTTTGCACTCGGTTTTTGGTACCTGAATGTAGTTAGTTACTTGTTTAAACACATTTTCCCGATGCCCTACGTAGTTAGCAACCCATTTACACAAAAATCATACCTGCGCAGTTAGATGCGCGTTGGCTACAGAGCCCCAAAGTCGCGTCACCTCCTAGTGTCGGGAGACTTGCACGGGGTTTTTATCGGTACCTGAACGTGGTGGGTTTGGTGTTTAAACACGTTTTCCAGGTGCCCTACATAGTTAGCAACCTAACTGCAAAAAAATCACATTCGCACACCGAGTAGCACCATGGCAACAGAGCCGCAAAGTATACCGTGCAATATGACTGTATAGGGTTTTAGAACAGCAAAAATAGGCGTCACCTCCTGGTGTCGGGAGGTTTGCACGGGTTTTTGGTCCCTCAATTTGAATGTGCAGATACACTATTTAAAATAAATATTTAATACCAAAGTAGTTGGTTTAAATCAGTAAAATGCATCAGGTTATTTGCGTTTTTGGTGAACAAGTCCATTGTTTAAAGTACAAAAACACGCATGAGATAGAATACGACCTGTACAAATCAACAATCATTTGATAAATACTTACAGTGGTGATTCATCATGGGAATTATTCTTCATTGCAGAACTACATAATGTTTTGGCTAACCAAGAGTGCTATTATGCTGTAAGAACATGTTATTGTTTTACATATTTCACCATTTTCTACATTGTTATACCTAGTAAACATGTAAACATTCAATTTAGACTATAATTCATATATACAGGTCGTATTCTAGGTCATGCGTGTTATTGTACTTTAAACAATAGACTTCCCCACTAAATAGGTGAATAAGCTGATGTATGAACAACACTTAGCTGATTTGAACACACCACTTTGATATTCAACATTTATTTTAAATAATGTATATCTTCTTTGTAAATGTTTTATAAATGTGTGTTTATAAAACACGAGTAAACTAACAAAACTATAAAATTGTATAAATAATTCACCCCTAAATATTGGTGTGTAATTAAACTGGCCACGTTTATATACGCAATGTTTAAGTGGACGACCCGTAGTCGGGTTAATATGAAATCAAGAACGTTGATAGGTGTGAATTGTATCAGAAAAATAATACACTTTTTAATAGTACGCAAAACACAGAAAAACTACTCAAATCTCAATTGTATCCTAACTATATGTTACCCAAACGTTATCGGTGACAACTGAAATTTGAAAACCGGTTTCAACGTCAAAATCACTGAATCGGAACGAAAATTGTGTATTTCACGATTTTCTCGTGCAAGGACAAACGTGTGGAAGAAAATAATCAAAATTTACACATTAGATCCAGACTTTCGTTGAATGCAAAAGGACATGTAAATTATTGACAAAAATGCGTCGAAAGTCACTAGAAGAGCGCGCACGCGCAACCGGAAAGCTGGACGCTGGTATGTCATTAAGAATAGTACGTCTTTTTTATTTTGATTCAGCAAATTTTGACAAAAATATTTAAAATGTGTATGAAAATGATGTCATCATCCAATTCGAGTAAAAGGCCTGAGCTTTCATGGGTATGTTACTCATGCGTTACATCACATAGCGTTACCTTCATTTCGACGTCACTGACGTCAACACTGGAGCACGAGAAAACACTTGCATTCATTTTGTTCAGTAAACATCGGTCCATGATAATCCATTGCTAACTTAGATAGATATCATATTTTTTGAAATTTAGGAAGGGTCAAATCTTTATCCTAAAAACTGCCTTTAATTTGAATGTTTGTCCGAATTACTATTACAGTTTTAAGTGCAAACAAAAATATCATAATAAAGGTCACATTTTTAAGCCTATCGACTTGTTTGATACAGATTATCAGCCTTCTTCCAACTTATTTCTATAGAATCTTTTCATTTGATGAACGTTTGTCATAGGAATTAATTTTCATAATATCTGGAAGGTTGAGTAATTTCAGACACCAGACCTCTTTGTGGGGCAGACAGAAAGACCCATGATGTATCTGAATCACATTAATCAATAAGTTAAACCGTTGATTAATTACTTTTATTTCTTATTAATTCAGGTAGGAATGCTTCGTGATAAATATCAAGCCACAGGACGTGTAACTGATCGCCCGAGGCGACCGCGGAGGAAAGTTACCACACCTCAGCAAGATAGACAGATACTTCTATCCCATCTCCGGAACCGGAAACAGAATGCAAGAGATACTACAAGAGTGACAATTGGCATTCACCAGCGGTCAATCAGCGACCAGACGGTACGTAATCGTTTACGTGCAAATGGAGTACGCTCCAGGCGTCCAAAAGTGGTGATACCCCTAACACAAAGACATCGTGCACTAAGGTTGGCATGGGCGAGGCGGCACTTTCGATTAACCGGGGCGGATTGGGCAAATGTAATCTTTACAGATGAGTCTCGGTTCACGGTCTCAGGCAATGATGCCAGACAGCGCGTTTACCGCAGAAGAAGGGAGAGGTTTGCTGAATGTTGCGTTGTTGAGAGAAATAGATATTGAAATGGTTCCGTTATGGTATGGAGTGGCATTTCTCTACACACCAAAACCCAACTAGTTGTCATTAATGGAAACTTGAATGCTGCTCAATATCAACAACAGGCCACATGTGATTCCTCATGTTCGCGGAAACAGAGGTATGATCGTTGCTCAGGACAACGCCCCCTGCCACACAACCAGGACAACACAATGACTTCTGCAAGAAAACAATGTGCATACATTGGATTGGCCACCCTGCAGTCCTGATCTCAATCCAATCGAGCACGTCTGGGACGAGTTGGGTCGACGGGTAAGATTGCGGCGAAGGCAGTGTAATGCGCAGGAACTGGCAGCTGATCTCGTTACGACATGGAACGAGCTACCACAACGATTTCTGCACAATTATGTTAATTCTATGAGATTCCGTTGCAGTGCAGTAATTAATGCTAATGGAGGACACATAGCGTATAAGTGTAACGTCATACGATTTATTAATGGTGAACAGTATTAATTGTTTAAGAAATTTTGTGAAACATTTGATTTTGTTTTGATTCGTTACTTCTTTATAACATTAACTTTGTTATTTTTACCATTTTTTCTTTTGTCAAATGCTGAAATTTGTGACTTTCACACTTGACCGTAATCGAATAAAATGCCATGAAAATAAACGTTTCTGTTGATTTTCAGATACGACTTTTTTCATCATTATCAGATAGTAGTTGCTTCTTTCAGTAATGAAATAGGTATGAAATTTCACCTTGTTGTTAAAAAAATAAAATATGATTTATAAGGTGTATACTAAGAACTTTTGACTAGTGTATATACGCATGCTTACATAATTTGCAAATAAAGCATTGTGTTACATAATACTAGTCGTTCTATTATCAATATGTAGGAACAATTGGACCTTTGAATCAACCACTACCAATATTTTTTTCACCTGCTTAAAAACCATCAAGACCATTGTCATGAACAAAAATGGTAAAAAAATCTAATTAACATTGTAGAATAGATTATATGTTATATATGTTAATATAAACATTTGTGCATGATGACGCCTAAACAATATTTGTTTTTTATTGAAAGTATGAACTATCCAAAATACAATTGATCGAAAAGGGTTTTGTCTTAATTATAGTTTCTTGGTTTTCTTTTAATTAACATAAGTAGTTCGGATGAATTCAATAAATCATTCGTTTACAGTTTTTGACTGTACAATAATGTGCTTCATTGTCTCCAAGTAATAAGCAATAGCCAATAAGGACAGTTAATTTCTCAAAACTTTGGTTGGCTTTCAAATCACCACAGACAAGCTTATTGAAACACTGTACCTTGAATATCTACATGTATATACACAACAGTTAATTGTATTAAACTGATTATGAAGCGGATTTAGACTTTTTACAAGGGGTTGCACTATTCCATGACTTTCGCTGATCGACAAATGAGATCATGAATCAAACTTTCCAATTTTCATGGCCGCTTTAATACAAACTATAACATTGCCTTTTGTTTTTAGTGTGCACCGCACCTGAAAAGGTCTGGATCCACCCCATACTTTCGCGCACTCGAGTTTAAAGCACGGAGAAAACGAACTGATAATGTCAAACACTTTACCGTGTTGTATGAAATTTATCAAACACTTTTTAGGCGATTTGACTGGCTGAGAGAGGGTCACCGTTGTCTAAAGTCATTTATAACGTCTCAAACTTTGCTTAAATATTCAATGTATTTATCAAACGGTTCAGTGAACCATATTTGGCATTTATGACTTATGCCGATGCCTATGTGGATGTCGAATGTTGATAATTTGTTGGAGTTTTTCTCAAACGAGTTTACAGATAAATTATATACACAGCGTAAATGTCCCATGAGAACCACGAATTTCACATGAGTCCACTTTTTATTTCATGATGAATATCACGCTAGACGGAATATGATTTAAACAAGGAATGTTTAATATGTTCCTACTTTATACTCAACAAGACATCAGTAGGGCGTTCAGTTACCGCCAACGTTTCATAACGTTCCGTAACGTTCGCTTTGAAACAGTCATTATTGAACGGCCTGTAAGCGGAAAACGTTTAAGGCCAACAGCTAACGGTTTTAGCATATGGTACGCGAGTATATAATAATGTGTAGAAAACTTTATTTGTACCGCCTGTGTACGGACGGAAACCCCCATTCGGATTAGGTCTATTCAACGAAGTCGGCGGTGTTACTCCCGTTGATATAGATCAATACATTTACAAAAAACAAGTAAACAAAAAACAAGTCCTCCTCTCCGAATTCTTTTAATAGAATAGAAGTAACGACTCTCTTGTCCGCCATCTTTAAACGTTCGCACTTCAACGGATCGTTCAATTACCCGTTCTTAACGGTAACGGTGATTGGCTAACGTTAAATGCTTACTGAACGCAGGGCAGGTTGTTTTAGCAACAGAAAATCCGTAGCACGAGGTATATATCCGACTTACACAACGATTCGAGTGATTAGTTACACAGGTACATTGATTGGGCATGGACCACATTTTTACAAACTAATTTGATTTCACGGCATTTTTTTTATCTCACGAGCGTTTAGGGGACCTGAAAGTATTATTATCAGATAACGAGCGTTATTTAATTACATGTTTTAGGATACGCGACGGTAAATAATATTTTTATCAACAATTAATACATTATTAAGTTCCTGGATTCATTACATATTGTTTAATTTTTATTCAAGCTGATTTTTTGTTCTTATTAAATGATATCTTTCATTTTCGGTAAATTACACTGTTTTACGCCTTACATGTTGGGCATAGTTGTGGACAGTATTATCTTACATACTTATTCTTGATTATATTAAGTTTGGTTTTAAAATCGTAAGTCAATGAGCCGGAATTAGAAGTATTTGAGGTGGTTAACGTCGCTATTAAATCTTAACATGGATAAATACAACATTTTCATTTCTTTTGAAGAAATCCGAAATTCTATACATTTTTTCGAAAAATTAAAGTTTTGTTGTAAGCATTTAATGAAAATACAATAAGTTTTTTTAGTAGAAACAATTTTCCACAATTAAACAGTTCGTGTTTATGTAAGGGATATACCACGAGAGCCGTCCAATGTCTGACATATTGGGCAGCTCGAGGGATATATCTTACTTAAATCACAGCTCACCTACAGATTTTTATGATATTGATACAAAATCCATTTTTACTTTACACCTATCACAGATAACGTTTGCCGAATTATACATTTATATCATATATTTATCGAATTTGAATTAATATAGACAATATTTATTGTTTCCCACATTGTGTCCCTCTAGTCCGACAATTTAATGAATCGTTTGTTCACGAGATTTTCGTGCAAATCCTTTCACATGTTAACTTATGTGTAGTTATGACTAGTTTATTTCGTCTCTGTTCTGCATTTAGTCGGATACATTATGTACACGTGTAACATTTTTTGAAATTAACTAAATTATCTTTGGAATTAAAGTTGGTGTTTTCTCTTGGATGTACTGTTTATTACTCGTAATACATTTGTTTGGACACACATACATTACATTGGTTGCAATGCATTGAAAATGTGGTGTTTTAGGAGGTTTATCAACTGATTCCAGTCATGCCCAAGAAGCGATATCAGCCACAGCCTGGCACAATGCTGATTTGTAATGAGAAACAGGTTTATGGTAAGTTTATGTATAGAGCAATGCAAAAAGTAATAATAATAAGTAAACATGAATGAAGTCAAATGAAGACCTGAACCGAGCCATGTGGGCATCAAATAAAAAGTGGTTGCACTGACGCAACGTTCAAGGTCCCTGTTTATTCATACATCCTTCGTAAACAACATGTTTGTCGTACTTTTCCCATATCGATCTACATTACGTTCAAGGCTCAAACCCATGACATTTTGATCACGGGAAGAGGCCGTCACGCAAGTGGTCATTATTTTCGACAGTAATAAGTTTCATATTGTTCATTTTGTTGATAATTGATAATGTTTTAATGTCATTTTGGTAACGCTGAGGCATTGTTTTCGATGTTTCTGTTGTTTAGTACAAGAATTACATATTACTGCCATAACATTGTCTATGCCATTGTTCAATAAAACACGAACAGGACGCCAGGATCACAGCATTCTAAATGCATAGTTCCTTTTATTTGAACTAAAACGTTTTGGGGCTGAAGGCGAATTTCATGTTTCGTTCTGCAATTATTCAAAATAACTATATATTTTGTTCCTTTCATGCGTTGTTATATTGGAAAACATTACTTTATTTCTTGAATCAAGGAATAGCAAACAGTGTTAGACAAATAATGCGTTAAAATCTAGTTCGGGTAACAGGCTGTCGGCATAAAACAGTCCCCGAAAAGAAATTTGTATACAGTATTTTCTTGTGGGGACTGTTTTATGCCGGCAGCCTGTGGTTCGGGAATGGGTATAAGTATGCTAAACTTTTATATTTTTCTCAATTTCCAGAACGAAAGCTGACAATATTAGACTTACACGTTAAATAAGGCCATGCCAAATCGGAATTCTGTTAAGCGTCAACTCAAATTTGACAAACCTAGGTACCTATTCACAAAAACACACAAACCAAAAACGGAAACACAAATATTTTACGACAAAACAAACCCAATGCATTTTTTTCAATGGAATATCATTCTCATAATATGAAACAATGGTCTGAATTTAATATAAAATGACAAGTGTATATATATTGTATTAATGACGCGGTTACAATTTTACCTGAATTAAATTGTCGTATTGAAATTCCGAATATCTGAATTATTATAGAAAATTTTGTTTTTTATTCAGATTTAGGACTCTAGAACCTACGCGCACGCGGACGCTTAACAAAATTCCGATATGGCATGGCCTAATGTCCCAACACACCATATAACTAGTTTTTTGCTGTCGGGCTAGCGTGAATTTCGATGACTGCACAATGTACAATGAAGGTGTTAGAAAATGAGTAAAATATTTTGTATGGTTCTACACACAGCTAAATTTCTGTTGACCTACGTTTTAATATGTTGATGTTATATAGACAAAGCCTATTGAAATTGTTACCCTGACGCATGTGTTTTGGTGCTATTTTGACACATGAACCTTAAAATAAACTTATATTGCGCCACACTGGACATACAAATGCTTGTCAAGTTATATTATATGTAGTTAACCATAATGTACCAATGATCCACCATATCATAAACCTAAGGGGAACACTGTGACACCTCTACATTTTTAAGGGAAACCCTACTGGCTAGTTACTATTAAATAACAGAAAATAGTAATAACAAAATGTGTTGACACGGTGTAAAACCTAGTATAAATAAATAAGATATTATTGTACATGTTATATTGCCCCAGGTACAAGAATTTTTTGAACAAATACAATAATACATTTTTGCAGAATTCAAACAATAGTTATGCTTTTTTCAGGCATAGTTCAATTTCTTGAATTCATTTTTTTCATGTTTATTGTAAAATACATCATGTAATTCAAAGTGATTTTCGTGTCTGCTATAATGTGATCAATGTCTTGGAATCAATATAAACTTTCAAAGCATGGAAGACAAATACTCTAATTGATCATAGTTTTATAAAAGTGAGTTTTTTGTTGTACTTGCAGTATAAATACTTCTGTATATATGTCAATTTGCCATATTTGAAATATTATCTCTGTAATGAGGGACAGGACGAGTAATCTTAATATTGGACTGTTACCTGTACATTATTAGAAATACGGTACTGTGAATACAATGGAATGAAGTCACAGCTGTGGTTTAATTCAAATTCTAAATTTACACGAATTAGATTTTTACGAGAGCAGGTTTTTCTTTTTCACGTGGCCGGGTTGATGTCTAAATATCATCTCGCTCACGTGAAAAAGAACAACTCGCCCACGTGAAATCTTTTGTTTTATAGTGCGTACAAGTTGACCCCGACCTGACCTTTATGCAAGAATATTCATTACATTGAATACGAATGTAGTATTAATCCTCGATAACAATCGGATGATATCGACAAGACTCGAATGTAATTATAACACAGGGGTTAATTTTAAAGTACATTTGAAGCGTACGATGAGTGTCTATTACACATAGACTGGACCAAAGGATTTCTCGATGAGGCTAGCTACCAATTCAAAGGTTTTAGCCCCACAACCACCATCCCCACTCATTGTATTATTAATTGTAATGAAAAAGTAAGAGCACGAGTTTCCCATTTGAATGCATTTGAACCGTGAGTTGTTATACATGCGGGCTGTGTATACTCTATACATGTCTTGTTAGACTTATACACGCTAGCCATGGCCGACATCACACCCTCAAAACCTTTAAATTCCAAATCGAAAGAGATAGTTTTTAATGTTTCGGAGCATTTTCAGAAAGAAGGGAAGGACTTCCTATACCGAACAGCTGATGCTACGGGGGTCGGTCGTACTACGGTTGTGAAGGTCCGCCGGGAAAAGAAGGAATCTGGCCTTTTGCGATCCCCATCACGACAGAAGCGGGGCGAATACAAAGCCATCGACGTCTTCGACCAATGCGCCATTAGGAACAAGATTCTAGAGTTCTACACTATTCGGAAACAGCTTCCGACACTTAAAGGTACACGTATAGACTTAATTGTTAATAGAATCGTGTGAGTGATTTCTTTTCGTATAAAACTTATATAACGTTTTAAGACAAAGCGAGCAACTTTTTATAGTAATGTTTAAAATGAACACTCAATTTCAATAATTTAGCAATAAAACTAAACATCTTTATTTACAGCTCTGCACGCTGTTCTCAAAGATGAGATCGGATATCCATGCAGTGTGACAATCCTCCACGCAACAATGAATAAACTCGGCTTCCGGTGGATGAAGACCCGGGACAATAGACATGTCCTCATTGAGCGCCCTGGTGTCGTGTCTCAACGTCTTGCGTTTTACCAGAAACGCAAGGAATTCGAGGAAAGGGGGCTTGAGTTTATTTACATTGATGAGACATGGGTCGACACGTCATGTACTTCGAAAAGCTGTTGGCAGACATCTACGTACCCGGGTTTCTACAAACCGTACAACAGAGGACAAAGGATAATAGTTGTACATGCAGGGGGGGAAAGACGGGTTCGTGTCTGGTGCCCTTCTAGTGTACAAGGCCAGATCCACTACTGGGGATTACCATAGTGAAATGGACTCCGTCAACTTCACAAAGTGGGTAACAGAAATGCTTATCCCCAACCTAGACCAGCCGTGTGCCATAGTAATGGACAGCACATCATACCACTCTTTGAAGTCTGATCGACTTCCAACATCAAGTTCCAGAAAGGCAGACATTCAGGTATTACATTAATCAAATTACTATCTAATCTATTCAAATAACTTCAAATTGTCTTCAAAATATTTTATTCAAACTATATGCTGAAGGAAAACAATTATTTGTCTGTTTCTGGAATGGTTACGCAGTCACGGTGTGGCCATTGAGCCGACTCTCCTTCGACCCCAACTGCTCGAGTTGGCCAGGCAGAATCGACCTACACCAGTCTACGCCATAGACGAAGTCATCAGGAGTAATGGGCACGAAGTGTTGCGTTTACCTCCATATTACCCAGAATTCAACGCAATTGAATTGATATGGTGTCAAGTTAAAGACTACGTTCGACAAAACAACGTGACATTTAGGTAATAAACGTTCTATATGATGAAATGTAATATTTAAGTTTAAATTGATTTTTATTGTGTTTTTTTTAAATATTGTTTCTTTGTGTTACAGGTACGATGATGTTTTACTGCACATACGGGAAGCGCTTGCCTCCATCGGACATGAGCAGTGGATTAAAGCGTGTCAGCACGTGGATACATAAGTGGCGAGGTCCATGCAAAACGACCATATTGTTGATGGAATTCTTGACACGCTTGTCATTAACATGGCGGATGATTGCGACAGCGGAACCTCGTCCTCTGAAGATAACGATTGATTAATTCATGTATACAAGTAATAAGTGTTAATAGATGTGTGATATATATCCGACTTAGACAACGGGTAGGAAATTATATGTTCATAATATCCATTTTCATTTATTTTGTCACGTATTTATACTACTGTCACCTTAAAGACATTTAAAACGCAGAGAAATATGGTTGGCCTTAATCTAAAGCGTGCGATATTTGTGTCGTAAATTTCGTGCGAAAGCTATATAAATAAAACTCATGAACAACATTTAGATTGTGTTATTCATGGATATAAATATTTGTGCCCAGGTACATACCGGCAGTTAAACAATGAATAAAAAAATCATTTTTGATAAATAACCTCACTGATGAGTCGTCATGGGAATAATTCTTTATCGCAGAACTAAAGAATGTTTTGGCTAACCAAGAGTGTTATTAGGATGTAAGTACATGTTATTGTTTTACGAATTTCATCATTTTCTGCATTGTTATACCTAATAAACATGCGAATATTCAATTTAGACAATAAATCTCATATATAGTCGGTTTGATATGTAATCAAGGGAGTGGATAAATGTGAATTGCATTGTGTTACATAATACTGGTCGTTCTATTATGTAGGAACAAGAGGGCCTTAGAATCAACCCCTGCAAATATTTTTTTCCACCTGCTTAAAACCATAAAGACGATTGTCCTGAACAAAGATGGAAGAAAATCTAAATTACATTGTTAAATACATTATGTTATAAACATTTGTGCATGATGACGCCTTAACATACAATTGATCGAAAAGCTTTTTGTCTTAAATATAGATCTTGGTTTTCTTTAAAATAACATACCATGTTGTATTAACTTGATCGGATGAATTCAATAAAATCATTCGTTTGCAGTAGTTTTAGACTTATAAAAATGCACTTCCTTGTCTCCCGATAATAACCAATAAGGACAGTTAATTTCTCGAAACTTCGGTAAGCTTTCAAATAGAATTGTCCGGTTCCCAGTCGTACTTTGACAGGTAAAAGAACGTCAGACAAAGCATGATAATGGCCGTGCCCTATTAATGAATTAGGTATTGGATAATAAGGTTTTCATTGAACATTTCTCACTACACGGGCTTAAATCTAAAGATCATTGTACAAGAATTACAGTGGATACCTTTTTAAATAGTTTGGTTACATTAATGATAAATTAAGTTTCCGAAATTCTAACGAGAATATTTCACCTCTGAATTGTGTTCACTTCGAGACATGATTTTTGCTCAATTGTTCGGTAAGTATACGAGCAATCAGTAAATCGACTTTTAATTTCTTATATAGTACCGATTTCCTACTAAATTTACTATTGTCAGCAAATGATCATGCAGATAAAGAAAACGTATACGATAATTTTGTTATCTGAATAAAAACTGGGAGTGCAGCCATGGTCGCTGCTTTGCCTGACCTGATAACGATAGTGGTAAGGGGCAGGTAATCCAGACTAATTACAGAAAAGCTTATTGAAGCATTTCAGTTAATTGTATTAAACTGATTATAGGGCGGATCTAGACTTTTAACAAAGGGTTGTACTATTTAATGACTTACGCTTGTCAACAAATTAGATCATAATTACACTTTTCCAATGTTCGTGGCCGCTTGTATACAAACTATAACATTTCATTTTGTTCTTAGTGTGCACCCTACTTAAAAATAGTCTGGATCCACCCCATACTTTCAGTCAATGTTTTCTCGAGTTTAACGCACGGAGAAAACGATCTGATAATATCAAACACTTTAACGCGTGTTATGGGATTTATCAAACACTTTTTAAGCAATTTGATTGGCTGAAAGGGGGTCACCGTTGTCTAAGTAAGTTTTTACAAACGTTGAATACGTATGATCCAACATCGTTTTAGAGCTTGACATGTATACTGACTTCCATAAAAACGCCTCACCTGTCCTTGCAATGTCATATTTCATAAAAAAAATAATATTTAATGCAGATTTGTTTTATTCAGAAATAAACCTTGGGGATATTCGAAACCCTTTTACTGGATATGTGATTTAAAGTGAAAATTATATGACTTAAACAGACTTTTCAACAAACCCACCTTCACAATTTTATCAATATCGAGTATGACCACCCTGACTTCAAATCACAGCCTGAAGTCTTCGACCCATGGATCCACACAGATTACGTAAAAGATAACGTGGAATACGGGCCCATTTTTCCTGAAGAGCATTTATCAATTGTTGGACGTTATCTGGTTGTGGGTCGCGTTGACGCACACGACGTCAAAGGACGTCCCACATGTGATCAATGGGGTTGCAGTCTGGAGATAAAGCTGGCCATGGCAAAACGACAATATAATTGTCCCTGAGGAAGTTTCTGGTGAATCGGGCCGTGTGGGGTCGGGCGTTGTCATGTTGAAACGTAAGGCCAGGTCGTCGCTTGAACATCGGAATGATTACGGGGTCAAGAACCTGGTCCATATACCCTCTGGCGTTTAAATTTCCGTTTATAACAATCAAATCACTTTTAAATGTATGTTTTATAGCTGCCCAAACCATAACACCACCCGCAACAAAACGGTTGTGCTCTTGCCAAAATTACGGGAGTAACGTTCATATAACGTCGGCGGTAAACGCGTACACGACCGTCGGCGTTGCAAATACTAAAGCGAGATTCGTTACATTAAACGACACCACGCCAACGTCTTCTGACATTGTTTTGCACCCATAGCAGACGTTCCCGACGGTGGTGCTCCGTCATCACTACACCTCGGTACGTCGTCTACATGAAATTCCCGCTTCCTAAGACGTCTCCTTACCGTATTACGGCTTATAGCCCGGCCGCGATTGCCTCATTCGGAACTACCTCGGCAATCTTCTACGCAGATTAACCTCGAATATCAATTATCATAAGGTGAAAAAGTAGATCTATAGGAATTTGGTTTCTGTAGGAAAATAGTCTGAATTACACAAAAAAACGACGAGTGAGACATTGTACTGATGAAATGATGTGATAGATCGTTAACAATGTTATTATTGAATGTTGACATGAAAATTACAGTCGCCGGACCAAATATCCTGGTTGTATTCCTACTACGACTGATTTCCGAGGTATATCTTCGTAGATGATCGCCGAGGTTGTTCCGAATGCGATTGCCTATAACCAGTGACGTCGTGGATTGCACGGTGACAAACCGGTTGCGCAAGTGACGTTGACGGATAAACGTGTCCCGCCTGACTGACGTCACACGAGGAGCACCAGGTCGGGGCCTATCCGACACACTACCTGTTGCTTCTACAAGTCGAACAAGACAAACTATTGTCGACCTGGCGACGTTTAAACGTCTAGCCACCTGATTTTGAGATAACCCGCTAGCCAGCATCCCAAAAGCTCTCCCCCTAGCTTCGACATTTAGCCTTGGCATTTCGAAAATAGAAAATTTTCAAATATTGCAATGAATTCTTGCGTGGTAATCAAGAAATGATTTCAAATGTGTAATTTCGACCTAACTAGCCACGTGGGAAGAGTGCACGAGGCGCACGTGCAAAAGGTGTGGATGACCTTGCCTTTAGCCAACGCAATGTAAGTAGGCAAAATTTCATGCTTCAATTGCTTACACAAGTGATAATACTACGGAGTACAAGAAATGACATAGATATATATATAGTAAGTGCGGTTGAAGTTATTGCACTTTTTAGGTGAGGCGTTTTTTATGGACGTCAGTTTAGTTTGGAGGAAGATTTTTCTATCACAATACTTCTTGTTGAACATATTGAGACACAATGTTTTGATATTTGTATTGACAACCAACGTCTTCTTTCAGTTTCGATCTACATTCATTTTGAAATGCAGTAAATTACATGGACATATTTCAGAGAAATTTTCATTCATAAAACAAGTACCTTTCAGTTTGAGGCTTCAAGTTTGAAATAATGTAAAATATTTTTGCGCCAGATAATTATTCATATCCTTTGCAGTTGACGGACAGTGTAAGTTTTGATACATGTTAAGGGGCTTTAATTTTTCATTTTCAAAAGAAGAATAACTATTTAAAACTCCGTTATATCAAGTATCAATGCACCTATTTTACCAGGATATATAGTCACGTGATCTATCTACAGAATGAAAACAAAAAATAACTGTTTTCTGTCAAATTTTTGCGACAGCCAAATAATAGGAAAGATTTTAATAGTGCATGAAATAATTATAACATTTCTATGTCCGGAAATACCCATATTAGGCCGTAAATTGTAATTGTGTGTTATGATTCTACGGCACAAATCATTTTTACACGTGCTCTAAATTAACTGCTGGATTAGGAAGTAGTTACTTAATGTTCTTCTTGATGTTATTAAATGATTTGTCTAAAAAGAGAAAACGGCGGGAAATAATGGTTTAATTCATTAGACCACGTGACTATCGGACCCTGTTTACTATATAATCATATATAAAACATGCTATATTGTCAGAGTTTAGAATCAAAATTCAAGTGCTTAGTTAAGCTTACAGTTTAGCATAGGCGGATCTAGCGGGGGGGGGGGGTTTCAGGGGGGGTCCGGGTCCCTCCCTAGAATTTCCAAAATGTACCTATCCATTAGTGTATTTCTTGACTGTATGTCATTTTTAAGTAGCATGAAACAATTTTTCTCGGTGCTTAACATAGATTTAATGGTTATGTATGTTTCATTATTAATATGTTGCACTATTCTGCAAAATGTGTATAATGTGGTTGTGGTTCGAAAGTTTGGACCCCCCCTAGAAAAAATTCGGACCCCCCCCCCAAGAGAAAAATCCGGGATCCGCCCTGTTTAGGATATGAATATATTTGTACAATCATGGTTCATGACTTAGGAGCAAGTCAATCCTTTCATGTAATTTCAAGCACAACACAATGTACATTTTTTTTTCAAATAATAACTGGTAAACGTAGAAATTCACAACTAAAACAATAGCTACTAGAAAGAAGAAAGTATTGTTCTTTATAAAAATGGCCCTAATAGTACTATACTTAATACAATGTATGTCGACCGAAGACTAAAAGAGTGGTGCGCTGTACTCACAGCTTTAACGGCAATATTTTAATGGTTTTTGATACAGAATTATTTGGTCTTTTGCAATTTGTCCGACGATTTTCTAAACTTAGAAGTTTCGTTTAAAATAGCTTTCCTCCCAACCGAGTATGTAAATACATGCAAATGAAAAAAGCAAATTGAAATCCGACGACGAACCATGGTTTGGATATAAATGTCGTAAATCAAAACAAAACTATTACGACACAATGGAGGCTTACAACAAACCATGCAAGCAAACGACAGTATGGTTCTATACACCTTTCCATTAACGATCGGACATAAATGTTGAAAATAAGAATTTCCTACAATATGGATATAGGGGTACTTAGAAGTTTTGTTAAGTATATGATACATTTTCTTAGGTCCTCATTTCATATTTTTGAGAAGTCGTATAAATAAGAAAGTAATTTGATTTAATGGAAAAAACACAATGTCATTGTTTATTGACGTGTGCCTGATATGAAAAAAGTGTTATGGTCGAAAATCAACATTTAGAGATGACATCATGAAAATAAAAAAATCAAGAAAATCGGGAAATGGTAGGGTATGGAGTTTTATACGGTGTATGTTGTCTGTAGCATTATTTACGTCCTGACATCACCACCAAATGCTGCTGATAATCCTGTGGACCGTATGTAATATGAGTCAATTCCTCTAAGAATACATGACATAGTTCCTGCACTGTTGTAGTTTGGACTAGGCGGGAAGAATAAGCTTTCCGTGCTGAATTTGATTTAAATCCATGAACTCGCTGGGCATACCATGAGTACTATACTTGCTTCCTCAAGATATCAGTAAGTGATGCGGGTTATGTGTGCACAGCGTTATCATCCATCAGAATAAAATTTGGACCGACGGCGCCAAGCTAGGTGCGTACATGGACGTCCAAGCTTCCATCGACGTATCGACACCTTATTGTAGTGTTTGATAACCTAATTGTAGTGTTTGGACACCTCACCTCATTGTAGTGTTTGGAAATCTCATTGTAGTGTTTGGACACCTCACCTTATTGTAGTGTTTGGACACCTCACCACATTGTAGTGTTTGGACACCTCACCTCATTGTAGTGTTTGGACACCTCACCTCATTGTAGCGTTTGGCACCTCACCTCATTGTAGTGTTTGGACACCTCACCTCATTGTAGTGTTAAGACATCTCAACTCATTATAGTGTTTGGACACCTCACCTCATTGTAGTGTTTGGACACCTCATTTCGTAGTAATGTTTGGACACCTCATTGTAGTGTTTGGCACCTCACCTCATTGTAGTGTTTGGACACCTCACCTCATTGTAGTGTTTGGACACCTCACCTCATTGTAGTGTTTGAACACCTCACCTCGTTGTTGTGTTTGGACACCTCACCTCATTGTAGTGTTTAGACACCTCACCTCATTGTAGCGTTTGGCACCTCACCTCATTGTAGTGTTTGGACACCTCACCTCATTGTAGTGTTTAGACACCTCACCTCATTGTAGTGTTTGAACACCTCACCTCATTGTAGTGTTAAGACATCTCAACTCATTATAGTGTTTGGACACCTCACCTCATTGTAGTGTTTGGACACCTCATTTCGTAGTAATGTTTGGACACCTCATTGTAGTGTTTGGCACCTCACCTCATTGTAGTGTTTGGACTCCACCTCATTGTAGTGTTTGGAAACCTCAATGTTGTGTTTCGACACCTCACCACATTGCTTGGGTTGGACACCTCACCACATTGTTGTGTTTGTACACCTCACCTCATTGTAGTGTTTGGACACCTCACCACATTGTTGTGTTTGAACACCTCACCTCATTGTTGTGTTTGGACACCTCACCTCGTTGTTGTGTTTGGACACCTCGTTGTTGTGTTTGGACACCTCACCTCATTGTAGTGTTTGGACACCTCACCACATTGTAGTGTTTGAACACCTGACCTCATTGTAGTGTTTGGCACCACACCTCATTGTAGTGTTTGGACACCTCACCTCATTGTAGTGTTTGGACACCTCACCTCATTGTAGTGTTTGGAAACCTCAATGTTGTGTTTCGACACCTCACCACATTGCTTGGGTTGGACACCTCACCACATTGTTGTGTTTGTACACCTCACCTCATTGTAGTGTTTGGACACCTCACCACATTGCTTGGGTTGGACACCTCACCACATTGTTGTGTTTGTACACCTCACCTCATTGTAGTGTTTGGACACCTCACCACATTGTTGGGATTGGACACCTCACCTTATTGTAGTGTTTGGACACCTCACCACATTGTTGTGTTTGTACACCTCACCTCATTGTAGTGTTTGGACACCTCACCTCGTTGTTGTGTTTGGACACCTCACCTCATTGTAATGTTTGGACACCTCACCACATTGTAGTGTTTGAACACCTGACCTCATTGTAGTGTTTGGCACCTCACCTCATTGTAGTGTTTGGACACCTCACCACATTGTTGGGATTGGACACCTCACCTTATTGTAGTGTTTGGACACCTCACCACATTGTTGTGTTTGTACACCTCACCTCATTGTAGTGTTTGGACACCTCACCTCGTTGTTGTGTTTGGACACCTCACCTCATTGTAATGTTTGGACACCTCACCACATTGTAGTGTTTGAACACCTGACCTCATTGTAGTGTTTGGCACCTCACCTCATTGTAGTGTTTGGACACCTCACCTCATTGTAGTGTTTGGACACCTCACTTCATTGTAGTGTTTGGACATCTTACCTCATGGTAGTGTTTGGACACCTCACTTCGTTGTAGTGTTTGGACACCTTACCTCATTGTAGTATTTTGACACCTCACCACATTGTAGTGTTTGGACACCTGACCTCATTGTACTGTTTGGACACCTCACCACATTGTAGTGTTTGGACACCTGACCTCTTTGTAGTGTTTGGAAACCTCAATGTTGTGTTTCGACACCTCACCTCATTGTATTGTTTGGACACCTCACCTCATTGTAGTGTTTGGACACCTCACCTCAGTTGTGTTTGGCACCTCACCTCATTGTAGTGTTTGGACATCTCACCTCATTGTAGTGTTTGGACTATTTATTGTCGTGTTTGGACACCTCACCTCATTGTAGTGTTTGGGCTCCGCGTTGTAGAGTTTTGGAACTTCGTTGTAGTGTTTAGACACTTCATTGTATTGTTTTGTCATCTGTTTGGTAATACTGGGTCCTATCATGATCGTCCTAGATCAGGTTCACCTCGTGCGATGTCACTAAGGGACGGCCACGTTATTAGACTGAAGCACATTTGCAACTAGTTTTTGCCTGCTACAACTACTGCTTGCCTGCTGTATGTAAGTTCCAAATCTATCTGATATCTCCTATACAATCCCGTACCATATTTAGTGTGGTACTGAGACCACGCTATAGGGTCGCTAAGTTGTCCTGAACACAGCGTCACTTACGCTAGACACGAAACCGGTGGGGGTCGTGTTATTTTCATCGACTATTCTCGTTTTAATAAATAGAGTAAGTCAGGCAGACGGCAAGAAGCGAATCTATCGTTGCATAAATGAACTTTTCACGTAGTAATGTTTGATGGGAACGTGTGATGTTATGGGGAGTGATTATAGGGGTCCAAACGACAGAGATGTGGTTGTGTGCAGCAACCTTATAGCACAGGGTTATGTGCATATTCTGGGAAACACATTTATACCTTTCATGCAGGCTCATGTTCCTGGGATAATTTTCCAGTAAGACAATACAAAACTACACGTTGTACAACATTTTATGTTCTAACTACAAACCATGTTAATGTCATGTCCTTGCTCGCTGTCTCCCAAGATATGAATTCCATTGAACATATCTGGGCTAAACTAAACGACCTTGCAGGGACACTGTCGGTGGAATGACGAACCCTGCTTTACGTCCTAATCAGGCGTTATATGTTCACTCAATGAGAAGAATTCGAGGGTGTATTGCTGTCACGGTCCCACACACGTTACTGAATGTTATGATAAACAATATTGGTTTCAAACATTCAGAATTCCTAAAGTCTCGTTTAATATCTCCTTTCATTTCTGGATCTTTTTGTTTGGGCCCCTAGGTGTGAATTTGTTAGAGTATAAATTGTTTCTTTTGGTTAGATCGACAAAAATGAGTATCACGAAGCAAAATCTTAAAGGAATAAAATGTAATCAGATTTATCCCCATGAACCAATATGAAATTGAAATATGTCCATTTTAATTGCATGTAATTTTTTTTATTTTATCGAGTGTATATTTTTCCATGGCGTCGCATACACGTCAATCCAATGTTACACTAAAATATACCTTTCTATACAGGAAAAATAATTTTAAGAATATTACATGTTATGTGCGACAAATAGTTGTATTTTTAACACATATTATTTAATTTATTATTATGATTATTATACAAATAATTATTCATTCAATTATTCTATTCCATCATTGAAGTAAGATCTACGCAATAAGTTTTGACTCCTTGTTTTACAATGTTTTTGTTCATTTTCTATGAATTGTGAGAAGTTTTCAAGTCATTAATAAACTTGTAAAACTAATATGAGAACAATTAAATACAAGACGTCATTGAGAGATCGAAACATAATCTTATTTAAGCTGCCAAAGTAAATCAAAAGCTATGTGATACGTATGTTAACTTTATATGTCACAAGGACAACAAGTCTGTATTAATTTTCTAGACAAGTAAAATAAGGTAAAAGCAGATACATAGTCTGAGAATCTATTGACTGCACTCATTTATAATTATAACTGTTGTAATAATTGACTTAAAATACAAAAATACAAAGATTGAGAATTGTCCTCAAATAAAACAATTGGATACCAAATCTTGTATAAGAGCTACGCAATAAACAAGAAAGACACCATACACATTTAACCTTTTGTCTTTTTGAAGCTTAAACAAAGTCCTGTTTGAAATATCAATTTATCTGTATGACACCAAGTAGATCTTATGATATCTGATTACTCACAGTTATTGGAGGAGAAATAGTTTATACAATGATTCTTGTGAGGTCAGTAGTATGATACACTGCTGAATAAAAAAGCTGTGTTCCTTACTTCATGATTAGGTACCTAAAAATTACATCCCTGGGCCCCAAGTGACCCTAACCTTAAATGTCGGATTTGTATCATTAAAAGAAGATGTTTACGAGTATATGACATAACATATATTAATTGTAGCTGAAAATCTGGCTCTTTGTCTATGTAAAACAATCATGTATAGGGGACACATAGTTTCACTTTTTTAACATTTTATACAATTTTATAATATTAATTTTTTGTTACTCTTAAGTAAGATTTCATGAATATATTTACTTTTAGTTGAAAGTTTCAGTAATGTTTATGTTTGTAAATCAAATTTATCATAGAGCTGCTCTACACTTAATGTATTTATATAATATATACAGATCTCTACATAAGTTCTTGGACAAACAGAACATTGTACTTGTAGAAAAACTGATGATGCCAAACTGCAAGTAACTCTACTTTAATTAAAGATAATTCATGTAACAGTGTTTTTAATCATACAGTGCAATCCAAAATAACCTTTACATTTTCATAAATGTATGATTTGTACTTACATTTTTACCAATACTTGACAGATTAAAAAATATACTCAGATACATGTACATGTATAATAATTATTGAATAAAGTAACATTACTCTTCTTTCATATGTTACTATCTCTATTATAACATAACCAATGCATAAATATGTGTGCCTAAACTAATATTTAATCAGGTTAATGGAAAACTAACTTTTTTAAAAGTGTAAAGGTAATTTTGGATGGCACTGTATGTAGATATACTAATTAAAGCTAGTTTCAGATGACTCTTTGTTTCTTTTTTCAATGGAAAATAGGAACACAGGTTTATCCGAAAACTGAATTTGGTCCAAAAACTTTTGGATGGCACTGTTTATGCTTAAACGATTTATAGTTAGAATAATATTATTTTCAAGTAAAAAGCATTAGATATTCAAAGGATTTTAAGTGACAAAAAGTACGGGTTTGTGCTTAGTTCTTGGGTCGCATAGGATAATACTTTTAAACTATGGCACGAGTATTATCTAAACTACGAGTAACCTAGACAACATGACGGAGAAAATATCGTAAATTTTATCTTAAATTACAACAAGATCTGATCAAGTCACTGTAATAATGATGATACAAGACAAGTAATATGTTTCACAAACAATCTCACCACATAATCTATATCTAATACATGCATAACCAATACATTCTCTATTTGGTAAACAAATAAACATCATGCAATGACCACAATCAAAAGTCTCACATGGGAACTTTTTTAAATACAAAGTTAAATATTTTGTGACCTCGTTCTGTCGCGCTATCGGTAGCTTGCTGGGAGTTTAAGAATAATTTCCATTGGGACGGTTATACTCTGATGAAAATTTGACAATAATGTCAACATTTCTCCATAAATAAGGTATATGTAGTTGCCTACCTTGTGGAATGACAAGTACTAGCTGGTTATAAACAAGGGCCTAAGAAAGCTAGGATAGATCAATGTATAATAACCTTTATTTATGTTGACAGTTCTAATTAAGCCAAACTACAATTTTAAAAGCATATATTTAGGAAACGTTTATTGATAAATTATTTTCAACTATCAATGGGGCGTACGTATTAATCTCATTTGTTCGATAATGCCCGTACACTAGCAAAGTGAGCACAAAAATACTAAAACGAGTATTCAAATAATCGGGGTAAATTGTATGCGCCACTGATCGTGGAATAGAATTAACCAATACCATTTCAGGTATTTATGTAATGGTTATCACAGACTTTGTGATGTGGTTGTAGGGACTTACAGTTGACAAAAATCCTAAATGAGACTACAGACTGTGATTACACATGCTCATTATTAGTTCTAATACAGTCATGCAAAAATTAATTTGCTTGCCTTAAAGAATTTCTTAGTCTTGTATTAAAATGATTCATAGAATTTACAATTAGTTTTATACATTAATAGAATCCGTGTATCTGTTAGATAGAAGTTGCAAAATTTTCTTGTCCAAGTTTTAGGCTGATGCTTGTTTACCAACTTTACAACTATTTCCTGTGTATTGGTTGACTCAGTACATGAGTTTATTTTTCTTCTCTAATGCAGAATTGGACCAACGGATTACACCACCATTGTAAATACTCATTAACACCCGAGAGTAAAGGGTAGCTTGAAGAGTTCTTGCTCAATGAAATTACCAGTGATCTAGGTGGAAAGCGATTCCAGTTAAACATCTTGCTCAAGAACAAAAACAGTGTTTCAAGTGGGGTAGCAATTCAAGAAAAATATCTTGCTCTAGGTATTCCATGAGGGAACTATAATTCCATGTATATATCTTGCTCCACAACAAAAGCCAGAGAGGAGGGAAAGCGATTCAAGGCATATACATTGCTTAAGATAAAATAACTGTTTCCAGGTTGGGAAGCGATTCTAAGTAAATATCTTGCTAAAAAAATAACCGTGTTCCAGATGGTCGGGCAATTCCAAGTAAATAGCTTGCTCAAAAAAATATAGTATTCCATGAAAGGAAAAATCCAAGTTCCAAGTTGGGAAGCATTTCAAGGTTAATTTATTGCTCAAGCAAACCAAAGTGTTCCATGTGGATAGCAATTCTGGGTAAACATCTTGCTACAAAGCAAACCACTGTCAGGTCAGGAAGACATTCCAGGAAACCATCTTGCTCAAAAACAAACCACTGTTTCAGGTCAGGAAGCAATTCCAGGTAAACATCTTGCTCAAAAACAAAACAACCCACTTTTTCAGGTCAGGAAGCAATTCCTGGTAAACATCTTGCTCAAAAAACAAAAACAAACCACTGTTTCAGGTCAGGAAGCAATTCCGGGTACACATCTTGCTCAAAAACAAAACAACCCACTTTTTCAGGTCAGGAAGCAATTCCGGGTAAACATCTTGCTCAAAAACAAAAACAAACCATTGTTTCAGGTCAGGAAGCAATTCCGGGTACACATCTTGCTCAAAAACAAAACACTTTTTCAGGTCAGGAAGCAATTATATGTGAACATCTTGTTAAAAAACCAAACCAAACCACTGTTTCATTTAAGGAAGCAATTCCAGGTAAACATCTTGCTCAAAAATAAATAAACACTGTTTCAGCTCAGGAAGCAATTCTATGCAATAATCTTGCTCAAAAACAAAAAGAGTATTTCAGGTCAGGAAGCAATTCTATGTAAACATCTTGCTCAAAAACAAAAACAAACCACTGTTTCAGGTCAGGAAGCAATTCAGCACTTTTTCAGGTCAGGAAGCAATTCTATGTAAACATCTTGCTCAAGAACGAAAAAACAGTGTTTCAGGTCGGGAAGCAATACCAGGTAACATCTTGCTTAAGAACAAAAAAGTGTTTCAGGTTGGAAGCAATTCCATGTAAACATCTTGCTCAAGAACAAAATAAACTGTGTTTCAGGTCGGGAAGCAATACCAGGTAAACATCTTGCTTAAGAACAAAAAAAACTGTGTTTCAGGTCGGGAAGCAATTTCAGTTAAACATCTTGCTCAAGAACAAAAAAGTGTTTCAGGTTGGAAGCAATAACAAATAAACATCTTGCTCAAGAACAAAAAAGTGTTTCAGGTTGGAAGTAATTTCAAGTAAACATCTTGCTCAAGAACAAAAAAAACAGTTTCAGGTCGGGGAGCAATACCAGGTAAACATCTTGCTCAAGAACAAAAAACAGTTTCAGGTCGGGAAGCAATTCCAGGTAAACAACTTGCTCAAGAACATTAACAGAGTTGTCCTCCATCAACATGAAACAAATAAAAACAATGCATTTTTTAAATTTAATTTATTAACATAATTTCAAACTTAATATTCAATTGTTATCCAGATAATTAATAAGTATAACCTTTCTTTTCGGTTTTGGAACACTAGATCTAAAGATATTTGGCTAACAGTGATTGTTCTTTGTTGGTTTATAATTTGAAGATCAAACAAGCTAGCTAAAGATTGTATAATCATAATATACTCTTACCGAGTTGCTTATTGTCTTATGCTACTTAGTTTATGATTACATTTCTGTATGTATAATATGAAACCTAAATAATAAACTGGTAACAGGTTAGAGAAAACAACAATCCATGCAGTCCATGCAGTCTAGAACTTGTTTTTATAACAACTAACTTGTATCATCTGAAGTCCAGAATCAACTTTAATCTACTGTGTCAATATCAAACGCTGTCGTCAATCAATAGATGTAATTGAAAGTCATTTTCTACTGACTTTAATTTATGATCAAACATCAACACATAACTTGTTACATTCCTGCAATGTAAAATTATTTATATTGTACATCATTTTTTTAATTAACACCATAGCAACACCTTGTATTAGTTATATCACGGCGGTCAGTCCACCTACTCACTGTTCCTGGAAAGGCTAAATCTCTGAATTTAACTGTTTACCAACTACTAGGCAAATACTTTCCCCAGTGACTGACTACTGTCCTACATGATTTAGAATCATGATTTAGAAATTATTTCATGCCCAAGCACCATGAAAGTATGCCCTGCACTGGAGTCGAACCTACAACCCCTTGATTAATAGACCTGTGCCCTATGACCTGAGCTAGCCGGATGGGTTTAAGTAGATTATCTATAGACAAGAAATGTAATGTGGAAACCACATAATAGCAGGATTTAAAAAACTTTAACACAAACATTACAAAGGGAAATCATCCATAATTAAGGCAGTTACAGCTGTGGTTACTTTCTAATTCTGTTCATCACATGGTATGTTATCATTGTATGAGGTTTCATAAAGATCTGACAATAAATGGCAGAAATAAATGGTAACGAAAAACTTTAATGCAATTGTTAAATACACCGGACGCCTACCAGACTGCCTGCCCCCTCGTGTTTCACCAAACTATTAGCCGGATTTTTCAACGAAAAGTAATAAGATCATCAGTCTGTGAAATTGTTATTTATTTTGTGCACCAGGACGTCTAGTTTTTTACATATCATCAAATAAATACCTTGCTTCAAAGCAATGTAAATATTGTTTTCTATTTTTACAAAGAAATAAATTGTAGCAAAAATGTATTTGAATAAATTATGCTTGTATATTATATTTAGGGCTGTCATGATATACCGGTATACCAGTATATTGCAATATGCAGCTGCAGCAATACGTACCGCAGTACGAGTTCAACGTACCAGTATTAAGCTTTTTTTTATTTCATTGGAAAATTAGTCCCCTCAATAAATGAAATTAGTAAAACATCTGTTTTCCATGGTGCATTTGATTAAATTCAATGAATTGAACCCAATGGGTGCTGTTGGATTGGTTGAACGGAACTTGTGCAAAATTTGTTCTAGAATAGAATTCTTCAGGACAGGAAGTTGTGAACCCTGAAGCTTAATTGCAATGATATTCTGCAGCTAAGGGGGTGCTCTTGTCAGTCTGCGATTTTTTATGCGTTATGACGTCACTAGTCTCTTTACACCACAACTTTTGTCGGCACCATAAGAACATGTCAGGGACAGTGTTCCTGGTTATGCGATCATTTTATTCTTAATTGGAAACATGATGCAGTCTGAGATATATCACTTATATAGGAATGAATGCATTGAAAATAGGTAGAACAAACTATGGTGTGGCCCAGATCACTAACTAAATACATATAAATAATACATCAGTATCAAACAAAACTGGAACACTTAAATAACATTGTATCAAAAAAGCATGCACATAGGAGCACTTAACGTGCACATTGAAGCAAAAAATAACAATGCATAAAACAAACGTGCACATCAGAACACTAGATAACAATATATAAAACAAACGTGCACATCAGAGCACTAGATAACAATATATAAAACAAACGTGCACATCAGAACACTAGATAACAATATATAAAACAAACGTGCACATCAGAACACTAGATAACAATATATAAAACAAACATGCACATCAGAGCACTAGATAACAATATATAAAACAAACGTGCACATCAGAACACTAGATAACAATATATAAAACAAACGTGCACATCAGAACACTAGATAACAATATATAAAACAAACGTGCACATCAGAACACTAGATAACAATATATAAAACAAACGTGCACATCAGAACACTAGATAACAATATATAAAACAAACGTGCACATCAGAACACTAGATAACAATATATAAAACAAACGTGCACATCAGAACACTAGATAACAATATATAAAACAAACGTGCACATCAGAACACTAGATAACAATATATAAAACAAACGTGCACATCAGAACACTAGATAACAATATATAAAACAAACGTGCACATCAGAACACTAGATAACAATATATAAAACAAACGTGCACATCAGAACACTAGATAACAATATATAAAACAAACGTGCACATCAGAACACTAGATAACAATATATAAAACAAACGTGCACATCAGAACACTAGATAACAATATATAAAACAAACGTGCACATCAGAACACTAGATAACAATATATAAAACAAACGTGCACATCAGAACACTAGATAACAATATATAAAACAAACGTGCACATCAGAACACTAGATAACAATATATAAAACAAACGTGCACATCAGAACACTAGATAACAATATATAAAACAAACGTGCACATCAGAACACTAAAATTACAATGTACCAAACAGACATGCACACTGAAGCACAAAAAACAATATAAAACAAACATGCAAACTAGAAAACTAAAATAACAATTTATCAAACAAAAGTGCACACTGGAGCACTAAAATAAGAAAATAAAACAAATGTGCACACTGGAGCACTAAAATAAGAAAATAAAACAAATGTGCACACTGGAGCACTAAAAAAAGAAAATAAAACAAATGTGCACACTGGAGCACTAAAATAAGAAAATAAAACAAAAATGCACACTGGAGCACTAAAAAAAGAAAATAAAACAAATGTGCACACTGGAGCACTAAAATAAGAAAATAAAACAAATGTGCACACTGGAGCACTAAAATAAGAAAATAAAACAAATGTGCACTCTGGAGCACAAAATTAACAATATAAAACTAACATGCACACCAGTGCACTAAACTTTCTAGCTAAAGGTCTTCAGTGAACCTGTGTGTATACTGTTATAGAATGGGTACGTTTAATGCCGTATCTGTTAAAAAAGCGGCTTATAAAGTTTTGGAAGCCAGAACAATAAACTTACAATATAAAACAAACGTGCGCACTGGGATCTAAAATAACAATATAAAAGAAGCATGCACACTCAAGCACTTAAATAACAAAATAAATAAAATGTGCACACTGGAGCACTTAAATAACCATAAAAAGTATTACAAGACAACTAAACTTTACATTAATTGAAGAAATGATCAATATAAAATATCCTACCATCAGTTTTGTTCAGTGTACCATCAATATTATCATTGTTAACATTTACTGATAAAACCTGAAATATAATTATAATGTAACTATAGGAACAATCTGTTGACAGAAGAAAATTGTTAAAATGACAAAGCATCCAAGTAAACTCAACAAAACTTTAAATATATTAATGTATATTGGTCCAAGGAAATCTGTTCAATATCGGGAGATTACTGTGTTAGTGACTGATTTTTTAAACTATCATGAAAACATTCCATGTCAAATCACCTTTCAATTTTGAAAAATTGTACAATTTTTTACTTTAACACATAGGTTTAGGTCAAAATGAACATTTCACAGAGTATTTTGTTATCTTTGTAAAGAAGAAATGTTTCATATTTTTAATGATGTCAAGTAACTAATGTGCTAGAAGTGTACTGGTAAAATCAAGTATGTCACAAAATGATGTCATCGGAACAAACAGAAAACATTTCTGGTGAAGAAAAAGACGTTAATCAACAGTTAAACTAGATAAGGGTAAGCCCAGTACAAATCCTGGTTTTGTGAGTAGGAATGTTTGTGGTAAATGTAATATCTTCTAATGATATGAAGCTAATATATTTACCACTTACTCTTACTGAGTCCTACTAAACAAGATCTCAGAGAGAGGCTACTGGAAGTTACAGAAATGATCATGAAAATTAAGTTTGATAGTATGTAGACCTACATGGTTGTCTGTGTATAATATACGTGTACATGTTATCTTGAAATGGATAAGTAATCTTTTCCTTTAATAACAATCTCAGTAAACACTGACATCTCATAGGATATCCTGACATAGCACAGGGGGTTTGTTTAACTGTTAATTAAAGGGACATAACTTACTATTAGATGATTTATGTTTTTGCTTCAGGTCTTAAAACTTTCAACCAAGAAAAATGCATTGACATTCATAATTGGTCACAATTGGTGCCACAAGTTTAATATTAGTCTTGGAATATTCTAAGCGCTAGGGTGAAGCAAAGCTGTGTTAGTCCAAAGAACTGTAGTTGTCCCTTCAAATGATTAAAAAAAGGAAGAAGGTATGAAGCAGAGCTATAGTACAGTGTTTTACTTGTTTGTGCCAACAGGGTAGATCAGTCGGTAGCATGCAGGTCTACTGATTGAAGGGTCATAAGTTCAATTCCTGGATGGGGCATACTTTCCTGGAGCTTGGTAATGAAATCATTTCTACAGCAGATGTCAGTCAATGACCTAAGTATGTGCATGGTTACTGCACAAGTTTGATCCCAGCATCAAGTACTTACCTATTCTCCTCCCATTACAGATGTATATTTAATTACTGCATACAATGAACATAAAACAAACAAATACCCATACCTGTATTGTATTAGAATACATGATGAAACCAGATGATATGTTAGTTTTGACAGCATTATATATCATAGAATAGTTGCCAGGATCACTTGTAGACATCTTGTCACTGTAGAGTTAATTCTGTTATATATTGTAGATCCTTAACAAAATACAAACATTTACTATTTGTAAGAGTTAAAGTCATATGAGCTTCAGAATGTAGACAAACTTATTTTACATCAAACTTTTGCAGCAGCTAAACTAGGAAAGATTTAAATTGTGCATAAAATAATTGTTACATTTCTTTGTTAAAAAATATGACCTCATTAGTCTGTATAATAGTTTACTCTTAATCCTCTGTATACTTTTTGCACATGATTACCAATAAATTAAAGTTTGACAGGGTATTTGGAGCAAATCATCACACTCACAGGATCAATTAAGATTTTTCAAGAAAAGTAAGTGTTCTTACACAGTTATAGCACAAACAAATATTCAACTGCAGTCACAGTTTTTTAGTTTGGCGTGATATAACCTTTTTGATACACCGGTTAAATGGCAGAAATATATGCTAAATTGAAAACTTTAACACAATCGTGAACGACCCCAGACATCTGCCCGACCACCCACCAGCCTGCCCATGTTTTGCCAAACTATTAGCTGAATTTTTTCGTTGAAAAATCTGGCTAATAAAGTGACCAAGGGCAGAGTCAATTTAAAACACACCAAATATCTAACCTCCAGCTTCACTAGTTTATGTGAGGAAGATAGTTTAAGTTTTTATCCTTAGTTACTATGGCAAGCTGAGTTCTACATAGAATAAAAATCTCTGATACACTTGTTAGATCTAAATAGCTGTCCGGCCAGCTCAGTTGGCTGCACGTTAGTCTACTGATCGAGGGTTTCAATTCCTGGATGGGCTATACTTAAGTCTTTTGTGGAGTTTGGTCATGAAATATTTCTAAGGACAATCTTCCTCTTACCACTGATTGTAAATAATGTAGGGCAGTTGTCAGTAACTGGTTAACAGCTAAATCCAGAGATTTCCAGGGAAGGGCGAGTGAGGTTGACTGACCACCATGATATGACCTTTACAATGTGTTGCTATAGCGTAAAACCGAACAAAAATAAATTACCAAGAACATTCTGTCAAGTTTCATCACCATTGATAGGGTGATTTCAAAGAAGATGTCATTTGTATAAATTATTGATGGATAGACAGACATCAGGCACCAACAATATCTCACCTGAATAAATAAAATCTCAGGTCCATGTGAACAAACTATATAAAAGATTTAAAAACCTGATCTCTATAACAATTTCTTCTAGTTTTAGCTTCATTTTCTTATTAGTGTACAAATCTGGTTTCAACATTATAAGAGTCTTCATGATCACATGTAGTTTTGTACCTGTTTTAATGAAAAACAAACATTTCCTTAATTAAATCAGTATTTATATTAAGATCAAATAAAGAAATGTCCAACAGTTGCAGGGATAATAATCCAAGGTCTTATTTTCAATGAGAGATTTTCTCCCATTTACAAGCAAATGATGAGATTTTCTCCCATCTGCTGAAATTAACAACATTTTTATTCATGGTATCAAAATTTAATATTATTTCTCACATCAAATCTTTAAAAACATTTTAACCCTCAGACTAATATTGTCCCCTGTATACTGTATGGGATTCTCAGACCTTGGGAGTCAAGGAGATTGGATTTCAACACACCAAGAGGGTGGTGGGTGTAGGAGGGGGGTCGCCACCCCTTTCCTCAAAGGGTGGTGTAGCTGTCTAAGCTCAGTGACTTTTGGAATACCCAAATCTATTTATAAAATCTCATTCTTTAAGACAAAAGCAAAATTTTCTATGGCACCATAGGTGAAAGCCCCCCTATTGTAGGTTAAAAATAGCAAAAATGGCCACAAGAACTAAAAAGAGTAATTCTCTGTGTTCTTCAGGTTTTTGGAAATTACAAGTCATGGGTGGTGTTTTCGTAATCGTAATGAATGAAGTAATGAAGTAATGCATCACCGAGAATATTCTATTCGAACGTTGGATATTTGATTGTTGAATTTAACAAACATGTGTCAGGTTAAAAAAAATATTTGTTCACATTCTGCAAGATTTTTATGACTAGCCTTTACGTATGAAATGTTACTTTTTGCAAAGTTGATTAGCTCTTGAATATGTTAGTGTCTAATTAGGCATAAATTCTTTCATTTCATGGGGGGCAGGAATTGATGTTAAGGCATCAATCGAAGTAAACCCGCCATATTTGTAATTTACTCATTTTTAGTAAATAATCTTCTGAATTGCTTACTTACACTTGTCGCATAATTCAACGCCGTTTGTCTTTTTTAAAGACATTTCTTGTTTGTAACAAGTGACTAAAAACAGCATTCTGGTCAATTCTAGTGAGCAAAATAATCCTATGTAAAGCCTTATTTTACTGTGAAGATTGGGCTATAATAACAGCAATGCATGCAAAACAGGTGTTAAAAAATATATTAGGGCTGTCACGATATGCCAGAAGCGTACCGTGATATATTGCAATACGCTGTCATCGTATCGCGATACGTACCACGGTATATTGTGGTCTTAACTCTAACTTCAGGTTAGATGGAAAAGCTGACGTTTTGCTACTATTATTTCGCGAAGGGAAGAATTTTTCAGATGAAATAAAAATATCGCCAAATACCGGTACATTAAAATCGTACTGCGGTACGTATTACTGCAGCTGCGTATTGCATTATACCGGTATATCGTGACAGACATAAAATATATAAAAACAGGTGTTAATAAATACAAAATGTATATATGCATGTACATGTATATTCAACATTATGTACTCTGTCCTTATATTCGGAACAAGTTGTGTCAGTAATCAGGATGTGGTCTATCAATAGTGTTTGATTGGTATCAAATTATATCACATACAAATGATTGTAATACATATATTAATGACATACAACTCTGTTGCATAGACACATAAAATATATATCCTGCTCTTTCAAATTTGAAATACTGTATTAAGTTTAATTAAAACTGGTTCAACCAGTCACCTACTGTAAGTGGCCAATCCCGACACTAGCCGTAGCTTAATGCAGATTATACTGTATGTAAGCAGACTTGTTTCTGCATTTTCAAAAGTAAAATATAAAAACTGCATAAAGGTTTTGGTAATATCTTTATCCATTTAATTGATAATTTAACATATTGATATTAAATTAATTATTTACAAACATATATGTATCAATTAAACAGAAATTCACTACAAATTGAATGTGAAAAACTGTATTCTAGTACTTATAAAAGAGTATGTTATATAGTTAGTATATAACATACTTAGTATGCTATTTGGATATAAAACCTCGGTTATAACATACCTTTTTTCTATGGCCCAGCGAGTATGTTATATCCGAGTTTTACTGTACTAAATAAATGATTTGGAAGAGACAAAAGCAAACAAACAACTTTACAAAATTGTAGTATTATTGAACTGGTATTAACTGCACATTTATGTAAAAAAACTGAGAGTGAATGTAACCTTTATATTAAGAATACCTTTCTAAAGAAATAACAGTTCTATTAAAAACAACTTCATTTTTTACAAACATCAATACATTTAGAGCATTGCCCCAGCACTATTGTTCTTGGCCTTTCTCCATGTCTAGCTTGCTAAGGAAAACACCAACGTCTTCCGAAAGGAAACAAAATAAACAAATTTAGGCTTGTTGATAAATATATAATTTAGTTACTATGGTAATTGAATTAGTGACAGTCTAAAATATACAGTCAACGATATGCGTAATAAAGACGGTACATACACTAACATATCAATGACAATGTTTTGAATGCTAGGTAAGACCAGATCAGGGTACCTTGAGATCGGATGAATAATTTAATGGCCAAATTAATCCAAATATCTAGTTAATATCTCTTTGGTGGTGCAGGTTTTGTAGCAGGATAGCTGGTTGTCCAACTTGGCAATTTTTTTAAGAAGTTGTGTAGCCATGGGAAGGGGGGCTTAGCCCCCAGCAGCCCCCTCGTGAACCCAGGTCTGTCTAAAGTGGCTATGTAATTTACAAAAACCCGAATTAACTAATTGCCAATATTTTTTCATGTACTTCTGTGATGAATTGCGTTTTACGTGCGATTTCGCCCCATTTTGTCATATTCCATGATTCCGTGTTTTCTGAGTTTGCTAATTGGTATCGCTAATTGGCTACAAAAAAGCTAATAAATCTCTAACAATGACAATTAAGAGTACATGTTAAACCCAACAAAGACATAAAGAAGTTTACTACCTTTTTCAAACACATAGAAAATACTAAAATCCATGAAATCACAATTTTTCCAAGTTTTGCAAACTTGCAGACGAAAATTGTCAGCTGTGTGTCAGTGTGTGTGTACATGTAATTCGCCGGGAAAAATCGGTATAGATAGATAGCGAAAACAACTTGTTTTCACGAAAACAACTTTTTTTTACGAAAACAACCTGTTAAATTAATATTATATATTATTTCAAACAAAACTTAATATTTTATGAAAGCATATTATAAAATACGTTAAATGGGCAAATTTTGGTTCAAAATTCCAAAAAATAATGATTTTAAAAATAGTTCAGAGATTGTTTGGTGAAAAAGCGTTATTCTACAATATCATTTCAAATATACGTCGCCAGTGTCTAAGTTTAATTACACATTAATATAAACCACTAAAGATTGTCAAAATATTAACTATTTTCAAATTTGCCTGAATTTATATCATTTTCATGCGCAAAAAGTAGTCCACGCTCTCGGTTAACAGTTCAGGGGAAATAACTGCAATATCTGTATCTGTATCTTTACGACGCAGAGACCACTGCTGGCGTGATGCGTCGGGGGAGTGCTATGTGGTCAGTTGCGACCCTGGAGAGCTGTTTTAAAGCCCTCGATTGTACTGGCACACGCGATATCCTCTTCAAGAGCGTTCCAGTCGTGAATGGTTTTTACGAAAAATGAATTTTTGTATTGCTGGGTTTTTGAGATTTTGGTTTTAAAACAGTTAGAATGGTTTATACAGAATTTTGATACAATGTTATGATTTTCACTGTTTAAATCAAGTTTTGGTTTAATTTTACGTTTATTTGTAATGGGTGTCAAATAACTTGTACTGTCAATGGCCGGCACCATACCCCGTATTATCTTGTATAGGAAGACTAACCTGGCGTTCTTCCTTCTCTGCTGCAGTGTATCAAGATTAAGGTTCATTATCATCTTTTGGATGCATCCATCTTCTCTTGAGGTATAGTCCTTGGTAATAAATCTTGCAGCTTGGCGTTGGATTTTTTCTATAGAGTTAATGTCCTTGACTAAGTAAGGGTCCCAAATAATTGATCCATATTCGAGAGTAGAACGTACTAATGTAATGAAGGCTAGAGGTGAAACGATTCAAAAAATTTCGATTCGATTCGATTTCGATTTTTCATCAAACGATTCAATTTTTCGATTCAATTCGATTTTCTACTGGAATTATATAGGACATAACAAAAAAATAAATTATAAAAAGAATTAAGAAAGAGATACAACCCAAAAACAATAGAACATAAATAAATATATATATATTTAAGAACAGTGCATTTTTATCTGAGGGACCTCCCTCCCGGAAGACGAAAAATTCTAATTCTAATTCTTTAATAATACCCATTTTACAGGTATTAGAGCTTGAATAGTTAAAAATATTTTACTGCATTTTAGCATATATAAATGACAAATCGTATTATTTCCAACTTTTTAATGAAAAGTAATGCCCATGGACAAATTGTTTATTTCTCCTTACCTACATGTACGTGCAAACAGTATATGACTCAAGTCATTATCAAAATAAAATTATTCATCAGTGCATCAATGCCATAATTAATGACTAGTTAAGGTTACGCTTAGACAATAAAAAAAAATGCAAGCATTCAGCAAATGTAGATCACTATGACCAACTTAATTTAGTTTGTTTCAAAATATTTTCTTTTGGCTCTGGCATGATTTAAAATAATTCTCATTACATCATAAACGTTTTATAAATTAATTTTTATCAACTCTAGATCTACATATATTTATAACTTTCTTACACTAATGTTTATTTCAAAATAAAATTATTTTTGGGCTTAAATGAACGTATTAGTGAAAATATACAATTATCTTCGGACATTTCATAGAATTCATTTCCAATTTATAGTAAATAAAATCTAACCAACCACGTTTTGCCCGATTTTAATAGTTAAGAAAAACAAAGAGGATTTTCCCGAAACTAACGTAAATAACGTCAAAACAAACAATTAAGTTTACAGTTTATCTCTAAATTACTTTATCATGCTTGATTTAATTTTGTATCATAGGGAACGAAATCGCTTCAACCATTTCGGCGTTATGTCATTCATTTTCGCGACCCACGCTAGATAGCAATTTCATATGAAACATCTTTTGTGATTAAAAAACTTATTGTTTTCAATGTTTTCATCTTGATTTAACAAATGATGCTTCAGGAAACGACGAAGTGAAAAGTTTAATTTGTTTTTCTTAAGAAAAATCTCCCAATATTGCCGATCGTGTAAAACTAAATCCACTGGTTATATCTTGGTGGCCCCTTTATCACTATATTCTCTCTAGGTACCAGTCTTAGGTATATATGAATGATATCAAGCGTGTTAACTAACTCGGCGACTCCATTATCGATTTTCTGTCAGCGAGTAAATCTCCCAGCGTGTGACCGACAATAAGGTCTAATTGACATGTACGCGTAATTAACATGTATAATTGCAGCGGGCAGTCTCACTTTTTACAACTCTTATCTGGATTAACAATCGTCGGTCAATAAGGGTACCCTATTTTAGTTTACTATAAAAAAATGCTTATTTTAACCGAAAAGGGGCGTTTCATTCAACTCACAAAACTACTGAAAAAGACAGTATTTAAAAAAAAGAATCGAATCGAAACTGCCTCTTCCGAATCGAATCGAACCGAACCGAATCGAGCGTTAAAAATCGCGATTCTTTGTGAACCGCGATTAATCGTTTCACCTCTAATGAAGGCTGTTTTACGGCAGTCTAAGGAGCAGTTCTTCAGGTTACGTTTAAGAAATCCAAGTGTAGAATTTGCCTTTTTACAAAAATTACTTATATGTGTGTCCCAGGTAAGGTCTTCAGATATTGTGAGACCTAAGTAAGGGTTTGAATTAACTTGTTTAAGTATTGTCTATAAGTCATAATGTATTGGGCACAATTATCTCCCTTGCAAACAGAAAAACTAAACCAATGTTACTAAGGTTTAAAATTGTTATTTTTTGTGAGAAAACATGAGAGACTCTTAGATTTTTCACTAAAATAACTGAAAATTAATCTCCATCAATCTCAGAACTCGTCATAACAACAGCTGGAATAGAAAAAATCTTGAATTCTCTCAATCCTAGAAAAGCAGCAGGGTATGACTCTATACATCCTAGAGTCAGTACTGAAAGAATTATCAGGAACTATAGCTCCAATCCTCACCCTGATCTATAACTACTCCTTAACAACAAACACCATCCCTCAAGACTGGCGTACTGCTAATGTTGCTCCAATCTTCAAGAAAGGCAGTAAGTACAATGCAGAAAATCACCGTCCGATCTCACTAAATTAAAAAGTACAAATTCCAAACATGTTTAAATTTTTCCAGGCAGAATTTTGATTCTTGCTTGAAAATGGATTAATTTTGAACCTTATATTTAATTGACGAGGAGTTTTTTGGGCAGAATTTCAGCATTGGCACAGAATTGGAAATAAATTGGCTTTTATAACAATCAATGTTAGAAGATAAAGCTGCCAACTTTAATCAACAATCCTGGTATTATTGTAAGCACACCTTCAAGTTCCTGTATGAGACTAGGTATTTCAGACAAATCATAAAAACCAAACACATGATCGCTTAGAAACCCTATGGAAATTTAGGAAGCATAATAAATAATGAAAAAAATATTTAGGCCTAAAAAAAAAATACGTTTGTTTCTGCTTACCCGACCGACTGTTACTTTTTACCGCCGACCGAAACTTTTTTACGGCCTTTGAAAAAAAAATCATTAATTTAAGCCGACTGGGACGAATCTGGATGGGTACGAACGCACTTGACTAAAAAATAATAATAATAAAAAAAAAAAATTCCCTACCTACCGACCCATCTTTTTTTTCAGCATGTAAGCGGAAACAAACATATTTTTTTTTTAGGCCTTAGTAAAACAAATGTTTCTATAAGTATAGACATGAAAGTTTATTTTGTGATAGAAAATTATTTACTAATGACCACATTGCATCTCTGGTTTTCAATTTATATGCCCCAAAATAAATGGTCCAACATCATTGTCATATGTCTTTCTTTACGCACGTTTAACGTAGTTACTGCATTATTGTTATTATAAAATTTAATTAAATAACTATTGAAGTCACTTTTACTATAACCTGACACACATTCATTAAATTGATCAATTAAATATACAATGTATACAAATATCAAATGCTCACAAAAACACCACCGATTGTTTTAATTTCAAAATCTGACGAACACGGAGGATCGCTCTTTTCAGTTTTTGTGACCTATTTTTGCTTTTTTATGTTATTAGAGGGGGGGGGGGTTCTCCTATTTTGCCTTGAAAAAATTTGCATGTTTTCAATAGAATGAGATTTCATAAACAGACATGGTATTCTGAAAGATAGCTATGCTGAAAAAAATGATAATATCAACAGTCTTCAAATTAAATTTTGACAAGCACTGGTCTTATTTATCATGTTTAAATAGTAATCGATAAAAAATTTAACTTGCCCAATTTCATGAAATAAAATATTTTCAACAGACAGATTAAATTTTAAGAAGTCACAGACATCAGTTATTTGGTTAAGGTTTAGAACTGTAGGAGGTTGATCAACTTGGAGTCAACTACATGCACATTTAATTTTTTTTCAAGCAGGACTATCTAAAGACATGAACACTCAAATTGTCATTTTGTTATCTGTACTGGAATTAATGCTGGTGTAACACAATTTAGGTTATTTTACAACTACCAGCAAACCTATTCTAGCTTTCCTGGACCCATCTTCCCTTCCACAACTTGGCACAAGGCAGGCATCTTCTCTGTGTAAACTTATTAAGGGAGAAAATTGACATTGAAAGTATAATTTAACTCCCTGGATGGGATTACAACCCGTACCCCCATTGGAACACTGTATTCAGAGTCCTCGAGGGCTATCAATTGTGTCCAGACTAAGATTTTATCATTTGAATCATGCAGGCCTACACCAAAGCAAAGTTAAGTAACTGTCACAGGGTAGAAAAATATGCAGCCTGACCGGGACTCGAACCCAGGACCTCTCGCTTACAGGGCGAGTGCTCTCCCGACCGAGCTATCCGGCCGCTTACGTATCCTTCTTCCCATAATGTGAACAGGTAAGTGCCGTGACATAACTTAACACTGCTTAAGTCTGTGTAAAACACACTTTTTCAAGAATTTTGTAGGGATCCTGCACCAACTTACGCAATGTTGAGGCCAACTGAGACCCCTATTTATCGACAATTTACTGAGAATAGTGAAAATTAAATACATTGGGGTCTGATTTCTGAAATGACTTTGTTAACATAAGAAAAGCAGTCAAAAAATTCAAAATAAACAATGACAAGTCAAACACTCGATGTTGGGAGACCGCTAATTGGCAACAAACAAGTTAACTAAAGTCTTAAAAAGAGAAGAGTTGTGAAATAAACTCAGAAAATGAAGTAAAATGGTAGTTTACCCTTTCTAACACACAAATAATCCAAAATTGTGGGAAATCAGAATATTTACAAGTTCAGCACACTTGCAGACGAATTTATGTTTTCGTGAAATTGTGTTATTAGGTCGGAAAAATAGATCCTAGATTTTTAATGCACAAGCTTTATTTTGAAATATTATTTCAGATTTCTGTTGACAGAAGTCTTAGTTTAATGGTAACTAAAACATTATATAACAATAAACCGTCACAAAACGGCTATGAGTAAAGTTAACTTATGAGCAACATTTTCTTACGCAATCGGAAAAATAGTCCGAACATACGGTTAATGGTCAAAGGGAAACAACTGCTATAAATTATAGTCGTTTAGTCATAGTGCAGAATAGCCTCCCCTGTTTATATATAAAAGAGACTATAGGCCCGACGGTTATATAGTATAAAACATGTTCGTTTAATGTTTGAAATCATGGAATATCCATTTATAAACCGAGAAAAATTACTTCATGAAACACTAAACTTGTAAATTATGTTAAATACGAAAGCTTTTATTTATCTTACACATAATTATTTACTTTTTAAAATTGTATAACTTCAAATTTATCCTTCTAATCGCTTCTAAATCACAATGTTGGTAAAAGAAAGATGAGTTATAATTTATTTTTCTTTAATAACTATTCAGGGACGAGTTCGTAGATGAAATTACATTGAGACAGTCTTATGTATAGACTGCTCCTGCATGCAGGCCCCTACAGGTCTTGCATGAAGTTTCCCTTTTTTAATTTCCGTATACAGCCAAAGTTTACATAAATTCACATTTTTGGTGTGTGTCATTGTAGTTACATGTATGTTATGGCAGTTTCATTAACTTCCTAAGTTAATAATGATTTCATAATTACATGTACGGTATAATTATAGTTTAAAAATTGCTGCTTTTATACAAAACGTTGACTTTGATGATGAAGATTATTGTTAATAGGATTCAAAAAATATATATTTTAATAAACTTTTTCAAATTATGATCGAATATAAGGTTTTAACAAAATGTAGAAGTAATTTCACATAGGCCCACACTTCCATTTCAACGCTAATTTAATAAAATGGCCGTTTTTGCACCGCATATTCAATAAATTGACCGTTTACTACACAAATATTCGCTCTTGGCCACTTACATATAAGACAAAAAACATTATTTTTTTCATTTAAAAGAGCCAAATTTTAACCAATATATGTAGGAAAAAAATATTTTAGTAGTTAAAAATATTTTAACTGCAAAAAATACGAATATTGATAAAAAACAAAAAATATAATCTTTCAATGTAGTAAGCATCTATTCACAACTCTTCTAAATGGAGATAAATAAAGTGTCTATTTTTTTCTATAGGTGTGATGCGGTCGAAGATAGTGCCTGGCTTGTGACAAAACGAACGATGATTTGAAAGATATCTTAAACAGTTTTATGGCAATCAATTCTTAGTTTTATTAAATAAAAGTTTTTTCTTATTTCAAAATTGCAGAAAATGAATTGAAAAGGGGTTCGTCTGCGCTTCGCGGTTTTTTCATACGCAAACCGAATAACACAAAATACCGAAAATGGCGGTCAGAATGAAAAAAATCAAGTGGGTACGAAAATATTTTGCGTCTTTCGTGCGTAACAGTGCGATGACAGCCATCAATTTGGCTTGAATGATCAAAAACAAATATTTATTTTATCATTTAAAAGTAATTTCGCGGTAGAACTGGTGAGAACTTGCTGATTAAGGACAAACATGAAATCGAAAGTAAGGGTTCGTACTTGGCGTATTTCGTACTCGAGATTAGCATTGAAACTCTGACATTTAATCAAGAAATAAACATATTTTTAAGTTGCCTTTGCTTATTGTCTGGTATAACTGAATTGATAATATGAAATTAGGTGCTACCTATGGCGCGGAAAACACACTTATTTGTATTACTTAAAATAAGTTAAAAATTAAAAAAAAATAAGATTGTGACTTTGGCAAAATAAAATTAAAGATATTCGGCGCTGTGAAGGATTTATTTTGTTTGAGGGCCTATTAATTAGATAAGCTAGGGGAGCTAACTGCGTAATTTATTGCATTCAGAAAAATTTGACAACATGTCATTCTTTTACGTCAGAATCATATCTAAATTCTAAAAGAAATGTATTGTACATATTTATTTATCTCATAAATAGAGACGAAGGTAAAAAAGCCTCGATAAATCATTCATTTTTTAGAATGGAAATGTTTTCCTCTTTAAACAATGCCCAGTAACGTTACGTTACGGTAACATGCTGGATTTATCATGAATGTCTCTTAGCGACGTCACGAACGGTGCGTTGGTAAGTATTTCCGAGGTAAAAAGTCATAAATAAATATTTTAATGAGGAAATGAACGAATAAAACGACCAAATATATTTTGAACTGTTATCATGGAAAAAACATCGTAAAAAAGCACGTTTGAAAATATTTTGTAAGCGGTCACGAGGAAGCTGCAAATATTTTTATCCAATGAAAAGCCGCCAGTAGCTTCATTCATTGATCCGTATCGTTGAACGCTTGTAGTGCAATTTTCTTTAGAGCGTCTTTAATCTTGATTCACAGATGTTTGATTAAGCATCTGATAAAATTGATGAAAATGGCTGCGCCCATGGTCTGGAGATGTTTTTCAAACTCATAGGTATATAATTTTTTCATTGATTTTATCAGTTTTTTCAATTTTAAAGAATTAACGTACGTCATACACGTTATCTAAAAGCGCTCAAAACCCGCTCGGGTTTTCCGCGTATTATTTATTTTTTACCAATTTTTTTGGTTGTTTTTTTTTTCCAGGGTTATTTTCCTGGTGTTGTGATTTAGGACAAACTGTAATAGTCTAATAGAAACCCAACTGTAAGGTTGACTGTGATGCATGCCAGGGAGAGCTTTCTGAAGTCTAAAAACAGTAAAGATGTGTTCTGGAGGCACTGGAGAGCTGATTTGAGAAATCTAAAGCTATGGAGTACAGTAATGTTTTCTCATTGTTTAGTTGTTCATTATCTCATGGTACTTACCTGTACAAATTATAGTAAGAAGGTTATGTAATCAGCTAGATAGCTTAGGAAGAGCACTTGTCATTTAAATAATGAATAAAAAACTGCATCGTTAATTTGTAAACAATGCAACGTCCGAGCATGCGCAATATCGGGGTCTGCTAAACTAGATTCTATACCATGGACTTAAATTATGTCGTGGCACTTACCTGTTCACATTATGGGCAGAAGGATATGTAAGCGGCTGGATAGTTCAGTTGGGAGAGTGCTCGCCTTGTAAGGGAGAGGTCCTGGGTTCGAGTCCTGGTCAGGCTGCATATTTTTCTTACGCTGTGACATTTGGCGCCTAACGTGGGACCGTGACAATTACTTGGTCAGTTGAGAAACACTTGTAAAAAAATAAATGCATCTTAAACGGCATGGAATTTTGCAATTCCAGATGATACCTAGCTGATCTTTATTGTAACATTTTCACCTTGTCTTTGTTGTACAGATCACTGATGTATTCTAGGATTAGTCTATGGTTTTGTTGATCATTGGTTAATGGAGGACATTGGTTGATGTTACAAGCTATAAATGACAAGGTGTTGTTGACCATCTATATGTTGATGCAGCTGAGAGTCTTATCAATATGTATTACAAGGCACTGTATACTAGGGGTGTAATAATACAGTCAAAACAGTATTGAGATATCCAAAACCCATATTGTAATATATGCAATACATATTGTGCTTTTTTTGTAGACATGTGAAGCATGAATTGGTGCATTGCATTCGCTACATTCATATGTGTATTTTCAAACAATCTCTTGTACAAATATTTGATAACTTGTGTAAATTGGATTATATGTAAGAAAAAGGCATATTTTGAAATGGACCTTCAAAGCCAACTATTTGATGAAATGTTGAACATTTTAAAGCACAATAAAATTATTTCAAGTTTTCAAAAGTTTTAACATTTATTCATTTATTTTAATTTTAGGATCTGATAAAAACAATCAGTATGCCACATTACTACAAATAACTGGTTCAGGAAAAAATGGACTGGTTAAAAACTGGCAGAATTCATATCACAATATTAATCAGTATATTGGTTAACTGTTATAGTCCAACAGAATTAACCTGAGCTTGAACTACCTGATTGTAATAATTACACACTTCACTTACATTAAATTGTGAGTTTCCGTATGCATGTATACGGTTATACACGTGTTTATAACAACAGAAGTGACTGTAAATCAATTTATTAAAATCGGCATGTTATTGTATGTTTAATTTTGGACACATAAGTTTTTGGGGAAAACAAGTAAGTCAGTAATATTATGGCACAGTTTCAAAGTATTTATTCTTATGAAAACAAAATTAATTGTTCAGTATGTGTATTTTGCCGAAAGCGTGATTAACAAACGAAGACAAAAATAGACTGTAAATACTGACTTTAATATATTCTTGTTGGACTATACACACCTACTTTATACTGTTTATTAAATCAAGACTATAGTCATGTTATAGGAAGTATTATGTTGGTTCTTTTTGTTGTTTACATTTAATACTTGGTTCTTTAATGATAAAATGTTTTCAACCAATCTCTTCAATTGTTCCTTCTTACAAATAACAATGATAAACATTATTGTAAATATTTTAATGTTAGCTATAGAAGTTCTTGTAAACTGTTATGTTTACAAACTTATATCATTGAAGATTTTTACTGATTTATTTCAGACAAAAGAGAAAACCAAAAAAAGAATATTTAAGTGCGCTTCATATATTGTTTAAAGAGAGAAGAAAGTTTTATGGTATAATTATTTAGATCAGCAAATGTTGATATAAGACTTTGTCCTGTGGATTCTACTGGTTTGAAATTTAAAACATATGGTGACAATTTTTGAATATTTTATTATTTATTTATATATTAATTTTCTTGTTAATCAACATGCTAATGTTGTTATGTAAGACGGTAGACTGACCTTACCAGCTTTCTTGTACAATTTCTGTTACCAGCACTCACTCTTCCACAAGAACATGACAACTTTTTGATCTCTGTGTATCAAGATTATATCATAGAAGAATACTTGTAACCTATCACTGTGTAGAACCAAAACAGTTCAACATGTTTATACTTGAGTCTGTTAACCATTGATCATATATTTATATTGTAAATATGATCATTGTAGCAGAGAATAATACAACACTTGTACACACCTGCTATCAAGCCAGCTTTAATCTTCACATGATAGATTGTTCACTTACAATGTGGAACAATGTATGTATGATCCCAGCTTGGAACATTGTATCTAATGTTCTAGTTAATATAATATATTGTATCTACAAGATTTCATTTATACATTGATAAAGTAAAAGACACAATTACGTTTCTAAAGAAAATAGCCTAGTTTCTGTTAGTGTTTGAAGCAGGAACCAAAATATCCATCCTACCACTGGACCTCTGTCTATGTATGTTATTTTAATATGCTATTAGGTTATGTAATTATTATTGTAATATGTTTTATTGGATATATTACAGATAAACAATAACATTGTAAGATATTTTCTGATAGATGATTCAACATATGTTGGAAACCATGGGGCAAATAACTTTATCAAAGAAACATGAAATACAGTTGTTAGATGGAAGTTAAAGATTTTCTCAAAATCTTCACATAGTCTCAAACTTAGATAAAGACAAACAACAAAGAAACAAGTATAATTGTTGTATGCTATGATGAATATAAAATTTATACAAGATAAAGATTGTTGAGGTAATTTTTTAAGTATTAATTTTTTACATTATAAGTATATATTGTCTGATGAAATCATTCCTTGGTGAGTGTAATCATTAAGTCTGATGTTAACCAAGTTTTAATTGTCTTGTTTTGTTTTACCAATCAGTCACTTAGTGAATTCATGTTTATAAAATTGAGTTTATTACAAAAATAAAAATTATGATATAAATAAATGTTAATATATGTTTTAATAGTTGTCTGGTTTACATACTGAGTGATAACATAATTGACGTCTTGTTACAAAACTAACATTTGATGTCTGTTTGCTACATTTTAAAAAATTATAATACTCCATGAATGTAAAGATAAAAAATTAGTAATGGCCATTAACCTTGTTGTCATTGAAAGTTGAAGAATAAAGCAAACATCAAGTGTATCAATTTCATTTAAATTTTATATTAATATGAAACATTACACTGTAAACAGTTAAATGAATAAAAAAACATGTTTTTTGTATTTTATAATTTATTATATTTTCTATATATAATAGGTATTGAGAAAGTTTATGAGATTGTTGAGAGAATTAACATTTGAATGGTTTATGGTTGGTTAGTATATATTTATATTTATTTTATAAATAAATCTCTCATAATATTAACTCAACTGAAATTTAACAACTGATATAAAACATTCTAACATTTGGTTTAAAATTGTTGACAACATAGATGTCAGCATTATTTAAGATGAGGGTGACCATGTCACTGCACTATATAACTTGTATAGAGTCATTGATTAATTTATAGGGACCATAGTGGAAATAAGGATTTAATTCTTTTTTGTGCCATCCCTGTGTATCAATATATTCAACATGGTTTAAAAAAAAATTAATCACATGCAATGATAACTCTTACAGTTTTGTCATAGATTTGGTTACCAACAATAGTTTTATATAACTGTATTTACCATTTTCAATTTACTAATCATGCACTTAAATAAACTGTTATTATGTATCATCGTATTGCTCATTGTACTTATAATTGCCTTTTCAAAGTCATGAATTATAAATAAATATATACTTATTATCTAGTGAAAGAATGTGTGGAAGAAGAAATTACAATAAAAGGAACAAAAGTAGAATTATCCAATATACTTGTTAGCAGTACTCCCATGTTTTATGAATATACTCAGGTATACAGAATCTGTAGAGGATATTCGTCAACTTTGGTGTAAGGTTAATTTTTATTTCACTGAGTGAGCTCAGAAAACATATTTTCACAAGTGGCATAGCTACAAGTAAAATAGCTACTTTCTGAGTTCACAAGTTGAAATAAAAAAAGATCTTACACCAAAGTTGACCATTATCCTGTTTCTTTCATGCTTAATTTTGTGTTTTATTAGATGTATTTTACACAAATTATAACGTGACGTCATTTCATCTCCAATATGACGTCATTTATCTTATAAGATGACGTAATTAACAATGAAAATATAAGATTTATTTTCACTACAATAAAAATATGAAATTTATATTTTCATCGTTTATTTTCATCGAATAATGCAACGTTTAACCGTAAAGCGTGAATGAAAAATAATTATTTCTCAAGGAACAGTGTCCTCCAAATGTTTATAGACATTGTAGAATAAATAGATCTACATTTACCAATGTAACAAAGGAGACAAACAGTCCTCTGAACAAATTCTAAAATCAGTATAAATTAGTTTATCAATATCTAAACTTAGTTACATTAATTAGCTTTTATTATAGTTAAATTACTTGCACTATGTATGATCTGTTTTTCAAGAATTATCGAAATCTATAAACTTGGAGAACATTGTATCCAAGTATACATTAATACATTACTTGTTTTATATAAAAATACTTGTGCCTTGATTTTATCTTGTTTTTTCCAGCAAACATTGGTAGCCATGATAAAAGTAAAAGTGTAATAAATTGATGGTAACTATATCTATATAACAAGTCTGAAGTATTACGTTTTCTACACAGATGGTTGACAAGTAAATATTTTTTAGTCTTTATATATTTAGTGACCTTACAGCATCAGAAATCTAGAAAAAAACATAATATTTACAATATTATATTCTCTCAGTTCTTAACTTACTTATTGTTTATTTAATTAGTCAGTTTTAAACAGACATCCTTAACCTCACAAAAACTTTAGTATTTGAGTTTTGATTTGATTAATTCATTAGTGTGTAATACAAGTGATTTAGTTTGTACTTGTTTGTTTTAGATCAACTGTGAACAAGTTTTTACATCTTAGATTAGATTAGTCACTTTTTTAGTTTGATTTTATACTCCACAAGTACTGAGTTAGTAGGATTAAGTTTCTTGATCAAGGAAACAAAGAGAAATGTTTTTTTATGTGATTCAAACCTACACATAGATTATCCATTTATGACCAGACCACCATTATAACCACTAAGCCAGGTTTGCTTGTAGTGATTTAATAAGTGCATTCAAACAAGTGGCTTTGTTTTATTAAGGATAAATCATAAATAGCTATAAGCTGATTTGATTCTTTTGAGGTGTCATGTATCATTTAATGTTGGCCGATATTTTAATCATATAATAATGTATGATGTTGTCTATTAGGCCATCCTTAAGTGTGTGTTTGTACTTTCCTAATACAGAAGGTTTGGTTGGTTAGGATTTCATCTAAGTTTATTGAAGCAATAAGATAAATCTGGTGACTCTATCATATTAAGTATGAAACATTCCATGGACTTTTATAGACGACACAAGATTTTGTCAACATAGCACACAAGTGATTCATGGCAATCTGGTAGGTCTGTCTGGTGTGTGAATACAAACATTTTTTATTACAAACACATGACGATGACAAAGTTAAAATCTTAGATTGATAATAAAAGAGTCTAAAATAGTTAAAAACATCTTTTATATTTATTACAGGATGACATGGACAACAAAACCTTGGATGAGGATACTGTAATTTAGGATGATATAAACTTACATGGGTGAAAGTTTTCAGAATTCGTCCTCAAAGTTCAGGAGAAGAGCAAGAAATTTCAGAAATTTAAACTTAGGATGTAAACTAGCACTAGCAGATATACCTTGAAGGGAAACAGTGGAACTACAAATTGAGATCTGAAATTATATTATTTGTTTTCAATAAAATATTTCTTAGTTAACATTGTAACACTAAAATATATGTGAGACAATTCAAGACAAAATGTTGACAATTATAGCTGAGCCAGTATTGAACTGACACTAATATGAAATAATCACAATATTGGATTTATACATTTTACAAAGTGAGACTCATTTTAGTTTTATATTTAGATCTTAATAAACTTCCAAATATAGTAATTTAGTGCCAGTTCAATTCTATTTGACTTTACACAATTACATTGTATTTAAAACAATAGTCAATATAATAGATTTGAAATTTTAACATCTGCTAACCACGTAAAGGACAATAAATGATATTGGATGTTTTGTGAATAAAAGCTCACAATAAATATTTTCCAGGGTGAGATAACTGTGAGTGAAAATATCTTTTTCTTTACTTACTTGTTGAAATTAAAAATCTTATTTCCAAACATTTTCTTTCTTGCTTTCTCTCCCATTTAATTGTTTGATGTCATTAGAGAGAAATAAGTAAGATATGAACATCAATATATCTATACACTATTTCTACAGGCATTTCAGTTGGATAAAATATATGTTTTGTTGATAAACTAATGTATTAAAATGCCGTACAGAAGTTGTGGCTTTGTTTATACTAGCAGGCTGATTGTTGTCGTCCTGTGTTACTATGTCGTGTATTATTGTCTATTTAAAATAGTACATTTTTCAAGGAGAATACCGTTTTTATTATTTTTGGTAAACTTTTACTTATAGTTTATTTTTGTTTGTTTATTTTATAACATTATTTAAGATGATCAGCTAATACTTGGAGAGAATGTTGAAGTCTGTTTTAAACAAACAGTCTGTATTACAAATTTTATTTGATAACATAATGCAATTTTTGAATTGTATTCATAATTGTTTATATGTCTTGGCCATAATAATTGTTTTAATGTTTGAATTCGTTCTTTGTTGATATTTTACAAATGTTTTACATAAATTTTGATGTGTGAAAATAATTCTGTAAATTCTCTAAAAAATAAAACAATAATGTTGTGTACAATTTAAACTTGACTGTAGATTTAAGTATCTTTTTCTATCGATGTATTCAATTATATTTCAATTTATGACAAGTAAATAAGATTATTTAGTGAGAATTTAAGTTTTTGTCATTTGTTACTATTTGATATTTTTTATATTTACTATGAAATATTTCATTAATCATCATGATAGTTGATATTTATCTTAAGATAGTTATCTGTAACTTGGTTGTCAAATTATTTTTGTTATGATGTGTATTAGTGTGTAACTTGTACTGATTTTGATATATTGAATTATTATTTATATGTAATTTATGTTGCTTTTATCAAGGGATGTATATACAGTTGTATAGGTTTTCTTAAATTTATTGTTATAATTTTTGACAATTAACAATACTGTTCAATGTAGAACAATATTTTTGTTCCTCTAAATATAAAACTAGATTAAACTACGCCATTATATGAAGTTTATTATTACAATCCCAGATATATTAACCAAACTTAAAACAGTTTAATTTTATTTAGATATGTATATACATGTATTTAGGAAAACAGTTATGTATTTCAATTGTAAAATTGTGGCAAGATTTCATGGTCAATTCTCAGTGAATTTGATTAATTGATAACACTAAAATGTTCTATAAAATTTTAAAACTTAAATTTCATCAAATATGACAATCATATGAATTTTGTTTATAAGCATATTTTTGATCTAAAACAAATTATTAAAGACACAAAAAGATTTTACTTGAAGACACGTCACTGAATTATGTCTTTTTAGATTTTCTCTTCAATACAACAATCAAGAAAAGTAAATTATAAAAATCAGCAAGTTTTGAATGTCCAGTTTAATCATGTATTTCTGTTAATGATAATCTATTATGATATTTTCACAAAATGCAATAAATCTCCTTGGTCTGAGTCACTTATTGCCAAGATTTCTAAAGTTGTTATATTATCTTTTTTGAACATTTCATTAATTTATAAGTTTTTATTTAATTTCAATTAATATTTTATTAATATTTTTTTAATTGAATTTATGTAACTAGATATATTGTATCAATTACATATTACATCAAATTGTATTTTAATTAAAAAATGTTTATAGATCGATATATTTGATGTGTTTATCAATTTTAGTATAACATTTATACAGTCTATGAATTTAGCTGACAGACCATTTCCATCAAAATTACCGTTTGTCTTGTAACTTTTAAAATTGGAGTGGTAGACAGATCACTAACTTCTTATAGCCACCATTTTCTCTGTTGAAAATATTAAATTGATAAATAAGAATTTTTATGTAAAAATAATAAACACTGCATAAACAATTGTTTACTTTTGATATTTTTCTGTGTGTTTAGTTTTACTTCAATTTTTTTACATTCACAACATTGATCATTGATACACTAACTACAATGTACATGTATATATGAGGCGACTTTTGAATATTGGACAAGTTCGAATGAAGTTAGAAATAACACATTCAGTGATCATGTAAATATTTAAGTTGTGACATGTTAGTATAACAGTCCACTACAATGGTATTATCTTTCTGCTATCTTACTTAATGTTTGAGATGTAAATTACTTTAGTGTTTTCTCCAGACTCTTGATGTTTGAATGTAAACCAGGGCACAAGTTATATACAGATTTGTATAATATTTATATCATTAGAAACCTCAGACATCATAGTTATATAATAATAAAGTTTTCTGTACTTTTAAAAAAATTGTTTAGACTTTAACTTATTGTACTCAGCTTGTTTGTCTTGATTTTTACAGAACCAATGTTGTATTAAAATACTATTTTTCATCTGATTGGTTGACACCATTGATATTCATGCAATTTGTTCATGTCACTTTGTAAGATGAAAATACTGTCTGTTTTGAATTTACTCTGAAATTAATTGCCTGTCATGGAAGTATGAAAATGTTTTATCATGAAAATTTATAAGGATTTAACCAAACATTAAATCCAAATAATATTGTTTTCAAGATTGTTTATTTGAACGATAATTTCAATTGACAATTTTTTTGCAATTAAACCTAACAACATATCTTTGTTTCATCAGAGCATTCTTGTAAAGTCTAAAAAATGACTTGATTCATGTGAGAGAGTTAGATTAAGTTAGTTGTTAGGTGAATTTTTAGTTCAGTTAAATATGACTTCCGTGAAAATTTTGATTGAATTAATTTTATCTATGATAGAACAACTATACTATCACTAAAGGTCATGTTGTGTTTATGCATTCATGTAACATGCTATGTTATGTTTGTCAAAATGGTCACGTCTTGTTCGTGTTTCAATTTCCTGACAACTTTAACATTTTTTATACAAGTTAATCTATTTCTTACATACCATTGTCAGTATAAACTAACAGTGATTTAGTGATTTATATAAAGTTATATTTGAACTTAAATGTTTTGTAAATAACAATTAATTATTAATATTTAAATCAAATTTGTTCTAGACAATCTGAAACAATATTTTATATTTACATGTGAAGTAGAATGTTTGTTCTAGATGTTTAGTATTATATATTGTATTTTATTCAAGAGTATGGTGAAGATAACAGTTTCTGTATTATTTTAGGATTTTCTTGGTATTATTATATTTGACAAAAATATGAAAATGTTAACATTTTGTTACTAGCTTGATGAGTTTATCTTAGATTTATTTTGTTACTTAGAATTGTAGTTTTTGAATTATGGATATTAATATTTTGTACTGTTTAGAAAAAACTTATTGAGATGTATTTGAAGTTTTCTTTGTAGACTTAAACATTGTTTCACAATTACTTATAGGTATCAGTATCATTAGAAATGTAATATTAGGCCACAACAAGTTGATCATATCTTCTATTGATTTTTCTGGAAAAAAATGGGGAGTGAAGAAAAGTGAAGAAAAAAATTTAAAAATGTCTTTATTCACTTGCTTTATAAAGCGGTTTTGTCAAATTTTTATGGGCGAGCGAGGAAATAAAATATTTTTTTTTGTAAAAACTGTCAAAATTAAGGTGCGAGCGAACCCATAGAACATATGATCAATTTGTTGTGGCCTTATGCCTGTAATTGTATTGTTTTGTTCATTATGATATCTAGCTGTTGATTTATACAGATATTTTTATAATTATATTGAATAAAAAATCATTTTAATAACTTTATTACAGTTTGTTATAAGTAATATAAATATATAATAGTTACGTATGTGAATATATAACTTGATGTACAAAGGACATGGTCTTCAGAGGTAGTTCCAGAGATTCCATAGAACATACTGTAACTTATTTCACACTTAATCCAGGGATTCCCTGACAGAGCTAGTTTTTACTTTGGAAGTTTGTCAAGAAATATTTTACAGTCATTCTACATATGACTGAATCAAGTAAGACAGCAGTAAGCAAATAGTGAAAGTAGCTGGAGAAAAACATTAGGTGCAGAGAACTATGCCATACTTATAACAATGAGTGATCACAACTGACAGTAGTAATAGAGCTGAAAAAAATGTCAGAGATATAATAATTGAAACCAAGGTAGGTAATGTAAAATAAGAAACAAATTATATTTTGCATTAAATATTTTCTAGTGCTGAATAATAGAACTTGTTTCTGAGTAAAATAAATAATATATATGAACCATTCAATGTAGTTAAATTATTTGTTTCTTGTACATTATGCGTGTATTTATCAATTAAAAAAAGAATTTAGATTTTCCATCCGTTTTCTCAAAATTTAAGAAAATTGATACTAATTCAATTTCATCCTTTTTAAGGGAATTAACTCTGTAGAGTACTGTAAAACGTTCTGTTGCAGTTATTTCCCTTGATATCTGACACTTTTTTTGGATGATCGCAGTGGTATTCCGAATGATTTTGAGGAAAAATATATTTACGATGTGTGAATTTTACGATGCACCGGTAATATTTACAAAATGGCGGAAAAGAAAAAAGTCGTCTGGTAGCAATCTTTTTTACTTCTTTTTTACGTTATACGTTCATGACAGTCTTGAATTTTGTTACAATATAATTCGATTTTAGTTTGTTTTTAAAACTAGAACATAATTTTGTTATTTGCATCGTTAGAATTTGCAGATGAGGGACTGAAAAGTTATTGAACTAAAGAGTAACCATGACAGGAAAAATCAACCCGTAGACAACTCAACCCATACAAGTCTCTATGCAATCCACTGGGCCTTTGGGAAAAACTTAAATAAAACTCGCACAGTATGACCAAGTTTTTAAATTAATTTATGAAAATACTTGTAGTAAAGTAATTTTTGGATTTTAAACATAGGAGTATCCTTAGTCCTATGTATAAAACCCTCCGTAACTTATTTTTCATTTGGACATTGCTTCTGTTACGTAGGGTCTTATCGACTTCCATACAAGTTGATGTAGCAAAATGCGCAAGGATTCCCCCGCGTGACAAAAGCGAGCATAATTCAATAATTTCCGAAAATAATATGAAATTAGGTGCTACCTATGGCGCGGAAAACACACTTATTTGTATTACTTAAAATAAGTTAAAAAATTTAAAAAAAATAAGATTGTGACTTTGGCAAAATAAAATTAAAGATATTCGGCGCTGTGAAGGATTTATTTTGTTTGAGGGCCTATTAATTAGATATGCTAAGGGGAGATAACTGCATAATTTATTGCATTCAGAAAAATTTGACAACATGTCATTCTTTTACGTCAGAATCATATCTAAATTCTAAAAGAAATGTATTGTACATATTTATTTATCTTATAAATAGAGATGAAGGTAAAAAAGCCTCGATAAATCATTCATTTTTTAGAATGGAAATGTTTTCCTCTCTAAACAATGCCCGGTAACGTTACGTTACGGTAACGTGCCGGTTTTATCATGAATGTCTCTTAGCGACGTCATGAACGGTGCGTTGGTAAGTATTTCCGAGGTAAAAAGTCATAAATAAATATTTTAATGAGAAAATGAACGAATAAAACGACCAAATATATTTTGAACTGTTATCATGGAAAAAACATCGTAAAAAAGCACGTTTGAAAATATTTTGTAAGCGGTCACGAGGAAGCTGCAAATATTTTTATCCAATGAAAAGCCGCCAGTAGCTTCATTCATTGATCCGTATCGTTGAACGCTTGTAGTGCAATTTTCTTTAGAGCGTCTTTAATCTTGATTCACAGATGTTTGATTAAGCGTCTGATAAAATTGATGAAAATGGCTGCGCCCATGGTCTGGAGATGCTTTTCAAACTAATAGGTATATCATTTTTTCATTGATTTTATCAGTTTTTTCAATTTTAAAGAATTAACGTACGTCATACACGTTATCTAAAAGCGCTCAAAACCCGCTCGGGTTTTCCGCGTATTATTTATTTACTTATTCCTAACACTAAAAGACAGATTTATCTAACATATTATAACACAATATACAAAATAACCAGCCTTATTTTGAAGTAGTAATCCATTGTTTCCGTAACTCAAAAATCCAGACTTTCGTTTTGAATACTTCTAACACTAAACTCTGTTCATGCCGTAACCAAAACCTGATTGGTCATGATAAACGCCACACAACCCGTTTCCAATCCGGATTACAAATTCAAAATATTCATGCTAAACAATTTTTTCCCGTCGTCGTCGAAACAAAATTATGCTCTCTTCTCGTAAATTCGTGCCCCTTAACCTTTATTTTTGCGCATGCGCGGTAGATGGATTAGGAAATCGGGTCACAAATATAAATATATTGTGTACCAACATCTAAATCAACAAATTGAGCAAAAAATCTTGAATAACTATCACTTAAACTATCTTTTTTCACCATTTTTCAATGCTGCGTATAGTCCATGTCAATCAGCTGTTTGTTTCTCCATGGATTCGTGTCCTTGACTTTGGTCTATACATATTGGGGCTCCACAGGGGGGAAGTATTATTTTTCTTACTCTTGAAATATGTTAGTGTTGAAGCTATTGTATATCTAGAAATAACTTTGTTTCAACAGTGCTTAGAGCAGATTTTAATGTTCAAAACTTATAACTAGAGAATAGTTTAATATCGTTTTTTCACTTTAATTTATAGAATGTAGACAATCACAGGTATATTTGTAACTATGTATAACTATTTTTATAACGTAAATTCTAGAAATAAAATATATTGAGAGGTCCAAAAACAGTCAACAATAAACAAGGAATGTAACATTTTTTTTGGACTTTTCATAAAACCACAAAAATGTTTGGATTATCCGTTGCAAACGATTTTAATAAGTTAAATTAGACCTAATTAACGCCAACTTAAAGCGCTAATTGAATAATGAGTGCAAATCAATACCCCGCACTGAACCCCTTAGCTAGGCAAAATAGGTCAACCAATAAAACGCGTCGTACCTGCACACACAAAAACAATGGCCGCCATGTGTAAAGAAAATTTAATACAAGTAGGTCAGGCTAGATTTTGCATCAAATTAGCGAAATATGGTTATTTTTTATCAATTTTGAGCAAAATCGTGATGAGAACATATTGATTTTTGTTCTTCAAGCAATAATACATGTTAGTTCTGAATATTTTTCTGTAAACTGATTGAGCAGGTCGAACGCTACGAACTTGCATAGAATTAGGACACGTGCGATGTCCGCGCGTGTTGATAAACCGTTTTTATTAAGGCACGGATTGAATGAGAAGGCACGGAGTAATGAGAAAGAGGCATACTTTCTAACAGTTTAATTAACACAATTACATTTAGCTATATTTTTTGTCTCCCAAAAATTAAAAAATAATCAAAAATCGTAATCTGGATTTGGTACGTCTTATTTGGCGTTTATCAGTAACAATTCCGGAAATGGTGCCGTGTGACTGGAATTTAGCATTGTTATTAAAACGAAAGACAGGATTTTTTTGGATTGACGGAAACAATGGAAAATTACTTCTTGCTGAGGTGACTTATTGTAATTCTCATATCATAATGTGGTTAATTATTGTATATACTAGCGTTCTAATATTGTTTGTTAAGAAAATTGCATTATTAAAACGAATTACACTCGTTTAAAGTGCACTAAAATCTGTGCACGTTTTGCTACATCAAACTATATGGAAGCCGATAAGACCCTGCCGTAACAGAATAATGTCCCAATGTGAAATGAGTTACGGAGGGTCTTATATATAGGACTAGAGTATCCTGGGCTGGTGGGTGTTAATGGGGACCTGGTGTTCGCCTCACTTAAATAGATGCTTTTTACATTATAATCTGGGCAAGGGTAGTTGAGGTTCAGGAAATGTGCCTGAATCCCTTAAAAATGACCAAAGCTCAGGAGCTCCCTGGACCCCTAGCCAGGACACACTAGGGACTCTAATGGCCCTGTGAAAATCAGTAGATGCTTTTTCATACCCCCACTGGAAATCTTGGAGTGTTATTTATAATAATGTTAAATATTATTAGTATATTTTTAATTAGCAGGCTTTCAACATTTTCATGATAGACAAGTCTAGAGTTGTACCATCCAATTATAACATATTTTACCAGGACAGTCTAACATCTACAAAATTTTGTGTATTACATGTATAATATATCATACCTAATTTTATTTACTCCTTGGTGAAGAATATAGCAGTACATCTAGTGAACTATTCTCTCTTCTATATGATAGTTTTCATGGTATATGTACATTATAATGTGATAATTAATTATTGTAACATGTTTTAACTATATTATATTTTTTATTACAGATAGATTGTAAGTTTGTAAAAACTAGTGAGAGACACAAGACTTGTTGTATTTGGAACCTAAGAACTAATATCTTAATTTTTAAAATGAAAAGTAGTGCTCATGTTGAAGGTACCATTTATCAACTTTATGTTTGTTTAATGAGGGAAAAAACAAAGAAAATGTTAAGGTAATAATTAAGGATATATTTTACTAAAATAAAAAACAATTCTACTCTATATTTCAAAGATAAAGTAAACTATCGGATGATATACTGTAAAATAGTCACTGTCATCCCTTTAATTTTTCTTGAACACTTGCTCAATATATTATATAAAGTTAAAAAGTTGAAGTACAGCTTAAAGTCTGCTTCCATTATACTTGCTCAGCAGACTTGACAATCTTGTCATTAACTCGTGATCATTTAAATCACACTCAGGCAGGCAATCCCTCACAGTACCCATTTACACCTGGGTGGTGTGGAACAATTGTAGGTTAATTTCTTGCTCAAGGAAATTAGCAGTGCCCTTAGTGGGAATTGAACCCAGGACCTCTCAATCCCTAAGCACACTTTCTACCACTGGACCACTGCTCCTACATGTGGTCTTAGTATTATAAGGACAAAAAATGAACAATCCTGACAGTATGAAATAAATGTTCACTTGTCTTTCAGTGTTTTTTTTCAGGCCATTTTGGGGCCGAAATTGGGCCCCATTCCCCTCTCCAAAAAGTATATATTTTCCCCTTTTCAGGTAAAAAATTCCCCTGTCAGACTGTCCTAAAACTTTTGTACTTTTTATAGCATTTTGCCCTTTCCTCAAGCATTACAGAGAAATCATAGATGAATATATAGGTTCAATAGTTGAAATTTCATAAAAGTAGACAGAAATGTTACCCTGTTAGAGGATCCATGTTATCTCAAATATTGAAATTTTTTCCCCTAATTTCATTTTTGTCGCAATTTTTCCCTCAAAAAGGGCCCCGCCACCTTTCCCCTATGAGTGAAAATAAACACTGTCATTTAAGCTATTTATAGATTCAAAGCTTGTTATATTGTGTTTAGTTTATATTTTCTTTACTTCAGCTCTTCACTAGTGTTGTCATGGTTTGGTTCAAATTACAGTATGGTTGTTATGGTTCAGTTGATATTACTGTATACGAGAGTTAATAAGCAACATTATAAAGATCATCTTCTAATGATTTATTTACATGGTAAATATTTTTATTAGTCTTTTAACATGTTATCTATACTATTAAGTTTGCGAGTTTCCTGTTTTGTGGAAGAAACTGCGCAGCTTTGAATAAATCTTTTGTTTGTCGCTGGAGCACCTATATACCGGCATATCAAGTTGACAATTCTTTTTTGACAAAGCCTCTTTATATTTGCAAAAACTGCCAAAAATCAACAAAAATAGTGGGTTTTTTGTGTCTAAAAATAGTTCTAGATAAAACTAAAAATAGACCAAACTCCCCGCAGCGGTTATTTCCCTTTATTAAATCAATAACCTAAAATGTCATTACCTAAAGCCATGCTTGCACGGGCTCCCATCTAGTATTATATATGTTTATGTCAATATATATTTTATCTAATATAGACCTAATTATACTTGTATTTTAAATTTAACAGTTTAATCATTTTAAATCAATGAAATATCTTTGACTAATTATGACAAGATCAAAATCATGAGAGACACACACATATATATTGAATACTGAAACAAACAATCAGTCTGAACAATCTCTCAATGACTAAATCTCATTACAATAAATTACAAGATATTTTAGATGTATTAATTGTAACCAACTATTTCAGACTATGCAAATATGATTCAATGATATATCCTGACAATAAATTCAGAGATATACCCATTGTAATGTTTTTATAGTATTGTAATATGTATTCAATGCTCTCATTAGGAATCAGCTGCCGAGCCAAACAACCAGAAAGACGTAAAAGTCTGTTTAAAATAGCAAAAAATAAACAAGAATGAAGGAAACTGTCCATGGACCTGCTAGAATTACTTTTCTATTTGAGCCTATTCAACAATATGTTACTGAGAACACTGGCATTATATTTACAACTAGAATTTAGTTTTTAGATGTTGGAAGCCTTAACATAGAACTAAGTTGATTATAGCAAGTGTTAATCTATATACATGTGAATGGTTTGTTCATAAAGTTGTAGGAGTTGTTTCCCTTTAAACATACATCACCCTCCATACTATGATGTAACTATTATCAACATTGTGTTATAAATATATCAAGTTTTAAAACTATTGATGATGAATTTACTGATATATTTATAATAAAGTATTTTATATATATTACAGAAGTTATGAAACATTGTAAGAAGTTTAGAACTCACAGTGAGATGGTTATTGGTGGATTTCAAGACTGGGTAGACTTTTATTATATTTTTTAGTAGCAGTGTTCCAGTGGTAGGACAAATGCTTAGGGATCGAGAGGTCCCAGGTTCGATCCCTTTAAGGGCACTGCTAATTTCCTTGAGCAAAAAAATTAACCTACAGTTGTTCCACTTCAACCAGGTGTAAATGGGTACTGTGAGAGATTACCTACCTGAAAGTGATTTCAATGATCAGGAGTTATTGTAAATAACTGTGAATACCATATATTCATTCACAAGGAAATCCTAGCATTGAACGTTGGATGTACACCAGTACTAGTGATGGAAAATACACGTAGAAGAAGAATGTGGTTGAACATGTATATGGAAGCAGACTTTAAACTACACTTTAACTGTAACTTTTTTATTTACCTATATATTAATACAGAGACACTTCAAATCATGTGAAGATTTCATGTGAGGTACAACAGTCTTGCTCGTTCACCTAGGCGAGTAAAATCAAATCAAGCGACAGAAGACAAAAAACCTAACCTTTTAATACATAGGCTCTCAGTTTCTTATCTTTAATTCATGAATAATGCCAACAGCAAATTTAGAATGTTTGCAAGTATAAATTGAACCTGGTCAGCTACTTTTGTAAAGTTGCTGGTTGCACCAGCGAGTAAATTCAAGAAGTTAATTTCCTAGACTGGGACAAACATCTCAACTAATACAGTATGTCTTATGATTTTTTCTATACATAGTAGATATTATGAAATGATATAAAACATTTATCAGAAACTAAGAGCTAATGGTTGAATAATTTACAGTAAAGTTTGTTGATATGTTGGTAAGTTCATATATTTTATTTTAGAATGTTTTTGTCATCTTCATGGTCCCCTTGTAATATAAAGTTTCTTACTGAAGGAAACAATGAGCAGGGTTCATGCAGGTCCTTGAATTTGATCCCTCATGCAGGTCCTTGAAAGTTCTTGAATTTGATCCCTCACGCAGGTCCTTGAAAGTTCTTGAATTTGATCCCTTATGCAGGTCCTTGAAAGTTCTTGAATTTGATCCCTCACGCAGGTCCTTGAAAGTTCTTGAATTTGATCCCTTATGCAGGTCCTTGAAAGTTCTTGAATTTGATCCCTTATGCAGGTCCTTGAAAGTTCTTGAATTTGATCCCTCACGCAGGTCCTTGAAAGTTCTTGAATTTGATCCCTCACGCAGGTCCTTGAAAGTTCTTGAATTTGATCCCTTATGCAGGTCCTTGAAAGTTCTTGAATTTGATCCCTTATGCAGGTCCTTGAAAGTTCTTGAATTTGATCCCTCACGCAGGTCCTTGAAAGTTCTTGAATTTGATCCCTTATGCAGGTCCTTGAAAGTTCTTGAATTTGATCCCTTATGCAGGTCCTTGAAAGTCCTTGAATTTGATCCCTCATGCAGGTCCTTGAAAGTTCTTGAATTTGATCCCTCACGCAGGTCCTTGAAAGTCCTTGAATTTGATCCCTCATGCAGGTCCTTGAAAGTCCTTGAATTTGATCCCTCATGCAGGTCCTGAAGGTCCTTGAATTTGATCCCTCATGCAGGTCCTTGAAAGTCCTTGAATTTGATCCCAAGTTCTTTGTTAATCCTGATGACAGAACAAATGTTTAAATCTATTCTATTAATTAAATTCATGAAATTTTCATAAAGTGGTATATTTTATACAGATCTCAGATATCTATAGATTGGTAAAGAAAAATATAAAGATGTAAATTTAGAATGGCAGAAGAATGTTCAATCATAACAGCATTTCATTAATCTCTATGTTCTAACATTAAGATGGTGTTCACATATCAGGTCAGTGTTTAGTTTTTTGGTTTGTGATTAAATCTCTTATTTAAGTAATAAAATGTCACTTAACAGTTTTATCTATAAACAAATGGTTAACAAAGAAAGATGGTGTGGGTTGATGCACTTATCAAATAAACAAACATTGACCATTGTACATTCTGTTTGTTGCAACCATGATTAGAGATGCTACTATCCATAAGTCAAAGGAACTGTAAAAATTCACCAACTAATATTTCAATATTTCAGATTTCTTGAAGACTTACATCAGTATCTGTCATCACTCAATGTTAATGTACAGTGTAAATGTTTGATGTACAAACATATAAGATTTATAGAGAATGGTTCAAGTATTTGTTATTTATCAACACACTGACTGGGTTTGTTTAGATAAATAAGTTGATGGAATACAGATAAGATTTATAGAGAATGGTTCAAGTATTTGTTATTTATCAAAAAATGTAGAAAAAACAAGTTGTGCAAACTTCAATATGTTTAATAAAACTTTAAGTTGTCAACATATAAATATTAAAATAATTCTATCACCAATATAAAATGAGATCCTTTCATACGTTTTATTATTTAGATTCAAAATTCTCAAACCTACAGCCTGTAGAAGAAATAGTGAAAGAACCATGGACACAAGATTTTTCTCTATGGTTCAAATGTTGTTGATTTTGTCTGAAGATTCTGTGTGATATAAATGTATGTATGACATCTCAGTACATTGAATACAAGCTGGTAGACATGTGGAATACAATCACTTAGTAGATCACAAACAAAGGTATGTATAACTTAGTGAACAGATTTATCTTTTACTTATAGTATAAAGAAAACTTGGCCCATAATGCAAATGGAATGAGATGGAATTTGATGGAAACTGGACAAAATACCATCAAAATGCATTTTCCATGCAGGTAATGAAAATATGAAAAACCTTTAAGGTAGAAACCTGTTAAATTTCATGCTAAAATATTTTTTATGTTTTAAGACGATAAAATACCTCTGCCATTCCTACTGTATACTGTTTGAAACTAAAATCGGTTGTATTTTATAGGCATACCTAAGGTATTATATTTCTGGTATAGCTGGACAGAATTAATCTGAGCTTGACCTTTATGCAAGAATATATTAAACTCCGTATTTATAGCCTATTATAGTCTTCGCATGTAAATCACGCTTTATAAGAAGCTTTCGGCAAAATACATATATTCGAACAACTAATGTAGTTTTCCTATGAATAAATAATTTAAACCAGTGTCACAACATTGCCACACTTACGTGTTTCCCATTAACAATGAGACCAACATGTAAAGTACAATAACATGCCATGTTTGCAAAATTGATTTATATTCATCTAGGTTGATATAAACATGTTTGTAATCGTATACATCCATACGGAAACTCACGATTTAATGTTAGACTAGTGAAGCGTGTAATTATTATGATAAGGTAGTTAAAGCTCAGGTTAAAATTGTTGGACTATAAGGTATTCATGATATTTCTTATGTCACTAATGAATCAACAAATAAAAAGTTCTCTCTCCATCATTTTATTATCTCAATTGTCCACAGGTAGTCAAAGTTTTACAGACTAGATAGGCAGGACTTGTACAACAGTTAGAGTATTATTCTTTTAATGAACTGTGCTCACTTACATACTGGAAACAACATGTCTCTCAATAGTTTTCTAGCAGTTTTAATAATGATTCGCTGTTTTATGTCACAGGGTAAGAAAAATATGCAGCCTGACCAGGACTCGAACCCAGGACCTCTCGCTTACAGGGTGAGTGCTCTCCTGACTGAGCTATCCAGCTGCTTACATATCCTTCTTCCCATAAAGTGAACAGTTTAGTGCTGTGACATACTCCCCCATTTACTGGAAATTTGTCTCGAATTTCTGAATTCCAGGCTGTTTAAAGAGCATTTATTTTGACCAAATAATTGCCACAGCCCCACATTGGGCGCCAAATGTCACAGGGTAAGAAAAATATGCAGCCTGACCAGGACTCGAACCCAACACCTCTCGCTTACAGGGTGAGTGCTCTCCAGACTGAGCTATCCAGCTGCTTACATATCCTTCTTCCCATAATGTGAACAGGTAAGTGCTGTGACATTTACATAATACAAAATGTATCATCTGTCAACAGAAATATATAAACTTTAGTTACCACTAACATGGCAGACTGACAGATAAATCTTGTAAACAATTAGAAGATCTGTCTAGATGTGCAGGTTTACAGGGCAAATTGTCTGGAGAAAATGATCTCGTACTCATTTAGGTAAATTTGTTAAGTTTTCAATTCAATGAAATATGTACAATGTCTCTGGTCCTGTAAGACTTGGTTCTGTCCTGTAAAAATTTAATCTTCACAGGAAATATTGACCAGGCATAAAATGTTGAGTTTTGAAGTGACTGAAACATTTTGTTTACTTTCAGAACAAAATGTACTCATTTTAATTAATTAGATTCTGAGACGGGGTCGAAGAAATCATAAAATTGTTTACTTGTCCGTTCTTAGCAATTGGTAAAGTTTCATGTCTGTATGAACATCATAGAATAAAATAATTGAAAAATCCACTTGTCCGTATTTGCCTTGGGACAACACGTACAATACTGACGTTTGATTTCGCTGGCCATGTGAGAAACAAAACTGTGGTGCTTTTCACAAAAATTCTTAGGAAAATTCTTCGTACGTCAACAGCAAGAAACATTAATAATACATATTTTTGACTTATCAATTCTTAATGTAGAATTGTGTATGCCTTTTGAATAACATATCATAGTAATGCTTATTATCCGTCTGACTTTGAAGTGCTAATTATATGAAACTGACTTACGAAGATTTTTTTTGTAAGAATTTTTGTGAAAAGCACCTCTTTTATTTACTCTGATTGTCAGCTGACCACAGCAACAGTTTGGAAAGTATCAAAATTATCTTGTTATTTCTGCAAGTTTTACGCTGGTACCATTCCTGTACCAATGTCAGATTACGCTGGTACCATTCCTGTACCAATGTCAGATTTACGCTGGTACCATTCCTGTACCAATGTCAGATTTACGCTGGTACCATTCCTGTACCAATGTCAGATTACGCTGGTACCATTCCTGTACCAATGTCAGATTTACGCTGGTACCATTCCTGTACCAATGTCAGATTTTTCTAGCTTTCTTTGCTATGACTTGTTGTTCATTGATAAGTCATCATAGCTTTCTGGTGACATTTTGTTTCACAAGAGATTTTGTCAGTCAGTATAGAAGACCTTCATTGTTGATACAAATGTATTTTAATAATAATAATTAAACAAGTTTTTACAACTTCTACTAATCTCTGTCTGGTCAGATTACTGGTCTCCCAGTATGTGTGGCCCAGTATGTGTGGCCCAGTATGTGTGGCCCAGTATGTGTGGCCCAGTATGTGTGGTCCAGTATGTGTGGTCCAGTATGTGTGGCCCAGTATGTGTGGCCCAGTATGTGTGGCCCAGTATGTGTGGCCCAGTATGTGTGGAATATAATGTCTAGGAACAAATGTAAAGGCTTTGTATGCAATTAAATAAGCCAACCCTAAGTTAGCATTTCTATGTAACCATTCTAACATCATCGTCAAAATTAGAAGACTGAAATGAATATCGGAATAATTCTACCAGGGATATATAAAATTATATTGTTATACTTGTTTTATTATACAGATTCAAAATTCTCAAAACCTACAGCTTATAGAAGAAGTTTGGAAAAGAATGATGAACATTAGACTTTTTGTATGTATCAAATGTTCTAGATTTTGTCTGAAGATCCTCTGTGATGTGAATGTATGTATGACATCTCAAGTCATTTAAAAACAAGCTGGTAGACACATGGAATACTTTCAGATAGTTGAACAATCAAAGGTATGCTTAATTAAGTGTACTGATTTATCTTTTACTGTACTATAGTGAAATCTCAATTATCCGAAATAGAATCTAACAATTAACATTGGTGATTTGAATGATTGTTCTCAAACGTACGGCTATATAAAGGAAATATATAAGTATTTATAGTAAATAAGTCTGCTTTATCCGAAATGGGTTATCTGAATATCATAGATTAGCCGAACAAAAAGGTGCGGACCCTGCAACCTGAAATCAATGATTTTATCTGATGAACTCCAATGTTCATGGAGACCCCTCATTACAAAAACCAAAAAATGTGAGGAACATATATTTATTGAATACATGTAATTATTAGGAGATGTCACATTGGGTATTATATATTTGCAAACTGTTACTAGTTGCAAATTGACCTTGAATTGGAAAGATTACAGTTGTAATTATCAATTAAGTAGATATGATTAATTATTTTATGTTTGAAGCAAAACGACCGAGCAATGGTTAGGCAGATTTGTAAAATAAAACAACAGGACATTGCCACCATCAGATCCCAAGACCTCCTCAAACAGCTCGGCCTAGAAGACCTGGACCTCATATTGAGGGAAAGGAGACTAAAATGGTACAGCCACATAGAAAGGTCAAATGGTGGCATCAAGGCAGCCAGTACCATGCAGGTCACAGGGACACGCAAACCTGGAAGGCCCAAGTTGACATGGAAGCAGTTAACAGAGAGGGATCGCAGAGAATGGAACCTCTCTGCGATCAACCCTCAAGAAAGAGACGCCTGGAAAGCAGGTGTGAGAATCCACAGGCATGCGGCTAGCCAGTTACCTAGAAGGGGGCCCACTGATGTGGATAATGCCCCCACACCTGCACTCTAATAAAAAATCTGAAGATGATGATGATGATTAATTGCATGCTGTGTCATATCAAAGTTATACAATTTCAGTATAATTTGGATAGCTTTGAAAGTTACAATTTATTTTGTAGAAGGGCTACTCATTTGATCAAACTGGATTGTAATTAAATCATAGATTTCCAGCCTGAAACAGCAATAGCATGGACTTTAGGTTTCCGTGTAGGTTTTAAAATCAGAAAAAAGATTTAGGCAGAGTTAAATTCCGAGTGGAAATATGCCAATTTTTATGCTTAAGTAATTTATAATTGACCCATGAATACCATAGTACAGTCTTATTTTGTTTCTTAGATATGTTGTCATTGGTTAGTATCTTTACATGTATTGTTATATGGGTTTTACCTATTATGTATGAGTTGAGTGTTGGTGAGTCTCACATTCCTAGTTTGTTGTTGTTGTTGTTGTTTGGCTATATTTAGCACAGTTGTTTCTAATGACTCACTATGGTGACTTCATGCAGTAACACAATCAAACAAGTATTTTATCATTTGTGATGCTTTCACATGATTGAGTGTATAACCATGGCAACCTGCAGGACAAAGATACAACAAAAATATCATTTGGTGGTGCTTTAAATAAAAAGGATAAATGATCACAAAGATCTTGTTATAATGTGTAATATATTTTATTTTTTTGTCAACAAGTTGTTAATATCACAAAGTCCAACAATTTATAACAGTTCAACATATGATTTCTCACAATTTCATCAGACGCTTAGGCCAGTATTATTTTATTTGTTGATACTCGAACCTGCAATTTTTCACAAAATCATAAAAGGAAAGAAATTCTTCAAAATTAGGTTGAAATCTCCTGTAACACAGATGATATATATAGTCTTGGAGACCGATTTTGAATAGTTTCATAATTAATTGTAATCTCATGAGTTTTTTTCTGATTAAGTTTTGATTTAGAACAAAATGAAAGTAGGCTGCTCCCACAATGCAGTTTTCCAGATGACAACCCATGAAGAGGCTTTAGAATCTTCCTTTTAGATTTAATAAATTGACAATATTGAAATATGCACTTTTGGTAATGTGAATTAAATAAATTAAACATTTTAAATGGCATGATTACTTTTTGACAGGTCTTAATCTGTGTATTACATACAATGTACATGTTATTTGAAATGGAAAAAATGTCAATTAAAGTTTTTTTTTACCTCCTTCTGTCAACATTTTTGTCACCAGACTTCGAGTATCAACAAATAAAAAAAAAAAACTCTTGCCTTATTAACAATATTTTTTCTATGTAAATAAGTTTTGACAATAAATGTCGACTTCAAATTTTTCATTCACTAAGTATATATTCTAAGGTGTACATATATAGTTACTGATTTTCATAGTTGATAATATTTCTTAATTGATTTAAAGACATGCATTGTGATATTTCAACAGCATTTGATATTTCCCTAAGGTGCAATTTTAATTAAGTTAAACCTCTGCAGATCAACAACCTCTGAACAGCAACACACTTTAGTCTCTCCCAGTGGGTGTTGTTCAAGAGAGGTTGTACTGTATCATATAAAATAGCATTTGTGGCCACCGAACTAGCTCCGTGGGTAGCACACAAATCTACTGATGGATGGGTCATGGGTTCAATTCTCAGGCAGGGCATATTTTTGTGGAGCTTGATCATGAAATTATTATGCAGCACTAATTGACAGTGGCGTGCCTAGACAAACTAAACAACAGTGGCGTGCCTAGACAAACTAAATGACAGTGGCGTGCCCAGACAAACTAAACCACAGTGGCGTGCCAGACAAACTAAACGACAGTGGTGTGCCTAGACAAACTAAACAACAGTGACGTGCCTAGACAAACTAAACCACAGTGGCATGCCCAGACAAACTAAACGACAGTGGCGTGCCCAGACAAACTAAATGACAGTGGCTTGCCCAGACAAACTTAAACAACTGTGGCGTGCCAAGACAAACTAAACAACAGTGGCGTGCCCAGACAAACTAAACGACAGTGGCGTGACCAGACAAACTAAACCACAGTGGCGTGCCTAGACAAACTAAATGACAGTGGCATACCTAGACAAACTAAACGACAGTGGTGTGACCAGACAAACTAAATCACAGTGTCGTGCCCAGACAAACTAAACGACAATGGTATGCCCAGACAAATTAAACAACAGTGGCGTGCCCAGACAAACTAAACGACAGTGGCTTGCCCAGACAAACTAAATAACAGTGGCATGCCCAGACAAACTAAATGACAGTGGCGTGCCCAGACAAACTAAACAACAGTGGCATGCCCAGACAAACTAAACGACAGTGGCGTGCCTAGACAAACTAAATAACAGTGGCGTGCCTAGACAAACTAAACGACAATGGTATGCCCGGACAAACTAAACGACAGTGGCGTGCCCAGACAAACTAAATAACAGTGGCGTGCCCAGACAAACTAAACGACAATTGTATGCCCAGACAAACTAAACGACAGTGGCGTGCCCAGACAAACTAAACGACAGTGGCGTGCCCAGACAAACTAAACAACTGTGGCATACCCAGACAAACTAAACAACTGTGGCATGCCCAGACAAACTAAACGACAATGGTATGCCCAGACAAACTAAACGACAGTGGCGTGCCCAGACAAACTAAATGACAGTGGCGAGCCCAGACAAACTATCTCTTTCTAAAATGAACTTAAATTTTTTGAACAATCAAATTACAGATTACTACAAAACAATTAAACCTTGAATACACTTTGATTAGATTCAATATTTGGATACTTCAAATACTTTGAAATAATTTCTATCAACACATTGAAACTTTAAAATCATTTCTTCTTAACTTACTTATTTTTCTCCAATGTATGTATTAATAATTTTATTATTTCTAATTTTCTTACATATTTTATTTCATTTCAGAATCTAGATGTTCAATATTATAAATAGTTGATATTAAAATATTTAAAATATTAAAGAAGTCGATCAGTAAACAATGGAACTATGAAACAATTGTTTAATCACACAAACAAGTACATGAAAATATTGAAGGTATGTTTGAATTTGTAAATTGTTTCTTAAAATTAAGTAAATTGTTGAAATGTATCACACAAAATTTGACTGTTATTGTTAACTAACTAAATTAATTGTCTTTAAGGATAATCTTATGACACAATGCAACATGTAATACAATACAAAACAATACAGTGCAATGCAATTTTTACAATACAATTGAATGCAATACTATACAATGCCATACAATACAATTCTTAATTTTTTACTTTGAGTTTAAAGTAAAATATATTAGGCCACAACAAGTTGATCATATGTTCTACGGATTTTTCTGGGGAAATAAATGGAGCGAGGGAGCGAAGAAAAAAAAGTCTTTATACACTTGCTTTATATAGCGGTTTGATCCAATTTTTATGAGCGAGCAAGGAAATAAAAAAAAATTTTTTGTAAAAACCGTCAAAATTAAGGTGCGAGCGAATCTATGGAACATATGATCAATTTGTTGTGGCCTTAATGAAATATCTTTGAGTCTCTCCTATATTTATTTCATAGAACGAAGTCATAATCTATTCATTCTTCCAGGTCAGGTTGTAAACTTCTACTTTGTCTGACCGGTAGAAACCTACAAACATCATTCTCAGTCTATGATGGATACACACACATAGTGGATGTCCACTGGTTATATTGACAATTATATCACATTTCTGTCCATCTCTATCACACTGAACTATAGTAGATAATACACCATTGGCAACAACAACATTATCATAACCATCAATACAAACACCCCATGGTTCTATATCAGGATCTGTAATTGTTTCTATGTAATTACATTGAGTATTGAAACAAACCAGTCCTTTAAAATAATCAGCTACAAATAATCTATCATTCTTATCATTCAATGTGATATGTCTACTATATTCAAATAGAGATTTTCCACTTTTATCTCTTTTAACAGTCTTCAACAATTTACCATTCATATCATACATATATAATGTATTGTCACCATCTGTAATATAAAGTTTATTATCACTACAAGCTATACCATAACAACGATGTTTCATCTTGATGGTACGTGTTAATGATAAATTATCCCTAACTGATACAAACTGGACTACTCCATTATAACAAGCTACAGCAAGTTCTGTCTCTCCTACTCTACATATACCACATGGCCTTTCTGGTACTTTACAGTAATCTATAAGTGATAATGATGAGACATCATAACGTTTTAGTTTACTGTACGAGAAGTCAGTAAATATAACAGTATCATCTATGATACATGATCCATATGTACTGTAATACTCTGATGTATCTTCTCCCAGTCTGACATTCATGTCACATATTTTTGTAGCTTTATATGTGTTGTATCGGAAAATGGCGGATGTTTCTCCTAACTTTGTCATCCTCTCCATTCTTGATTTGATTTCTTCAGATGGAACAAACTTGACTTCTGCTTTGTTGAATCTTTGTCTTTTCCTTTCTTCATCTGCTATAGTTGTACATTTCTCCTCAACAAGCTTGGTGCACACAAACAGCTGGGCTATATTGCTTGATGCTTGTGACATAAGTTGTTCCAGATTCTTCAAGTTGTTGATGAAGTCATCATATCTCTTTTTCTCTTCAAGAAGGTCTGATTCTAACTTCTTATATTCTTTTTCTATCTCCTTGATTGAGGCTTTTTCCAGCTTTATTAAGAATTGTTCCATTTCAGCTTTATAGTCGGTGACAGCTTTGATGGCAGTTTTCTTGGAGTCTTGTAGTTGTTGTAGAAGAATGTCGTAATTGGTCTTTCTTTTGTTCAATGTATCTACAGTATCACCAAGTTCAGATGTAGCTTTAGATGTTTCTGTCTTGTTGTACAACTGATCAATATTATCAGGGACAGACATCATATCTTTACATGATCTGAAAAAAAAGTTTATAAAGTACATTTTCATCATTTTATCTATAAACTTGGTAATGCACAAACATTGATTTGTGAAGTTTTTATTTATTGCACTTTCAAATTAAAACAGAATTTAAAAATATTTTTTTAGAAATGTCATCAATGCTTGACTATTTATTTCTTTTTAAAAAAGATTTTTTAGACAAATAAAATGCACTAAAATACACCAGGGTTAGAGTAAGGGTTGGTATATATGTATATGCAACATTTTCTATCAATGACAGCTATAGTGTTTACATTGTCTATGTAAAGATTGCCAATATTTTGTATATTACATATTATAAGTGTAATTGATGTGATAGACAGATATACTTCATTTTTTCTCAACAGTCAACATGAATAATTTCACAGTGACTTTGAAAGCTCCTGGACACCATGGTTGTTGCACATCTTTATGTCCCAAAGTATTCATTTTCATCAAGAAGATTTTCTACACAAGTCTCGTACAACCAATCAAACACACCTTGATATGTTAAATTCTTTGAAATTAAGCTTCAATTGAATTAATCATGGAAGAACTGACTTTTCACAACTTTCATTTCCGATGGGAAGAATTTTCCCAATGAAATAAAAATAAATATCGCAGTACGTATTGCTTCAGCTTCTTTTTCCAAAAAACTGGTAAATCGTGACAGCCCTTGTTTTTACATAGGTTCAAAAAATTAGAATGTAACAAATTTGTACTTACTTATGATCTTCTGCAACACAAATATAACAACACACAACGTCATGACTCTTACAAAACACATCCATAATCTTCCCAACATGGCGGTCACATTGTTTTGTTGGAAAAGTTGGAAGTGACTTCTGTTGTCCTTGTGGCTTGATAGATGTATTCTCCAAGAAAGTATGTCCCATTAGTATGGGAATACGTCTATGTGATGTCAAACAATCCTTACAACAATATTGCTTACAGTCTACACAGAATTTTAACGCTTCCTTTATCAAATTATCTTTTGCACATGGGGTACATGTGAAGTCAAAAGTTTCTTCTGACATATTCACTATACTCCTTCTTTCCGCCATTGTGAATGATGAAATATCACTATCTTAACTGAGAGACTGATCTGGTAAAAAATCTTCTAAAACATGAAAACTTTCCATAGTGTCACTACAAGAAACATATCAATTTGAACGCTGGTTTTTGTTAGTAGTTTAACTTATTACCAGAATGAGTTTGAGACCTGACTGATGTGCAGGCCTGATTTAAAACTGATATCAAAGTCACATGATACTCAACTTTTGATGACATATGATCACATGATACACAACTTTTGATGTCATATGATCACATGATACACAACTTTTGATGATGTATGATCACATGATACACAACTTTTGATGATGTATGATCATATGATAGGACAAAACTATAATTATCTAAACTTTTATCAATTTTATGAAATTTATTAAGATTACTGTGATAAACTATGTTAAGTGTTCTATGTTGATAATTTATCAAATCAAAGCACTTAAGAATTAGATTTGTTTGGGTAACGAAGTTAGTGATTTTATAGGATTGGAACGTTTTCTTTGATAATTTTAAAAGAAATTACTCATACATTTAATTCCTCGTAACCAAAAGCTGAAGGGGTCATTCTTTAATTAGTACCATTCAGTGACCCAAGTTAAAAATCACCATTTATGTACATGCATTCTACTTTATCTACATGCTGGCATAAAAAAACACCTCTTTAGATGACTTCTTAAAGTCATATACTCTGACATAGATTGTTACTTTCTAAAAAAGATATTAAACTTTTTCCAGTCCGAACGTATTATTTAAACCATCTAAGAACATAAGATGATGTAAACGTCTCTACTGAGAGGCACAACTAATGGCGTTTATTGTGATTTGTCTGGGCAAGACATAGTTTAAATTTCAGATGACTGTAAGGAGTAAACAAATTTAAAAATTAATGACCCTGATCAGGTTTTATCTAGCATTCAAAATCTAGCACCGTCTTTAATATACATACTTCAGAAGGTACATTTAGACCATTGTCAATTAAATCACCATGGTAACAAGCATACTAGACCTAAATTATGTTATTTTGTTTATTTACAGAAACCTCATATTTTTCTATGGCAAACTAGGTATGGAGAAAATACAAGGAAAGCAGAATGCACTTTGTTTGTAATTTTTATTATGATTCTCCAATTTTATGATTCTTTAACAAATAAGTGCGAATGCACGGTTGAAGGTTGTCAACAGGGAGATGCCAATGTTTGTACCTACTAATGAAAATGCAGGTTTAAAAAATTTCAAGATTGACCAGGTCTTTTACCTTCGTGTCACTGCTGTAGAAAAACTATTTTATGAAAATTATTAACTTAAATCAGTGTTATCAACTGTTTAAGAAGTGCAATTTCTAAGTCACAGCTCTTCTGAGATGCAAAACTCATCGGCATTTAACCTACGCCCATGTAGGCATAGTTTGATTTTTAAGTTTATTGCGCCTGTCATAGTTGGCACTCTTTTTGAATTGCTATATACATGTACTTATATACTGAGTGACTTTTTTGGATTCAGTAACTTACAAAGTCGGCAAGGGTCTAAATTATGGTAAATATATTTGTTCTGAAGTCCCGAACAAATAAAACTGTTCACATAATATCTGAGGGAAAATAAAAACTTGGCCAGTGCTACTATATACTATTTAAAGTAATTTAAAGTTAAGAATCATCTAAAATGAAACAAGAGAAATCATAAGTATATCATTATCTGTACAGCCAAGGACCCTACTTAAATGTTTATATAGGGTCCTTGGTACAGCCAAATAGCGTTGTTAATGTCCCAGACTCCCAGTCGTAGGTTGAACCAAGCTATAGCTGTAACCTGCATCCGGCCTTAATCTTTCACAACTAACATACATTTGTTAAATAAGTTCATGAATATTTCAACCGTCTCCTTCAAATTTTATGTACTTGGATTTATAATGTGTTGCACTCCTTTCGCAATAAAAGTATTTTTTCTTGGAAAATGTCTCATTTTCAAGGAGACGCACTTGATCCACTCCTTTTGGGATGGAAATATCTTTTCTTTGAAACAGTCAACTTAAATTTTCCTGTTATTTCAAACTGTCATACCAGTCACGTTACTCACGTATACGGAAAGTTAAAGTTATATACATGAATAGATAACAATAGTTTCAGTTTGATATTGAATGATACTGATCTATTAGATTTCTGAAGAGGTTGAAACAAGGATGCAATCCTTCGATTAAATCTTCCTGGTCCCCCAGTACTGAGCTGGTAGGATAAAGTTTTATGTTCAAGGAAATAATGGGGTAGGTTTTGGATGGGATTGGAACTAAAATGCATAGCTGGCTATCCAATGATTACCAGTCCATTGATCTATAAGTCATGTTGTAGCTCTTTAATAGTATCTATTTTGCGCCTTTTTCTTTAATGATTGTCAATTTTTCATTGAAGGATATAACCTCCCCTGTTGGGATTCAAACTCGTACCTCCCTCAGGACACTATATTCAAAATCCTGGTGTGCTACTAAGTTTGTAACAAAATTGATTTGTGAATGTATAAAACATAAGTAGTTTCGCTTTTTATTGTCTACTTCTTAAATACTCATATGTTTTGGGTACTGGCTCAACCATTTGGTTGTTTTCTATATTTGGGTTTCATGGTTTATAAATACTAGAAAAATGATGGTAAATTAGAAAACATCATGCAAAAAGTTTGTGTCATGGAAAAAAATATTTTTCGTATATTTTGACCCATAACAATGAATGAAAAAGATAAATTCAAACATGAATAGCAACTTTAAATGTTGGGTATGAATTGCACTTTTGGGTATGAAAATTTGGCTGCTACTCCTTCACAAAAATATAATTGTACTCATTTTGGGTTCAGTATGTGTTTCTTTTGTATCATGGATTTTAGAATAAAAATTGTCTATAGGGCTCTAAAAGCATTTTATTAATAAAATCACGATCTTTTACATTTATCATTATCAGAACGCTGCATACTACTTTCAAAATGATTCTTGAGTTTTATCCCGGATTGATAGCGCAGTTGGTAGAGCGCGGGGTTTTGGAATCTCGTGCCCGAGGGGGATGCGGGTTCGAATCCCACTCGGGGAGGTTATACCCTTCCATGAAAATTTGACCACAATGTCCATTTTCCTCCATTGATTAGATAACATGGAGAAGTTTCTGGTCATTTGGAAGGGTTGGTGAGTACTGATTATAGACAATGGTCCAGGAAAGCTAGGTTAGGTGTGCTTGACGCCGTAAAATGACCTAAATTGTGTTGACACGGCGTTAACTCCAATAAATAAAATAATAAATAAAAAATGATTCTTGAGTTTTAGAAAGGTTGATATTTAGGTTGAATACCATTTTGTCGTTACCTGTCCAGCATATTCAAATATTTGTTAACTTTATATTTATTAAAGGGATATACTGGCAAATGACTCTGACAAACGTATAAAACCAAGTTTAGTCTTTAAAGTCAAACTTTGACCCTTCAATCAGTAGACTTTAGTGCTACCAACAGCTAGTTATGTTAATTGCCTTAAATACAGATCCATTCCTGATTTGAGATATACGCATTGACATTGTAATTTATATATATATATGTATATATTATGAAATCATAACTATGTAATAAGTTCACGTTTATCAAATAAATTTCTGTTCAGTTCTGTTGGGTTGATTTCAGTGAACAAGATGCTTCAATGTCTTGAACAAAAATTTCTGCGTCCTTTAGACAAATGTTGACTACAGTTAAGTCTCACCTAACAACCCATCCGATTAAAAGACCACCTTCAAATAACAGGAAGTTTTTTAAAGAACAGAAATATTTTCTCTCAAACTATACCGTAATACCATCACTATTTTAGAACCAATCAATCTAAATGTTCTAATTTCAGGTCTGATATTAAGACCAGTATACACCAGTCATTGACACGTTGTACATGACAACTTATTAGTGAGTATATACAAATAAATTGATTTTTATGATATATACATAATAGGTACGATCAGAGCTGCAGACAGTATCCAAGTACTCGGATATTCGCTATCCCGACCAGAAAATCGAGCACGAATATTTGTCATGTCCAAAATCGTTGGATTGCGATCTATTTTTTTTGGAAAAAAGAACATTTCAGCTTAATTACTACTGGAAACAAGTCGCACTTCTAATGTAAACTTAAATTCATGTAGGGACTGAACAATCTGGTGTCAAAATTTGATTGATACACATTTAAACAAAAATGTTATCACTGAAAATGCCCACTGAAAAAATCTGGTAATAGACATGTTTGGAGTACATGGTTTTCCTTATAGTAAAAGCTCCTGTAATTCTTCCCTAACTCTTTTTTTAACATGAATTCTGTATGCGTTTCCGTTAACAAGTGATTCGTGGTTTGATTCTTAAATCGCAACACATAAATTGTGGTTGGGATCGGATCGCCCCTTGCTCAACGATCCACAGCCCTATGTATTATCATATACCTATCGCTATTAAGACCACTTTTCGTCAGAACACCAGGTGGTCATACTACCAAAATTTAACTGTATTTTCATTGTTTTCTTTTCAGACAATGTATTCTGGTAACATTGGCTACCATTACAAGAATGAAAATATGAAGAATTTAAATGAATTGGTAGAAATATTACAATACAAAGTTTAACATTTTATCAGAATTACATGCAATATGATGGTGAATCAGTTTGGACGTTGAAAGATAGTTTGAAGTTTGATGTAGTTCTGATTTCATCGTTGGGGATACTTGACTGTTTCCTTGAAGAAAAATGATAAAATGTAAGTTATAACAAAATCTGTCAATATTAGAGCTGTGGATCATTGAGCCAGTGGCAAGCTGATCTGAACCACAATTTATGTGTAATGATTCACAAATCCAACCACGAATCACTAGTTGATGAAAAAGCATACAGGAAATCATAAATATAAGACACACATATATTATATAGAGATAGTAAAAATAAGTTGAGAATTAAAAAAGCTTTTAGTACATGGATAGTCATGTAAGAGATTGCAAATAGGACTTTGCGCCCGATTTTCAAAATTATAGCGGTGCACAAAGTATGTTAAATTTGGTTTTAATTGTAGTGCAGCTCATTTTTAGTGGTAATTAAGCAGAAAAGTTTATTCTATTTTCTTGTAAAAATACATCGCAATCAGACAAATATTCAAACTTGATTTTCTAGTTGGAATCCCGAATAAATGGGATACTGGCAACAGCCCTAGTCAATATCTATCATTGTGTGTTTCAAGGGATGTAACAGTAATACCAATTAATATTGCAATACCAACTCTGACAGTTTTGAAAGAGATTGTTTTATCTTAAAAGGGATTAGTGGGCAAAATTTTCAGTTCCAATTTTCCTGGTTCTGCATTATACATGTATTTTTAAAATTGTGATCAAAACAAGGTATTACTTGGCAAAACATTTCTATATTCTCTCTCGGGGTGTTTCCTAACTAGACCCACGTGGGCCAAGTTAGCTAAGAATAGATTAGTGTAAAATATGCATTTACTGATGAGAAGATACTTGAACTTGTTATTGTGCAACATTAGTATAATTCTTTTAAAAATATATCCTAACTGCCTAAGAATGTTGAAAAGACAAGAAGCAACCAATGAAAATGTTTCATTTCAGCAAGCACGACATATAACAAATCTTTTAATATCTTGGTGATTCCCTCAGTATCCTACTTTGGTTTTCAACAATCTGTATGCCACATGTTTTAATTCATTCAGTTGAATGTTATAAGTGACAAATGTTATTAGTAAGTGATTTCTTATGTTCTTAATACTGTTTTAAAGACTAAACTTGGTTCTATACTTTTGGCACAGTCATTTGCCTGTATATCCCTTTAACCGTTTTGTAGTTATGTATCATACTGATTGTTTTTATCAGAACCTGAAATTGAAATGTTTGAATAATTGTTAAAGTATGTTGAAAACTTGAAATAATCTTATTAGGCAATCATATGTTAAACATTTTAGTCAAAATGAGAAAACAGTTCTTCTTGGATGTCCGATCCAAGTGTGCATTTTACATGTCTATGCAAAGAACAATATATAACAAGATCTGGATCTACTCTTTGTGCCCATAAAATGATACTAAATAGTGTCATATCATAAAGTTCACTGATTTTTTAGAATTTTTTTGACCTTCCAAAAAAAGGGCATTTTTAACCGCAGCTTAAGGCTCTAAAACCGACAAATTATTGCTGACTCTATAGAAGAGTAATCCAAAACCAAACAGAACCGTAGAGTCTGCTTCAAACTTCTCATTAAAGTATGGTCTGACAGAAGGAATTGTTTATTAGGGCAAATATGGCACAACAAATCCACTTGTCCGCTCGTGGTTACGAGTAGAAATTGACTCAGGACGAGTTAATCTTCTGGCAGAACTTGTCCTGCAGGACAAGTGAAATGTTTAGCAGCAAATTATCAAATTTTAAGTTTTAAACTCATATAAAACAGAACTGTCACTGTCAGGCAATGATTTATCACATGAAATTCTAAAATAAAATAATATTATTAAGATAATAATTTCAGAATCACTGTATTACAAATTCCATGTAATGCCTCGTCTCATAAAATTGTGGCTTGTTACGGACCTGTACATGCAGACAGTCGTAGGCCGTGGAAAGCTTTGCGTATCATGGTGATGGTACGCATATGGTTCAAAACAACACACCCGTACAGAGCCGTAGTTGGAAGTTATGCATGTTTAATCCATACTCGGCCACGATTGTGTTCAAGATTTGACTTTGAAACTGATACGTGTATCCTGGACTCATCTCATGGACCCTGGTAATAGCGTAAACAGTTTGATAAGGGTACACAAGACTTCGTACGGGTCCTTGCGGAGCTTGATCGCACGGCGCCCGTACGGTGCCCTCATGGCTATTTTTATGTTTAAGGGACTGTAGCTTTAGTTACTTTAGTTACTGATTCATTCAAGTTAACAATTTCCTTTTGTGATGTACAGGACGAGTGAAAATTCTAAATTGCTTGTCCTGCAGGACGAGTTGCTTCCAGAAAATTTGTCGAGCCCTGGGAAAAGATGATTATCTATGTTGTATAGATATACGCACCTCAAAACGTTGACTAATTCAATGACAATCCTTCACATGTAAAGAGTGTGTTGTATCTAACTTAGTACAATCTGATCAAGCATCAGCTACTTGAATAACATTATCGAGGTGGACATTAATTAATCGAAACTATCATTATGATTTAAGTAGTTTTGAAGTAAACAATTTTGATTATTTAGTTAAAGTCAATATAGTACTAGAGTTACACCCATGATACAATCTCTGGAGGAACTAAATGGTTCCGTATCAGTCAATATCTAACTGAAACTATTGTTATCTATTCATGTACGTAAGTTAAAGTTTCCTCCTACGTGACTGAGGTCACCATTTGAAATTAAAGGAAAGTTGACCATTTCCAAGAAAAGTACATGTAATTTCTGTCCTGAAAGGAGAGCATTATAGTTCAGTCGAGGCTGTCACATGTGATCCTCAAACAGACTTGCAAAAAATGTCAAATATGAGTCTTTAATTACAGATCCAAAGTTTGAATGGGGTTCAATTAGTTGTACTTAAACGATGAAGTCAATATGTCCATTAACCCACATGTCACTTTTATAGCGTCTTTACTTCGTGGCTATCTTAATTTTTGGTTGTCAAAAAAAATATAACAATTTTAATTCGGGTATTTTTCGTAGCATTACTTTCAGTCTTCACGACAAACTTTCATCCACATTTATTTAAATATTTTACCAGACCAAATGAAAGTTTACTGGACCAAAATAAACATGAGCAATAATGTTAAAAAATGCAGTTCATTTTTATGTTTTGCATCACACGTCCTAAAATTATATAAATAATGTAAAATCAAAGAACTAATTTTTATTGAATATGGAAATTTGTGATTGTAAAAAGTTGGTAGACCTTCGTACAATTCATTTTCTAAACATTACTGAACCAACAACCCTTTTGAAGGACTTGGTACATAGTCCACTGGCTTAATTCGAACACTGGTAAACCCTGGGGAGTAATGCCTCAGTCCCATAAAATCATGGCTTGTTATGGACCTGTACCTGCAGACAGCCGTAGGCCATGGGAAGCCTTGCATATTAAGGTGACATAGCACAAGGCACAAAACAACTCACCCGTACCGAGCCGTAGCTGGAAGATATGCAAGTTTAATCCATACTCGGCCATGATTTTTTTCATGATTTGAATTTGAAACTGATATGTGTATCATGGGTTCATCTTAAGGAACCCTGGTAAAAAATGTAACAGTCCGCACGGGTAAGCAAGAGTTCGTACAGGTCCTTGCGGAGCTTGATTGCACGGCACCCTTACGGTGCCCTCACGGCTATTTTTATAATCATGGGACTGTGGCAAAACATTTTTGTAAAACCGTTTTGCAATTTATTGCAGTATCCAAAACCAGTATTGCAATTTATTGCTATACTTATAGATTTAGTTAATGGACATACCAAGCTTGAATTAATGCATGTGCAATGCATTCATAAAACATATATGTGTATTTTCAAATGATGTGTTATCCAAATATTTGAATGACTTTTGATTATTTGTTAGAAACATGCATATTTTGAAACAGATTTTCAAAGAGAATTATTCTCTAATTTTAAATTACAATAAAATTATTTTAAGTGTTCAACACATTTTAACATACATTCAAAACTTAAATTTCAGATTCTGATGAAAACAAACAGTATGCATATAACTACAAAAACCGATTCAGGATAAAACAAACCAGTTAAAACCGCCTGAATTGATATTGTAATATTAACCAATATTTCTGTATACCATTACACTCCTAGTTTTTAAAATAAATGCTCTCCACTTGTAAACAATGATTATGTTGATGCAAGTTTAGCGAGTCTTTATGTAACATGCCGTCATTTAACATGGTTGACGGAACATATTTTCATTTTTTTATATTCATTGAGACATAATTACATTGTATAAGGTTCTAAAACCCAGGTCGCTAGCAAAGTTGGTAGTGAGCCAGGATTTAGAATCTCATGTCCCAAAGGAGGTACGGGTTTGAAATCCACTCGGGAGGTTATACTCTTCCATGAAAATGTGACAATAATGTTAATTTTCCTCCATTGATTAGATAATATAGAAAAGGGTCTGGGAAAGCTAGGTTAGGTGTGCTGGACATCGTAAAATGACATAAATTGTGTTGACACAGCGTTAAACACAGTTAAAAATAAAAATAGTAAGGTCCTAATTTATTTTTTATGGATGTAATAAATTATTTTATCCCCCCTTGTTACTTACAAATCGGGGAATGCCCGAAAGACTATAGAAAGTGCATGCTTAAAAGAGCGAGTTACTACAGTCTTGCGGGCAACCTTCGAAATGTTTGTTACTTATCATATATTTTTTACTCAAGCACCCAGAATAATCAAGCCGTGGGCAGCACTTGTTTGTAATATGTGTGATGCAACAATGCTTTCAGTGTCAATGCATAGTTTTGTTTTGAAATCAAATCAATTGTTTATAGTATTTTAAAACAGAATCAAAGTCGTTCACCTGGGCTACTGATATACAGCACTTGTAGCATCAGATAGGGTGTATTGAATTCAGCTGATTTATAGAGTAAAGTGTTTTGGAAGTCTAAAACAAAGTCACAAATGACAAAATTTAATAGCTCTTAAAACAGATGGTCACTCCCGCAGTCTAGACTGTATATGTTTTAGTGTTTTCAAAAACAATAATTTCATTTTATATTACTACGTTCCTTACTGCTACATTTTGCAGCCATTACTTCTAGTCATCCGGCTATTCACTAAAACTTTGCACAAATAGCTTAAGAGCCAAGATCAATTTATTGAAAATATTCATCCAAAACAACCTCTTGAGAAATCAGGTCAATTAGTTTACGTGGAAATCAATTTGAAACTGTTATTTTTAATTCATGTACATAACTATAAGTGTGTATCAAGTAGGGCTCTTTCAAAGTAAAATGAAAAGCTGACATTTTCCCAGAAAAGTGATTTTCATCACAAAAGGGAGTGCGTCACATTACATGTACTTGTATATACATGTATGTAAGTAATTAAAAATTTGAAGTAGGCGGTTGAAATATTTATGAACTTAATCAATAAAAGTACATGTATGTTAGACGCACCAGATTCACAGCCAGATGGGCTACCTACCGAGATTTCATGCAGGTTACAGTCATAGCTTGATTCACCTTACATCTGGGAAGTTAACAATGTTTTTATTTTACCTGAACACAAAGTACTCTAGGTGAGCTATTGTGATCAGAATTTGTCCATCAGGTGCCGTGTGTCAACAATTTCCTAAAACATTTTCTCAAGTTTTACATAGAGTTATATAAGTAAAGCTTTTATTTTTGGATTGTGCCCTCAAGACCACAGTTTTCATACAGTTGAATATGATTTTGTGATTGATGCCCTATGAATCTAGTTTTCATATGAAGGGTATACGTGGGGCTGTCGCAATATACCGGTATATTGCATTACACAGAGCTCTGTAGCAATATGTATCACTGTACAAATTTTAAGTATCTATATTATGGGATATTTTTTTTTAATTGGAAAATGTCCCAAAACGTCACTTTATCCATTGTAAATTCACCGATTAGGGCACTTTAGATTGGTTGAACAAAATTGTTGCAAAACATGTCATTGAATTGAGTACTTCAGGACAGGAATTTGTTACACAAGCATGGTGTCCAAGAGCTTAATTGATAGGATGTTCTGCAGCCAGGGGGATTGTCTCCTCAAAGCATGTCAACTTAAGCATCTTTTTTATATGCAAAACACGTATCACAGTCCTAAATGACCATATAGACTTATAGAGGCTAGATTCTATCAGTAGCTGCATTTAAAAATTATATTTTTTCTATTAAATACAGCGAATTTAAAAACTCACAATAAATCATGATATGAGGCTTGCATATTACAGTTTTAGTGATATGCTTCTGGCATATCGTGACAGCCCTAGTTATGGGGGGTGGGGTATTTTATCACATTAATTGATAGAACTTGTTATTTGTTTATTTTTCAGTTTTGCTTGATCAATCAAAGAATGGTGGATCAACTTTTCTATTTTGTCCTGCATCAGCGAAACACTTCCTGGTAAAGGTTTAGATATTTTCTTATACTGGGTTTAACGCAGTGTCAACACATTATGGTTATTTAACATCGTCCAGTGCACCTAACCTAGATTTCCTGGACACTTGTCTGTAACCAGTACTCTCTTACCCTTCCACAAGGCTGGAAATTTCTCCTTATACCTTTATAATTGAAGAAAATTGACATAATTGTCAAATTTTCACAGAAAGGTATAACCTCCCCGGGTGGGATTAAACTCGAACCCCTTTGAGACACTACTGCTATTTTTTATATCTTTAAAAAATGGATTGATAAATGTCTTACTGTAATCATTGGATGTCTTTTACCAAGATTTCTAAAACTCCAAAATGAAATTTGACTGGAATATTGACCTTTTATAATTAGAAAATTCTTGGATAAGGTTTTCCCTACAAAATTTTATGTTTTTCTGTTGTTGGGTGTAACGCCATAGCAACATATTGTATAGGTAATATCATGGCGGTCAGTCCACCTACTCACTGTCCTTGGAAAGGCTAAATCTCTGAATTTAGCTGTTAAATAGTTACTAGGCACACACATGTACACATCTGTCTGTAACCTCTGCAGAGCAACTTCGGCAGAGTTTGAAAAAAGTGTTGCTCTGTAGAGGTGTTGCTCTGCTGAAGTAGACTTTTTCTACATATCACGTTATCTGTTTGGTAATGTAAATACAGTTATTAGCAAGCGCTGATGGACAAAAGTAAAAAGTTTTAATATGATTACAAAGTTTTTAAGATAAATCATTATAACCGTTAAAAAATCCTAGCATGATGGTTAGTTTTACGCAGAAGAAACAATACTCTAGGGAAATCGTCTCTGGTACCGTCAAATTTGTATTTTATACCTGTCTAATGGCAAATGATATTTAGCATGAATTATTATTTTCTTTTCGGGAGTAAATGTCTTATTCTGCTCTTAAACCTCAAATTAATTTAAAACAGAATTTATTCCCTCAAATACTACCAATGATTTTTAATTATGTTGGTCAGTTGTCAGTCACTGAAGAAAGTATGTGCTTAGTAGTTGGTTAACAACTAAATCCAGAGATTTAGCCTTTCCAGGATTATATATATATATTTATAATTGTTTATTTCAGGATAACGACAGTTGTAAATCTAGTCAGACATTCGACAGTAATCCTAAAAACTATCTCTGTAATGGTTTTACCCTCTAGATGTCTTGATGTAAGAAAACTGTATGAGAACAATCTACAGAATGACTTGTAGGAAGAGATTGATTGTTTGGTGATATCATTTATACTACAGTACCTCACCAAAAGTTTGGAGACATTTTCACATTGTAGCTCTACTGAATGGCTTTTATTAGTCGGATTTTTCAACGAAAAAATTAGGCTAATAGTTTGGCAGGCTGGCAGGTGTCTGGTGTCGTGTTAAAGTTTAAATTTACCATTTATTTCTGCCATTTATAGTCAGATCTTTATGAAACTTTCTTCCTTCATGATAAATAATTGCCCTTGGTATACCATTTATAAGCAATTTATTAAATATGACTTTCTTTTGTCACAACATTAACTTGATCTAAATTTTCCCTATTTTTCTATGACATAGTTTAGCTTATTTCATAGTTGTAACTTTTAAAATTTACAAAAGCTACAAAATATAAAGCAGAAAATAAAAGCTTTTCAAAATAAACAATTATCAAATTTTAGATAAAAACTATTCAGTAGGCATAGGAAGTGAAAATGTCTCCAAACTTTTGGTAGGTACTATATATTGCAGTGACAAACAGAAGTATTATACTGTCTTACTAAACACTTGAACATTGACATTTATTGTTACAGAAGAAGATTGCAAGAATAAGAAAGATTTGTTCTTGTAAAATTATAGCTGTGTGTTTAAGGGGCAGAATAATCCCCATGCTATAATTTTCTTAGAATTTCTATAATTTATGTGAGTTCGTAAGGCATTAGAATTATAGCTGTGTGTTTAAGGGGCAGAATAATCCCCATGCTATAATTTTTAGTATTATCTTTTTCATTGGATATCACACCATACAGAAGAAGCTGTCACAGTCAAGAATAGTCAAACCATATAAAGTCAATCAGTGGTCATTTTCACAAAAAATCTTACGATAAAAATCACCGTAAGTGACTAAGTAACATTCACTTTGCCTTGATTCCTTGTCCAATCGATTTTTAATACTTTTTAATTATGTAGAAAAATGAATACTCTTATGAAAGTTATATCATTATATGATATTTTATTTTTTTAAACTTCGAACTTTGAATTTTTGCAATTGACTTACGATACTTTTTTTCGTAAATATTTTGAAAATGACCACAGAAAGATATACAGATTGAAGTATTGATAGATGTAATGGATATTATTTGATTTATGTTTTGAGAATCATATACTCTACAACTTTTCTAAATCCACATTTATTGGATTAACAAAATTTGTTCTTCATAAATTGATGGGCATGTTTTTCTTGTGCAAAAAAGCCACATGTTCAGTTTTGGTGAAAATCATTAGTGTATTGATATGCTCAACTACAAATCAAGAAATGAATGTGGTTTCTGGTCGTCTGCTCGCATGGTTTTCATGCTTCTTTATTGATGCAATACTGATTTTATCTTGTATGTGTTGATATGAGAAGATTTCTATCTTGTATGTGTTGATATGAGAAAATTTCCTATTGCTTTGATTTATCAGAAAACTAGCTATTACAAATCTTATCCTGCAGTTGATGCACTGTCTTGCAAAAAACCTGTGGCAATTTTATATTCTTGAAATGGCATTTCTTGATTTTTAGTTTTGCATTTCAACACATTAATGATGATAACTGATCACATGGGATTTTTTCATGAGAAGCATGTGCCAATTTCTGCTTTTCAGCACATGCACAACAAAGCCAATTTTGCATCAATCACAGGAGCTAGGCATTCTGTATTGTAGTTTGAAAATTCCCTCCTTATATTAAAAACTACAGGAATGCAATGCTTCAATCGTCCTACTGTGGTAGTAGTTGTCAAACTCGCTTCAAAAAAACTAACGTAACAAAGACTAATCACAGAATCAATTAGCCATCTAATAAACAAGACATTAATGTACAAATAGCATATGGTAATTCTCTCAAATGAACTTTTATATGAAGCAGATAATCGTCAAAATGTGAAATTTTGTCTAGCGTTTTGCCTTAACACAGAGTCCATTCTGTATGATCGCTATTTTTCAGGTCGAGGTGAATATTAAATATTTATTTCCTCTTTAAAACTTGTTGATTTTGATATTTTGTTATAAAATATTTTACTAAGTATTTGCTGATGGTATAATTCACAAAAAAGATATTTGATTACTGATATTGGTAAACCCCATTTAAAGGGAAGTAATTCTACAAAATTGTTGAATGTTAACACATTTTACAGTTACCTCCCGTTAAAGTTAACTGAAAATTTGAATTTTTAACGATATGTTTTTCCTTGAAACGGCTCATCATTTTGAACTTTAAATATGTTAAGTCTACATCTCCTTGATAATCAGTGATAATGCCATTCTATAGCTTGTGGTTATAGTGCTTTTTTGCGGGCGCAATTGAAAACAAAGAAAGCATGGAGGATATTTAAGTCCTATCTTATTTAAGGATTAAATAAAAGTTCTATTTGTAAAATAAAATACATAATATTTGTTTGTTCACTTCGATAAATGTAGTTATATATAATTTTTACTTTTAAAAACTTTCAAGGAGTTTTCGACAAAAACTTAAGTTTTTATGGGTTTTTTTTAAGTGATAATTATAATGTTTAATATTGTGACATTTAGTATACATAAATATATATTTAAATAGAATAAAAAAAACTTGTCAGATTTAGCGGTATAGTTATTCCAATCTACATCCAGGATCGAGCCGTTAATTTTAATTTTGAGCAGCATTTTAAGCATGTTTGAAATATTCAGTCCGGTGTGAAAATTGTGACGTCATAAAGTTTCCTGAATGAAGTGCCAAAAAACAAAACAAAAATTTCTCAAATTTACGATTTTCTTCTTCATGGAAAAGTCCATTGAGAATTGTCTATTGTTACATGTACATAAATGTCTTGTATATCAAATAGCTAAATGGTTTTGTGATTAGTCTGTTTTTCGTTGGTGTTTTGGAGGGAGTTTGACGACTACTACCACAGTAGGACGATTGAAGCATTCCATTCTTGTAGTTTTTATTATAAGAAGGAGAGAATCTTTCAAACTACAATACAGAATGTCAAGCTCCTGTGCATCAATTATGAACCATGAAAACCTTGCAAGCAGACGAAAGTATGATCCTATATACATTTCCATTAACGATCGAACATAAATGTTGCGTAATAAAAATTTCCTACATCATTGAAATTGGGGTAGAGCTACTTAGAAGTTACTTTAAGTGTATATCTACAGTTTGTACAAAAAAAACCTGTTTATGTAAACAATACAATGAACTAACCTAGGACAGGGGATGCTCAGGATGATGATAAAATATTATATAGTTTTAATGTTAATATTTATTTATTAGTTTCTTGTTGGTGTAATTGTAAAGCGTTCTACCATTACAAGCATGATTGACAAAGGAGGAGGTGGTTTATTCACCACACTAATTTGGTTGTTAAAATAAACTTTACAACCTGCATTTTCAATTCAGCCTTACCTTTGGAATAGAATGTTTTATTTTAATGTTAACACTTAACTCATAATGTTATTTTGTACGAACTATACTTATCAATGCTATTTAGTGTAGTAATTTTGTTACTTATTGGTTTGAGGCTATGGAAGCTTATTCAAGGGAGTTAACCCTGTAGTTTTTTCTCTATGTATATTGCATTATTACCTCCCTTGGTATTCATAATGCTTAAAAGTTGAAACACTGAAACTTGGCTTAGTTTCTTTTGGTCATTCTGACATCTTATATTTTGTTACAGTGTTGATATTTTGTAAAATATAAGACAAAATTTACAGATAAAGTCAAATATGTTAATGATATAAAATATATTTCTGTCTCGACACATTCATATTAGGAGAACTTTCCTGGAAAAAGTCACATTTTTGAATTTCAAGTCTCAAATTTTCTAAATTGTATAAATTAAAAAAATGACTTCATATTTTAGTTTTTGTAACTTTAACAATAAAAATACAAAACATAAATTGTAGGAATGACTCATTTTAAAGAAATTATAACGTTTTAAAAAAAGTCAAAATTTCTAAAACTGGAATTCCAGATTTGTTTAGTGGGAACTTGCCCTGGATTGGTAATGAATTGGAAGATAGGATCCAGAATTATAAGAAGGAAAAGTTTCAAAATATTCTGAATTCAGGTTTGTGTTTTATTCAAGATTTATTAAATCCAAAAAATGAATTTTAGTAAATACAGAGTTACTTCCCTTGTAATTAAAAATTAAGCAAAACTTAAAACAATTTAATGGTATATGCCTCAAATTGTCAAAGACATTTTAAGAAATGGTATTAACAGTTTTATTTCATTAATGAATAGGGAAAGTGTAAAAATTGAATATAGATATTATAATAATTAACAAAAACCCAATAATATACTTTATTATTAAGTTTGAACAGACTAAAAAAAATATTTTGCATTCATACTCTACTACTGAAATTGAAGCTGATGTTTTCTTTTATTTGTTAAAAGAAACTTTATTTTGTGACACTTATGGAGCTGTTTTGTGAACTATTAACAATTTTGAATTTATTGAACATTGATTAAATTAAAGAAAAAATATTTGAAATTGAATGCTTAAATTAAATACAAAATCTTACCACGTTCAAAACCTAAAAAATTGGATTTTTAAAAAATTAAAATTGTAAGTGATAAAATAAACTCTTTCAACAATCATTAACATTTTTTATTTTTTTAATAGACACCGTAGAAAATATTTGTTGAACCTTTCTTGCTATTTATATACTAGGACGAAAAAGAAACGCCGGGTACATAAAATATGCAACACATGTCCAGCCGTGTTTCGCAAAACAAGAAGGGTCATCGTTAAAAGGGGGTATTTTTTCACATAATCAGCATCGGAAATCGATTGAAACTTCAACAGCTGGTTCCATACAGATGACATTTCATACAAAAATTAATATAATAATCCAGTAATACAATTTATCCCTTAAAACAATCATTATAGGTTACCCGGCGTTTCTTTTTCGTCCTAGTATATATTAATGTACTTAAATACAAATGAAAAATTATAATATTGTGTGTAGCTATTGACTTTCATAATGAAAATACAATGTAATACGTATTCAAGAATTCATATATAACAAAAAATGAATAAAACAATTTGTAGTATTAAGATTTTTGAAATTCTTTGGAAATCTTAATTGATTTTTGTCTTTGATAGTAGAAGTATACATTTAGTAAATTAGAGACTTAAGTCATTTATTTCCCTTCACTAATAGATAACTAATAATTCTTTTGCCCTTCTGATGACGTCAATGTTTATACGCTGAAATATCATCAGTTCCTTTAAAAAACATAAATGTTTTTAATCTAAAAAACAGAACAAATAATTAGGTAGTGACTATGATTATGTAGCAATAAAATTGAGATTATATATTATTGTTGTTGACTTCGTTATCATGAAAGACATTTATATCCCTGCATCTATCATTCCTTTCCAAAATAGTTTCAAACTAAATCATAAAGTTGTTTTGTTTTGGAATAGACATTGCTTAGGTTTATTAATATTTTGCCTCTCTTCAGTGGAATCTTGATTATTTCAAATTACTGAAAACGCTTTATTTTGATTTGTATAAACAAAGATGCTCACACAGTTGTGAAGCGTGACCTGATATTGCTAGATCATTTCTATTCTTATGTTTTTATGGTATTCTTGGCTATGGACCAGTCTAACACATTTTGGAAAGTATTAATTGTCTTTTTTGGGTCCATTTAGTGTGTTCCTGACACACATGAATTGATTTGAACACATTAGTTGATCCTAGATTCTGAATATTAATTACATGAATGTTTATGGTAATATCGGAACAGGGTTTGTATTTTTTTCATTGATAAAAATCTACATTTAACTGTAATTTTTACTTTTACAAATGTATCAACTGTATTAACTGGGAAATCATAAAAAAGCTTAAGATATTATATGTGTTGAAGAAGACAATTTAATAAGCTTAATATGTTTTCAAAAGTACTGTCTAACGAGAAAATAACACTAAATATCAACTGGAAACACTTGTTAATACTTTTTGTCTTTTGAATATATGTAGAAGATTAAACATGAGTATCAACATGAAATATTTTCTGTTTAAGGTACAGTCATAAACACATCAACATTAATTGTTAACCTAGTATTTTCTTATGAATCTACTGACTGATACCTCTAACCTCCTCCTGCCATTTATACTACTAGGTGAGTTGTTTACATCTGACCCATCTTAACCTCGTTTTGGAATTCATGCATAAATATTGAGAATCCTCTATGCCAGCGCCAGTAAGAGTGGAAAATATATATATTAATATGTCTATGGTATATAGTGTTTCAAACTGAAACAGTGCTGGCCACCTTTGCTCATAAATGCCAGATTATATACTTTAATCTAACGGAACATGCCACAAGTATTCTACAAATGGGTCTCATTTGTTTTAGATCGTATTATATTTTGTAAAAATATGTCTCTAATTAATTCTCACAATTGATCATAACATAAAATACTGCTACAAAAACCTTGATTATGTAGATAGATACATACAGTGGAATCTACTGTTGCCATCAGCTGTTGCTGCTGTGATCTGAGACCATTCAAAGTCAGCCATTCAATCTATAACTGATTTCTAAAGCTCTTATTGTTAGTTTGAGTAAAAACCAGTACAAAATATTTGGTTTACTATTTGATCAATCTGATTGAAAAACTTCATACGTATTTTCATTGGTTCAAACAATCATCTGACTACAAATTCATAAATAGACTGGTAAACCATGCAATATACAGTTTGATCATACTAGTCACGAATGCTACTGAGTATTACATATATAGCGTGGCTTAACTTCGTATTTAATTTAAGTATGCTATCTATGTTTACAGTTAAAAGATCAGAGATACACATGTAAGGAGTTCTTTTTTTACTTTCAATTTGGTTAATTTTCTATTTTTCTTATTAATGCAATATTGTCCAACATCTTTTCGTATTGACATTTTGGAATGATAGGAGTGAAAAATTTTCACATTTTTAGCAGTCGATCACATGTCTATTTCTAAATCTATGTGACAGGCAATTAAAATGTAGTTTAGTCTCTGTCTAAAAATAGACGTATCAGTTTGCTCTTAGTGTTTTAGCAGAGTGAAAAAGTGAATGTGATCATGAACTTTTTGAGGGATGCAACGGAAAGAAACAGACGATGTTGGAGCACTAAATCTACTATGAAAACAATCTCTTATTTTTCCACTAAGCGACAACAATAACCAGCTTGTTGTTTTCTTATTTTTAGAATCTAAGTTCCGGACCCATTCTCGAATAATACATATTTCTATCTATTTTGAAAGGGGAGGTAATCCAGGCTATTATAATTTTTTGACTTTTGGTGATTTCATAATTTTACAAACTATACCATCATCTGTGAATGAGAGATTAATGTATAATATATCATTATTTGTTAAATATTATTTTGTACCTTTCTTTCATGCTTTTCAGTGAACCATCAAGCTATTCAGTAAAAACATAAATCTTATAATTTCATTCGAATAAAATATAATTTCATTGTCAATGTCATTACCTTACTTGATAAATGACGTTATTTTTAAAAAGAAATGACAGCACGTTATAATTTGTGTAAAATACATCTAATAAAACACAAAACTAACCATGAAAGAAACAGAATATTCGTGAACTTTTGTGTAAGATCTTTCGTATTTACAGTAAGGAATATTTTCACTTGTGACTGTGAAAATGTGTTTTCTGAACTCACTTGGTGAAATAAAGATTGATCTAACACCAAAGTTGACTAATATCCTCTATTCCTTTATAATGTATATGAATGTACCAATATCATGTAATTATATTTATGTAACTGTATCAGTTAATGACCTAATATCTTGAAATAAACTTATTTTACTGAGTTAGTTGTTGAATTATGTTTATAAAGTGTATTAACACAGTGCCATCCGACATTACCTTTACTCTGGTATTGGCAAATTTAAATCAATTGTGTTTGGGGCATTCATTTTCCCTGCTGATTTAAATAGTTGATAATTGTTTTAATAACTTTTTTATTTGTCATGAGAACAAAGGTAGTAGTGAGTATTTAAATCAGTGGGTTAATGTATGCACTACTGGGAGTTGAATAAATTTTACTACTGTGATAAATATATACTAAGCAAAAGATATAATGCAAACGGTAATTTTCTTTATAAAATTTTTATTTTATATCATACATTGGTATATTTGCCATCATTTAGTCTCTCGGTATGTTCACACATGATTGTGTGATAAAATTCCATGTGCTGTCACGCTTGGGTAAACAGCATCGGTAAATCCTTTTTCACTGAGTTTCACGAATCCTGTGCAGCACGTTAGTGTGTACACAAACAAATAAGCTTGCTGAGAACTCAAGAGACTGCGTGACATTGTAGCACTCGTCCTCTTGGAAACAAGTCAGTAAATATGCTAAGATTGAGCATTGAAAAACGGGGATAAGCCATTTGACGGATACCCCATTAACAATTACCATCAGCGTGTTCAGTTACTACTGTTAGCAGACGTTCGGATACGGGAAATTCAATCCGAAGACAACTCAACCTGCGGATAACTCTACTAAAGTTGTGACAACTCAGTCCGTTAGTTGGAGGTTAAGTTTTCATTGGATGAGTTGTCTTTGGGTTACGTTGTTCTGACCCTGACGTTATGGAACGTTACGGAACGTAAAGGGTTATTGAGCAGGCTACAGGTCATGGAGAAAATTTATTCAAGCAGTTAATTGTGTAGAGATATTGACCATTCTGCCATGCTGGGTTTAGAAGTGATAAATGGGAACATTAACGCCCAACGATACCAGGGTGAAATTTTTAATAACGTCACCGTTTAATACGCCATCGGATGTCCATGTCTTTTTCTCTAACAAGTTAACGCCAGACAACATTCCGCCTGGCCAACAGTTCAATTTCTCAGGGCTTTTTACATTAAGATTTTAGACTTGTTGTTATTTTCAGTAGACAAGAATCCAATAGAACGTGTTTGGGACGTATTTGACAGACGCATATGTCAACGTCTTGAACAGTATATGATGATACAGAAACTCAACATTGCTAGACATAAGGAATGGACAAGCAACCCGCAACGTTTTACGACATCCTAATGGGTCTTAAAGACTCAGGCTTTCAGCAGACGTGAATTCAAATTAGAGGCTCGCTCATTATCAAATCTTGTTAACTTTTTTTCTCCTACTGGGCTTTTGATTCTGTGAATATTTTTTTCCTAAAATCATAACTTATTGTTTTGCTATTGAATACTCATGGCAAATGGTTGATTTATATTCATGCAGAATTTCACATCATTATCTTTTAAACTTTTGAAAATATTAACGTTTTTGTACGTATTTGCGATATAACTTTTGCTTAGTATATATTATATTTAATCTACAGGAGCAGGGGTTCCAGTAATGTGCTTGGGAGTTCACAGTTGAGAGATCCTGGGCTTGAGCCCCATGTAGGGAGTTTCCTAGAGCAAGAAATCTACCTGTTTGTTTCACTTGACCCAGATGTAATCAGGTTATTGCAAGAAAAGTACAATTGACAGCTGCACCAATCTGTCCAATGTACATTAACAGAGTAAATAAACTTCCCTGGGTGATTGATTAATTGATAGATAAAAGTAGCCTGATGACCAGAAGTAACAAATGTTTTGTCAATGAGCAGGAAAGAGTAGGGAACAGAAACTATAAAATGTAATTATGTATCACTGAATGTAAAATAGATCAGAATGATATAACATAAAACAGAGTGGCCGTGGATACCTTCCCTTTCTTGTATCATTGTTATATTTTCTGTGCTAGCAGTTTATCCTTACATCTGGTATTCTTAAACAAAATCTAGATGATCACAAATCTCAACCAGTTTTATATCAGTCATAAAAGAATATATATGTGTATAGTCTATGACAGGAGAAAGGGAAGGCTCATAAAATAAACTTTACCAAGTTGCTGTGTATTTGTAAGGTTTAAACACATAGATGTAACACAAAAGTTGGTGACTATTATCAGTGATCTAGATAACATACAAGGTATGTATTGTATTATCTCTTTATTTATCAACAATAGATTAAAATAAAAAGTTAGATAATAATGTTGTACAAAAAACACCCAGTCTTGAAAACATGGTTCACTTGATGTCATAAACACACGGGTGATGAAACAAGTTTTTGTCCTTTTCTTCAATAAAAGGACTGTTAATACATCAAAATTTCACTATATATCAATTATTTATAAAACACCTAGTGTTCCATATATATATAAATGTAGACCTAGGCTGGGTCTAACATTGCCAAAAACATAGAAAAGATATAATACACAAGTAATGGTTGCTTGAATTTTTTTAAAAACTTTTTTTACTTCAAATGCATGCAAATTGGTAAAACAGAACATAAACAATATTTTTCTATGCCGTTTTAAGATAATCTTAACGTGTAGAGTAACTTGATTTGTGTCAAAACTATACATAATATATTAGGCCCCTGTTTCGTGATTGCCAAAATGTCCTTTTGACAGGGGAGAAAACTCTGTAAAATTCAGTCAATCGTCCACGGAAGTTATTTCCCTTAGCCGCGAAAATTTGTAAACAGTATTTTTATAAAAAAATACATTTAAACAAACAATTTTTGTATTTATCCTGTAAACATGAATTGCAAATTGTTAGAAATGTAACGAGAAATTAACGGACGCATGTAAGTATTTATTTATGGTGTTTTTAAAGTTTTGACAAAGACATGCTCAATCAAGTGTACATAATTCGGACAAGAAATGATTTCGGATAATTAAATCACTGCACCTGTAATTCGGTCAGGTAGATAGTTTTATCTTTTATAGTATATTTTGGTAGTAAAAACTCAGAGTTCCTCGTTCAATATTCTTTATTTTAGAATAGATTATTCAATGAAATGATATGTAACCCTTAAGTTTGGCCCCTGAACAGGGTTGTGTGGGGCTAGCTTGCATTTGCAAGTAAAAACTTCTTACCTATGATAATAACTGTGTTTATATTTTTTAAGAGGAAGAATAGTATTAGATATGAAGAGAAAAGACAAATAGCACTCAAAACATAAATGATACAGCAATATTTGATCAAAGATGGTTATTTCTGACTTACAACTTTGGAAAAGCTTAAAGGTAAGTTTGATTTTAATGAAATATTTTCAGTTATTTTAATTTCAAATTGATACAATGTGTTAGTGTGTACCAGAAGAAGATAGAGTTATGTACCTGTCCTTGGACTCAATCTGGATACAGAATGTCTTGACCTTATTGTGGGGCTTGATCTCCTGTTTGCAAGTCAGATACCATCTGAGCTTTATAGACAGATAAATATATAAGGCAAAATGTTAAACATGCCTGCTGCAAGTATAAATACTGAATAGCTTAATTTATAAATTTTCTTTACCCTACAATAAAATTATTATCTTAGAGGTATTAGCTAAAATATAATGAGCTAAAAAAAAGTTAGTAATTGCATTTTATAGTTTTATGCTTATGCACGTTCACCGACTTTACAGCTGTTACCCCTGGTCATCGGGCTACTGGTATCTATCTCCCTGGGGAGTCTTTTAAATCTGCTTAGTGCAGCCGACACTTTGGCGCAATGAAATTATACCACCCTTGCAGGTACCCATTTTCACCTGGGTGAAGTGAAGCAATCGCAGGTAAATTTCTTGCTCAAGGAAATTAGCAGTGCCCCTGGTGGGGTTAGAACCCGGTACCTCTCGATCCCTAAGCATGCATCCTACCACTGGACTACTGCTCCTACAAAAAGCTGACCAGAAAACATCTTTTTATCTTCATTATCTCTCATTAGAAGTATCTGTTTATATTGTTTGTAGGTTTGGTATTGAATATCAAAATGTCTGTTGATAAAGTGAACTCTAACTACATAGTAACATTCTACAAGTTTTTGTCTTTGTATATCATTGAACCTTGTGATTTTGTCTTGTCTACTGAGCTACTAAGGTAAAATATTTGACTTTTTTTTTAACAAACTTGATTGTAAAAAGTGATAGTTTTAACCTAATACTGTATTCACAGGGGTCATGGGTTTAATTCCCAGTGGGGCAATCTTTCTTGAAATTTGGTTTGACATAAACTATTTTCTACAGCCATTCTCTCTCCTAACACTGACTCTAAATCATGTCTGGGTAGCTGTCAGTCACTGACGGAAAGATGTGCCTTGTAACTGGTTAACAGCTAAATCTAGAGATTTAACCTTAACTGAATGGTGAGTAGATTGACTTATCTTGGTCAAGTTCTTGCTTGAAGATATGTCACGCTAGTGAATGCATCCAGGGTTAGGGTACTTTTTATTTTAAGTCTCATGGAGAGTTCTGGGTTGTCTTAAATCTAAATCTTAAAGAAAATCCATCACCGCCTTCTTGTGTATTGTTTCAGATGTGGCCATAGTTCATTACATAATGAATGATGTAGAACAGGAGACAAAGTTACCTACAGTGAAATCTGACACCTACAGTGAAATCTGACACCTACAGTGAAATCTGACACCTACAGTGAAATCTGACTCTATTTCAGCTAACTTTTGTTATTGGCAACATGATGAAAGCTAAAATCAGAGGTAAATCATATCTTAATATTTGTTGCACTTGATATTTTAACAGCCAAAAGTTTTTATCAAACTGCATTGTCATTTTAAGAGCAATTCATGTGCCTTCTGTTGTATTTATACCTAAGACAGATTACCTTCATATATATCTGTTCTCCCAAAAGTGCAAGATTGGTATAGCATCATTAATTGCCTTTGGCGCGATATGACCTTTCTGTGTTGGTGTGCCGTAAAACCAAAACAAACAAAACAAACAAACAGCTAGTCTGGTTCTTAATATTTTCATATTTAAAAAAAATAAAAAACATCATCTAAATAGACTTAACATTTTTAATTACCAACCACTTTCACAATTATCAATTATTATTCAATTGTTGTTAGATCCTTGATAATTGTGAAACTGGTTCGGGTATTAAAATAGTTACGTCTATTTTTACATTTTTTATTAGCTTGACTTTACGAAGTAAATTGAGAGCTCTCCTACTCGCCCTAGCGTCGGTGTCCGCGTCCACATTTCTGATTAAAGTTTTTGTGCAGTAAAATATTTTTTTCCATAACTTTTTTATTTCTTAATGTATCAACTTCAAATGTATGTTTCTTATTGTCAACTACATCTCATGTGACAAGGTTCATAACTCCAAAAACATTTTTTTCAAAATTGACTCCCATGAAATCCCATGAATTTTCTTTATTTTTTTTCACTTTAAATTTGTTAAGTTTTACCATTGTATTTTCAAATTTTAAAATATGTTTGTTCCTTATCATAAACCACATCTCCTGTGTCAAATACTTACTTAGTCGAGCATACTGTCTCCTCTGACAGCTCTTGTTATTCTTCTGATGTGTGATGCTTGTTACAGCTGCTCCTTTAAACTTTTTGATATGTATAAAAATAAAATTTACCGATTTGTCTTTAACCATGTTTTAACAGTTAAGAATCGTTGTATAAACTTAATTAAGTATTCAGAACACATATTACATGTATTCTCTAAAAACTGTTAAGTGCTGAATTAAAAGTACTCTCATGTTTTTAGTTTTTTAATTAAAGCTAAGTACAATGTATTTAAGTCACTAATGTCTCTGTTTTGTCTTATGACAGCTTAGTATTTAAGTACACTAATGTCTCTGTTTTGTCTAATTCTAGCTTAGTATATTAAGTTTACTAATGTCTCTGTTTAGTCTAATTACAGCTTAGTATTTAAGTTCACTAATGTCTCTTGTTTTCTATTATTACAGCTTAGTATTTAAGTACTCTAATGTCTCTTGTTTTCTCTTATTACAGCTTAGTATTTAAGTGCACTAATGTCTCTTGTTTTCTATTATTACAGCTTAGTATTTAAGTACTCTAATGTCTCTTGTTTTCTCTTATTACAGCTTAGTATTTAAGTGCACTAATGTCTCTTGTTTTCTATTATTACAGCTTAGTATTTAAGTACTCTAATGTCTCTTGTTTTCTCTTATTACAGCTTAGTATTTAAGTACTCTAATGTCTCTGTTTTGTCTTATTACAGCTTAGTATTTAAGTACACTAATGTCTCTTGTTTTCAAATATTACAGCTTAGTATTTAAGTACTCTAATGTCTCTTGTTTTCTCTTATAACAGCTTAGTATTTAAGTACACTTATGTCTCTTGTTTTCTCTTATTACAGCTTAGTATTTAAGTACACTAATGACTCTTGTTTTCTCTTATTACAGCTTAGTATTTAAGTACACTAATGACTCTGTTTTGTCTAATTACAGCTTAGTATTTTAGTTCACTAATGTCTCTTGTTTTCTCTTATTACAGCTTAGTATTTAAGTACACTAATGACTCTGTTTTGTCTTATTACAGCTTAGTATTTAAGTACACTAATGACTCTGTTTTGTCTTATTACAGCTTAGTATTAAAGTTCACTTATGTTTCTGTTCAGTCTTATTACAGCTTAGTATTTAAGTACACTAATGACTCTTGTTTTCTATTATTACAGCTTAGTATTTAAGTTCACTAATGTCTCTTGTTTTCTATTATTACAGCTTAGTATTTAAGTTCACTAATGTTTCTGTTTTCTCTTATTACAGCTTAGTATTTAAGTTCACTAATGTCTCTTGTTTTCTATTATTACAGCTTAGTATTTAAGTTCACTAATGTTTCTGTTTTCTCTTATTACAGCTTAGTATTTAAGTACACTAATGTTTCCGTTTTCTCTTATTACAGCTTAGTATTTAAGTACACTAATGTCTCTTGTTTTCTCTTATTACAGCTTAGTATTTAAGTTCACTAATGTCTCTTGTTTTCTCTTATCACAGCTTAGTATTTAAGTACACTAATGTTTCTGTTTTCTCTTATTACAGCTTAGTATTTAAGTTCACTAATGTTTCTGTTTCGTCTTACTAGACTTGTGCGGACGAAGATGGAGTGTGAACATGGACAGTCGATTCCTAAGATTAATGAGGGGGCATCTCAAAAATATTTTACATAAAAATTGACATAAATGTCAGTTATTAAACATCAGGTGTAAGGTTATTAATTTTGCTTGGCGTTGGTTTTTAAAATCAAATTACAACTTGTAACAACATAAAACAATATACAGTCAAACCTGTCTATAGCGGTCACTAAGGGACTGGCTGAAAGTGACCACTGTTAAGATGTATACTACCAGTACCATATATACTGAACAATACGAAATGACATGTGATGGATTAAACACTTATATTTACTTATATGCAATACTACCACACGTACATAGTAAATTTTTTTATCCTTCCGTCTGCATACTTAGGCCGGTATTCCATTCATACGGGAACGCTACGAGAATGTTCAGCGTGAGCGTGAAACTTGAACGCGAGGTGTGAGTTTTTACGCTCGCACTATTCCATTCATCCAGTTAGCATGCTTGGTGTACCTTTCAAGCCAGGAATGTTAAGAGAGTCAGCAATTGTCTGCAACACCCGGTCTTTGAAAAGTGTGTCCCTGTTCACCTTTAGGGACTGGTCGTACAGAATAGGGCATTTTATAATTGCTTTTTAAGTTTTTCTGTTGCATCCGGCATAAACAGAGGACCTTTCATGGTGGCTTCTCGTCGCGCTCACGCCGATAAGGAATACATGCAATAGAAAATCGTTTGTATGATTTTTCACATTCAAGCTTTACGTTCACGCTCCATGGTCCCGTAAAGATGAAGTACTGGCCTAAGGCCGGTGGACCATTCATACCTGAGGTGCCTCCAAATACTGCTTATTCTTGGCATGTCAATATCTACACGATTTATTATATTCATTGGGTAAATTATATAAATCTTTTTGTTTATCATGCCTTCTGTTTACTTATTGTGCCACGTATTTACAGTATAACCACCATTAAGTCATGTAAAACTCAATGTAGATTTATCACGACAATATCTAAGTCACGTGCGGTGTAAGAGTAACGCTGACAAATAAATCGATTTAGAGAACGGTGAATCGTCTGGCGTATGCCGAACCCCGTACTTGCTCTAACGTTTTGCTACCATCGAGAATTATAACAACTGAAGTGGACTCGTTACAATCTCACTAGCGTTGGCAGAATGGTGACTTATAGAAAGTCAAAGAACGGCGTCATTTTTGTTTCGACAAAAAATTCTTATCACGATGTTCTAAGAGTTATAGTACGGGCAGCTCTGAACTATTAGTTTCTGACGAAACACGTTGCTTGCACAGGTAATCTCAAAATCGTTGCATCGACCAGTTATTTATTCCTGAAATCGTTTCTGTATTCTGGCAACTGCAAGACTTTGTTTTCAGCTTGAAATTGAGCAAACTCAATCTAACAGTGACCACAAGCTAACAGATTTATTTTTGCCTTGGTCGTCGTGATCACCCAACTGTAATTTGATTGAACACGATTGGTAACGTCGACGACAGCAGAATCCCGGGAAGTGCATTGAGATAGGATTCAATGATATCTGTTCGGCAACTTGTATTGTCTTTATATTCTGTGACAGTAAAATATTTTCTTGATGACCGCGTATTCTTTAAGATAATTTGCAAGTCAAACTCCGTGCTGCCATGTGATTCTGAAACATGAAAAATATTATCGAGTTGTACATGGCGTTTCTTTTGCATCAGTTCAGATATTTGTGTACACTAGACTTTCACGCTCTGGTTTCTCGAGTAAATCACCGGAAAAACGATTTGATGTATCCAACACTTTAACTGTGTAGCTTGCGAATTATAAAACGGGACACCTCCGTAGTCTAAATAAATGCCAAATAATTAATAAGCATGGCCTTTCAAGTGTATTCAATAAGAATGTATTATTCCTTTGAGAAAACCCCCCTTTCTTTTCTCATATCCTCTGTTCATGTTCACATCGGGTTTCAACCCGCACAAGTCTATTACAGCTTAGTATTTAAGTACACTAATGTCTCTTGTTTTCGTTTATTACAGCTTAGTATTTAAATTCACTAATGTTTCTGTTTCGTCTTATTACAGCTTAGTATTTAAGTACACTAATGACTCTTGTTTTCTATTATTACAGCTTAGTATTTAAGTTCACTAATGTCTCTTGTTTTCTTTTATTACAGCTTAGTATTTAAGTACACTAATGTCTCTGTTGTGTCTAATTAGAGCTTAGTATTTAAGTTCACTAATGTCTCTTGTTTTCTCTTATTACAGCTAAGTATTTAAGTTCACTAATGTTTCTGTTTTCTCTTATTACAGCTTAGTATTTAAGTTCACTAATGTTTCTGTTTTCTCTTATTACAGCTTAGTACTTAAGTTCACTAATGTTTCTGTTTTCTCTTATTACAGCTTAGTATTTAAGTTCACTAATGTTTCTGTTTTCTATTATTACAGCTTAGTATTTAAGTACACTAATGTTTCTGTTTTCTCTTATTACAGCTTAGTATTTAAGTACACTAATGTTTCTGTTTTCTATTATTACAGCTTAGTATTTAAGTACACTAATGTCTCTTGTTTTCTCTTATTACAGCTTAGTATTTAAGTTCACTAATGTTTCTGTTTTCTATTATTACAGCTTAGTATTTAAGTACACTAATGTCTCTTGTTTTCTCTTATTACAGCTTAGTATTTAAGTACACTAATGTCTCTTGTTTTCTCTTATTACAGCTTAGTATTTAAGTTCACTAATGTCTCATGTTTTTTTCTTATTACAGCTTAGTATTTAAGTACACTAATGTTTCTGTTTTCTCTTATTACAGCTTAGTATTTAAGTACACTAATGTTTCTGTTTTCTCTTTTTACAGCTTAGTATTTAAGTACACTAATGACTCTGTTTTGTCTTATTACAGCTTAGTATTTAAGTTCACTTATGTCTCTGTTTTTTTCTTATTAAAGCTTAGTATTTAAGCACACTAATGTCACTTATGTTTGCTTATTACAGCTTAGTAATTAAGTACACTAATGTCTCTGTTTTGTCTTATTCCAGCTTAGTATATTAAGTTTACTAATGTTTCTGTTTTCTCTTATTACAGCTTAGTATTTTAGTACACTAATGTCTTTTTTTTTCTTATTACAGCTTAGTATTTAAGTACACTAATGTCTCTGTTGTGTCTAATTAGAGCTTAGTATTTAAGTTCACTAATGTTTCTGTTTCGTCTTATTACAGCTTAGTATTTAAGTTTACTAATGTCTCTGTTTTGTCTTATTACAGCTTAGTATTTAAGTACACTAATGTCTTTTTTTCTTATTACAGCTTAGTATTTAAGTACACTAATGTCTCTGTTGAGTCTAATTAGGGCTTAGTATTTAAGTTCACTAATGTCACTTGTTTTCTCTTATTACAGCTTAGTATTTAAGTTTACTAATGTTTCTGTTTTCTCTTTTTACAGCTTAGTATTTAAGTTCACTAATGTGTCTGTTTTGTCTTATTACAGCTTAGTATTTAAGTTCACTAATGTCTCATGTTTTTCTCTTATTACAGCTTAGTATTTAAGTTCACTAATGTCTCTTGTTTTCTTTTATTACAGCTTAGTATTTAAGTTCACTAATGTCTCTTGTTTTCTTTTATTACAGCTTAGTATTTAAGTTCACTAATGTCTCTTGTTTTCTCTTATTACAGCTTAGTATTTAAGTTCACTAATGTTTCTGTTTTCTCTTATTACAGCTTAGTATTTAAGTTCACTAATGTTTCTGTTTTCTCTTATTACAGCTTAGTATTTAAGTTCACTAATGTTTCTGTTTTCTCTTATTACAGCTTAGTATTTAAGTTCACTAATGTTTCTGTTTTCTATTATTACAGCTTAGTATTTAAGTACACTAATGTTTCTGTTTTCTCTTATTACAGCTTAGTATTTAAGTACACTAATGTTTCTGTTTTCTATTATTACAGCTTAGTATTTAAGTACACTAATGTCTCTTGTTTTCTCTTATTACAGCTTAGTATTTAAGTTCACTAATGTTTCTGTTTTCTATTATTACAGCTTAGTATTTAAGTACACTAATGTCTCATGTTTTTTTCTTATTACAGCTTAGTATTTAAGTACACTAATGTTTCTGTTTTCTCTTATTACAGCTTAGTATTTAAGTACACTAATGTTTCTGTTTTCTCTTTTTACAGCTTAGTATTTAAGTACACTAATGACTCTGTTTTGTCTTATTACAGCTTAGTATTTAAGTTCACTAATGTTTCTGTTTTGTCTTATTACAGCTTAGTATTTAAGTACACTAATGTCTCTGTTGTGTCTAATTAGAGCTTAGTATTTAAGTTCACTAATGTCTCTTGTTTTCTCTTATTACAGCTTAGTATTTAGGTTCACTAATGTCTCTTGTTTTCTCTTATTACAGCTTAGTATTTAATTTCACTAATGTTTCTGTTTTGTCTTATTACAGCTTTGTATTTAAGTTCACTAATGTTTCTGTTTTCTCTTATTACAGCTTAGTATTTAAGTACACTAATGACTCTGTTTTGTCTTATTACAGCTTAGTATTTAAGTTCACTAATGTTTCTGTTTTCTCTTATTACAGCTTAGTATTTAAGTTCACTAATGTTTCTGTTTTCTCTTATTACAGCTTAGTATTTAAGTTCACTAATGTTTCTGTTTTGTCTCTTATTACAGCTTAGTATTTAAGCACACTTATGTCTCTTGTTTTCTTTTATTACAGCTTAGTATTTAAGTTCACTTATGTCTCTGTTTTTTTCTTATTAAAGCTTAGTATTTAAGCACACTAATGTCACTTATTTTTGCTTATTACAGCTTAGTATTTAAGTACACTAATGTCTCTGTTTTGTCTTATTCCAGCTTAGTATATTAAGTTTACTAATGTTTCTGTTTTCTCTTATTACAGCTTAGTATTTTAGTACACTAATGTCTTTTTTTTTCTTATTACAGCTTAGTATTTAAGTACACTAATGTCTCTGTTGTGTCTAATTAGAGCTTAGTATTTAAGTTCACTAATGTTTCTGTTTTGTCTTATTACAGCTTAGTATTTAAGTTTACTAATGTCTCTGTTTTGTCTTATTACAGCTTAGTATTTAAGTACACTAATGTCTCTGTTGTGTCTAATTAGAGCTTAGTATTTAAGTTCACTAATGTTTCTGTTTCGTCTTATTACAGCTTAGTATTTAAGTTTACTAATGTCTCTGTTTTGTCTTATTACAGCTTAGTATTTAAGTACACTAATGTCTTTTTTTCTTATTACAGCTTAGTATTTAAGTACACTAATGTCTCTGTTGAGTCTAATTAGGGCTTAGTATTTAAGTTCACTAATGTCACTTGTTTTCTCTTATTACAGCTTAGTATTTAAGTTTACTAATGTTTCTGTTTTCTCTTTTTACAGCTTAGTATTTAAGTTCACTAATGTGTCTGTTTTGTCTTATTACAGCTTAGTATTTAAGTTCACTAATGTCTCATGTTTTTCTCTTATTACAGCTTAGTATTTAAGTTCACTAATGTCTCTTGTTTTCTTTTATTACAGCTTAGTATTTAAGTTCACTAATGTCTCTTGTTTTCTTTTATTACAGCTTAGTATTTAAGTTCACTAATGTCTCTTGTTTTCTCTTATTACAGCTTAGTATTTAAGTTCACTAATGTTTCTGTTTTCTCTTATTACAGCTTAGTATTTAAGTTCACTAATGTTTCTGTTTTCTCTTATTACAGCTTAGTATTTAAGTTCACTAATGTTTCTGTTTTCTCTTATTACAGCTTAGTATTTAAGTTCACTAATGTTTCTGTTTTCTATTATTACAGCTTAGTATTTAAGTACACTAATGTTTCTGTTTTCTCTTATTACAGCTTAGTATTTAAGTACACTAATGTTTCTGTTTTCTATTATTACAGCTTAGTATTTAAGTACACTAATGTCTCTTGTTTTCTCTTATTACAGCTTAGTATTTAAGTTCACTAATGTTTCTGTTTTCTATTATTACAGCTTAGTATTTAAGTACACTAATGTCTCATGTTTTTTTCTTATTACAGCTTAGTATTTAAGTACACTAATGTTTCTGTTTTCTCTTATTACAGCTTAGTATTTAAGTACACTAATGTTTCTGTTTTCTCTTTTTACAGCTTAGTATTTAAGTACACTAATGACTCTGTTTTGTCTTATTACAGCTTAGTATTTAAGTTCACTAATGTTTCTGTTTTGTCTTATTACAGCTTAGTATTTAAGTACACTAATGTCTCTGTTGTGTCTAATTAGAGCTTAGTATTTAAGTTCACTAATGTCTCTTGTTTTCTCTTATTACAGCTTAGTATTTAGGTTCACTAATGTCTCTTGTTTTCTCTTATTACAGCTTAGTATTTAATTTCACTAATGTTTCTGTTTTGTCTTATTACAGCTTTGTATTTAAGTTCACTAATGTTTCTGTTTTCTCTTATTACAGCTTAGTATTTAAGTACACTAATGACTCTGTTTTGTCTTATTACAGCTTAGTATTTAAGTTCACTAATGTTTCTGTTTTCTCTTATTACAGCTTAGTATTTAAGTTCACTAATGTTTCTGTTTTCTCTTATTACAGCTTAGTATTTAAGTTCACTAATGTTTCTGTTTTGTCTCTTATAACAGCTTAGTATTTAAGTTCACTAATGTTTCTGTTTTCTCTTATTACAGCTTAGTATTTAAGCACACTTATGTCTCTTGTTTTCTTTTATTACAGCTTAGTATTTAAGTTCACTTATGTCTCTGTTTTTTTCTTATTAAAGCTTAGTATTTAAGCACACTAATGTCACTTATTTTTGCTTATTACAGCTTAGTATTTAAGTACACTAATGTCTCTGTTTTGTCTTATTCCAGCTTAGTATATTAAGTTTACTAATGTTTCTGTTTTCTCTTATTACAGCTTAGTATTTTAGTACACTAATGTCTTTTTTTTTCTTATTACAGCTTAGTATTTAAGTACACTAATGTCTCTGTTGTGTCTAATTAGAGCTTAGTATTTAAGTTCACTAATGTTTCTGTTTTGTCTTATTACAGCTTAGTATTTAAGTTTACTAATGTCTCTGTTTTGTCTTATTACAGCTTAGTATTTAAGTACACTAATGTCTCTGTTGTGTCTAATTAGAGCTTAGTATTTAAGTTCACTAATGTCTCTTGTTTTCTCTTATTACAGCTTAGTATTTAAGTTTACTAATGTTTCTGTTTTCTCTTTTTACAGCTTAGTATTTAAGTTCACTAATGTTTCTGTTTTCTCTTTTTACAGCTTAGTATTTAAGTTCACTAATGTTTCTGTTTTGTCTTATTACAGCTTAGTATTTAAGTTTACTAATGTTTCTGTTTTCTCTTTTTACAGCTTAGTATTTAAGTTCACTAATGTTTCTGTTTTGTCTTATTACAGCTTAGTATTTAAGTTCACTAATGTCTCATGTTTTTCTCTTATTACAGCTTAGTATTTAAGTTCACTAATGTTACTTATTTTGTTGTATTACAGCTTAGTATTTAAATACACTTATGATTTTTGTTTTGTCTTATTACAGCTTAGTATTTAAGTTCACTAATGTCTCATGTTTTTTTCTTATTACAGCTTAGTATTGAATTACACTATTATTCTATTAATTTTAAAAATTTGAAAGTGTATGTTCAAATTAAATTATTTTCTATAAAAAATGTCAATTTACTCAAACATTTTATTGTATTGAGTCAAAATTTGTCTAACTTCAAATCAAAACTATATTTCATTTCAAGTCTAAATTTTTAAAGTTTAAGTACAACATAAAAGTCTAGATTACATAAGTGGAAAGCTAATATGACTCGAAAATACCTTATTATCTTGGATAAAATCGCATAAAAGTTGAACTATTACTATAAATTAATTCAAAATAAAAACAAGATCTTTGGTCAACACCACTAGCTAATTTCAAGTTATTTGAAAACTTAGTCTTATTTGCACTTTATCTCATATATAGGAGTCATATTCACTGTTTAGTCATACCCAAATTTTACATATGTTATATTTACAAATGTTGTAACACTATGTTATATTTATATATTCTAGGTATTAAATTATAATATTGGTACATTGATACTCAGCCATACAGTAACACATTATAGTCTTTGAACGTAAGTAAACTTTTATCATCTGAATCAAAAACACTGTATATATGTAACCTGATGAAAATATGTGATCTGAACTGAGATTTGAACCTATGACCTTTTGTGTCATAAGGGTACATTACTATGGCAAGGGAATACAAGTGCCACATTATATCTCCACTACATTTACCACTGCCTCAACAAAATTGTCCTCTTGGAGGTTGGAAGTCTGAGGGACCATCTTTCTTAGGATGCAAGCACACAATTCCCTGTGGGTTATTTTTGTTCCCTCCAAATGTAACCCAAACTAATCCTCCGTCTCAGCTAAGATTCAAACCTACAACCTCTCCAGTCCTATGCAGACATTAAGATGTCACCTTAAATGCTAGCATAAAGACAAATGACGTAATATACCACCTAAGTCATTATAAATGTCAACACAATTTATTTTACTTTAATACAGAGGTCAGTGCACTTAACCTAGCTTTCTTGGACCCTTGTCTACAACTTTCCTACCCTTTCATAAGGCCAACAAAGTTTTCCATATATCTTGGAAAATTGACACTGTTGTCAAATTATTCTGAGACTTGAAGGGTATAACCACCCTTGATGTGATTCAAAACCTGTACCCTCCTTGCCATTCTAGACGTTTTATCTAAATGTTATATTTATATATTTTAGGTATTAGATTATGATATTGGTTAATTGATTCTCTGCAATGGTACATTAACACATTATAAACTTTACATGTAAGTATGATTTTATCATCTGAATCTAAAACACTAAATATGTGTAACTTGAGACAAAATCTGTAATCTGATCTGAGATTTGAACATTTGACGTTTTGCCGACTGATCTAATTTAGGCCGAACAAATAATTGGACCATACATTGAAATATAGTTAATCCTACCAGATTCATTATGAAGATTGCTAGTTTATAAAATGATTTTTACCTAGCACTGACTGTGGGTCAAAGATTTAAACCTGGCTCATTTAGAGTATATAGTCATGTGATCTTCAGTTTGTAAACTAAAAATTTGTTTTAGTCAAATTATTGAAGCAGCCAAGTTACAGCAAAAATTCTATCAGTTGGAAAAATAACTGATATTTCTTTGTCCAAAAATACCTATATTAGCCTTAGAGTTGCAACTGTTAATTCAGTATCCTCTGCTCAAATTATTTTGTGCATGACCTAGTTTACAACTTGACTTCAAGTTTTAAATAAACGCTGTTACTAGTGCAAAATTATAATTTGAAGGACCAACCACTTATTGAGTGTTTTGAATGTTTTCTCTGGCACTGAGATATGTTTTTTTTCTTGGAAGAAACAATATTTTTGAAATAAACTGATCCACATTTACACGTAGAAAACAAAGAGTCATCTAAATACATGCTAAGATCAGTATTTATTAGTTAATCAATGCATTGCATTATGACTTAAATCATGTGTACATGAGTGAGATATAATTATAGTAAAACTTTTTGTGGTACACATGATCAGTTTTTTCTCAAAATTTCATTCCTCCAAGTAACTTGTTACTATTTCTAGAAACTTGTTACTATTTTTTAGAAATGTGTTACTATTTTTAGAAACTTGTTACTATTTTTTGATATTGTTACTATTTTTAGAAACTTGTTACTATTTTTTAATCTTGTTACTATTTTTAGAAACTTGTTACTATTTTTAGAAATCTGGTATACATAATCAGTTTTGTCTCAAAATTTCATTCATCCAAGAACTTTTGAAGAACACTATATCTCTTACATATATAGCTGATCTGATGTTATAATATATTTTTTCAGGTTCAAGAAATTGTGACTAAATTAAACTTATGATAGATGATAATTGGAGAACCAATGACTGTTTAGTCAACCTGTGACAACAACATTGTGAATGGAGTTTTTAGAATATAATACTTAATATTTTTAATAAACTTGTGACATTATTACTGGTGGATTATAAAGAAAGAATCTACTTGACTTTCACTCTAACAACAACAACTACAATATTGTGAATAAACTCATGACTTTATTACTGATGAAACATGAAATCTACTTGACTTACAATCTAACTAAAATATTTGATCTTCTCTACCATGTCTAGATCTGAAAACAAACAAGTTTAGATCTACTTTTAAATGATTTCTGTTGACCAATCAAAGCCTTTCGTCACATATTTGAAAGTGACAAATATGGCTATTTTTATCATACACATTACCATTTTGAAAACTGAACCTAATACCTAATAAGACAAAGAATTTGAGTTAGATTTCTTAACTTAGTGAAGGAATTTAAAAACTGTCTTCCAGTGTTTTAGTGTAAATAATATGTATTGTGCCTAAAGTTTGACCCCGACTTGACCTTTATGCAAGATTGCATAAACATTGAATACAAATGTAGTATGAATACTCAATTACATCGTTGCCATGGGCATCATGTGTTAAAATTTATCGCATAAACATACTTCAATAATTTTACAATTCCTGCAGAAGTATAGAATAGGCATGTTACTGATTTTCATCAGGATATGTGTAGATAATTATTAGATGCATATGTGAAAGGTCAGATTGGGATCAAACTTTACACACTGTATACATGTACAAATGTATTATAACTTGTTCACAATGACCTGAGACAGATGAATACATTTTAAACTCAACAGCTTATTGATGTCTAAATTGTATTTTTTTATTTGGTTTTAAGGCCTAACCATCGAAATGTCAATAATATTAAAACTGTTCTGTTTGTCTAACATGCTGTTCATAATCTATATATCCTAACTGTATTGTCCGATATCAAATTGTCCAAAAATTATAGGCAGTGGCTAGAGTGACGGTACCGTAACTGTGAATAAGAGTCTAGGGTTACGGAAATTCCGTAACTGTAGGCAACCCTTGTTAGGGTAGGCTAGCGTTACGAAAGTCTAATAACATGCGTATGTTTCACATTTTAAACATAAAAAAATTTGTTTATGTTCATTATTACTCAAAATAAACAAATATTTACTGTCATGACTTATCCTACTCAGTAATTATGAATATTAACAAGTTTTTTTATGTTTAAAAATTGACACAAACTTGAGTTATTACACTTCCCTAACTCTAGCCACTGCCATAATTATATGTACATTTGTATTCATGTCAATATCAATATTATAGCTTGATCTGAGGCAGATGAATTAGAATACATTTTTCAACTCTTATTGATTTGTAATTGTTACTTATTTCTCAGGTCATAGTAAACATGCTAAACTTAACTTATGAACTTGTATTGTCCAATATCAACCAAGATCAAAATTGTATTATTTTCTAGTTTCTAAAACTATTGTTTAAGTAAAGGCAGCTGACACTATTCCAGTCTTAAGACACGATATATATATATACATGTATATATACATATTAGAAATATTAACTTTTTGTTTGACCAAAGAAAACCAACTTAAATCACAACGTTAACATTTGTCTTTTTCTCATTATTTTGACTGTTGCTAGATGTTGTTATCATTTAAAAGAGCAAAGTCTTAACTATTCATACATATTTTAATAAGCCAAATTGACTTATTTACTGTAAAAAACTGGATCATTTATAGAAAAAAACTATCATTATAAAAGTTATATATCTTAAATGTATATTTATAATGTATTTGGAAAGGGACCATGCTGGCTGTCTTTGATTTTATGTTTATTGTACTGACTTTTCTAGCACAGTGTTTTTTTAGTCATTTTGTTTGTTATCAAGATTTTTATGTTGCAACATTTTGTTCAGTATTAAACTATGATACATTATTTTTCTATTTTCGAACTTATTACATAATTTTTATATTTTATCATTTGGTTGTATTTTAAGTGAGATGATCTCTTTTTAACCAAGACTATACATTGCTGACCAAAAGATTGGAGACAATAGAAATTCGATTAAATTCTTATATTTCAATGATTGTTTTGGTAGAATCATTATTTTCAATATATTAGTTATTGTTTGATTATAGAATAAAAATTAACTTTGTGAATGCATGAGATTTATAAGATTCAGCATCTGATATCCCAAAGCCTTAAAAACCAATTTCAATATACATGTAATTCTATTATATAACATTAATAGTCTAAACTACAAAAAGTAACATGATAATAAATTAGCAACACAAAAATGCATTTTAAAAATGGTAAATAAATTTTGATCAAACCTGTGTAGTAGGCTTACAAAGTGAAAATGTCTCCAAACTTCTAGTGGGTACTGTGTATGAAAGAAAAGTTTGTAGTTGTTCAGTGAGAGTATGAGTCTAGCACTGGGTATCTCAGGGAAAATGTTTTAATATCTGACAATATATAATAGTTACTGAAGGCTTATCTCATTGTGGTTATGTTTTAGATTTTTAAGTTAATTTAACTTAACTGAAGTTTTTTAATCTTCCCCTCCACTGGTAGATCTGGCTGTTATAAATCTTATTTTTAAAGAATCTCCCTTTTTATACTTTCAATCAGTGTTCACAATACAAAAAACATTTAGTTAGCTTTCAAATATTTGGAATCCTAACTTTTTTACAAAGTACATGTATAATATCAGCCATTTCATCAGTTTTAAAGATGTGAAAGCAAACTTCAGATTGGTTAACTTAAACACTTTTATAAGTTAATTAAGAGTTAGTCATCTTAAGGTCAACCTGTCTTACATTCAGAACAACCCCGGGGATCTTTTACGGAGATAAACCTCAGATATCTGAAATGGTAGGAATACAACATGTTATAAGTCCTGGCAAATAACTCCTTGGCAAGTAGTTCTAGTATTGTTTATACATGGATGTGTAGGAATACAACATGTTATAAGTCCTGGCAAATAACTCCCTGGCAAGTAGTTCTAGTATTGTTTATTCAAGGATGTGTAGGAATACAACATGTTATAAGTCCTGGCAAATAACTCCCTGGCAAGTATTTCTAGTATTGTTTATACATGGATGTGAAGGAATACAACATGTTATAAGTCCTGGCAAATAACTCCCTGGCAAGTAGTTCTAGTATTGTTTATACATGGATGTGTAGGAATACAACATGTTATAAGTCCTGGCAAATAACTCTCTGGCAAGTAGTTCTAGTATTGTTTATACATGGATGTGTAGGAATACAACATGTTTAAGTCCTGGCAAATAACTCCCTGACAAGTAGTTCTAGTATTGTTTATACATGGATGTGTAAAGTCAGTTTACAATTTGCCTGCTATTCTGCTAATAGGCTACAAAACAATATTCAGATATCTTAATCATAGCAGAAAGTCATGGATAGAAACACGGCCACCTCTCATTTTCATGTACAGCACTTTTACAGGCTTTATCAAAATATTTCATCACCACAATATCGTCATATTTCTATGTAGTACAGACTATATTACTACAGACACCAAAATCATGTTTTCTATGCAATATATGTTAGATTTACTTTCTCACCTTATGATATCTGGGATCTATCTGCATAGAAAATTGCCTAGGTAGTTCTGAATGTCTGTGTTAGGAAAGTGCTTTTGACTGATTTAATTCATATTGTTATAAATGATTGTCTATTTAAGATTTTTAATTTCTTACTTATTCATGTAATAATTTTGTTGCTAGCAACTTATTTATGGAGTTTTATAAATTATTTCTAAGGCAATATTTACAAGACAAATGTTTGTGTTTAGAAAATAATCAAATAGTTTTCATATAAATCCAGAGTAAGCTATGTGTTTTTGTTTGTATTTGTTACCAGAACATATGATTAAATATCTTTCAAAAATATCTTTATTCAAAATTTACCAAAATTAAATGTTTACTTAAAAATATCAAAATTTGTCATTACATAAGATTTGAAAACTTTGTATTGTATCAGACAATAAAGTCAGCACTGAGATTGTAAGACTCCATACTTTAAACTCAGAAATGTGTTTTTTGGATAAGATTGATTAAGCTTTTATTTGTAGTAGATTTAGTAAGTAGTTAGAACATTACAATTGATGATCAAAATTAGTCTTCTTTCTTCATTATTTACATGAAGTAAGACTAGTGTTGAACTAATCCATTGAAATGTTATAACAGGGTTGTGGAAATCCTTATATTTTGTGTAACGTTCGTGAAGTTTAACCCCGACCTGATCTTTCACATTTGCATCTAATAATTATGTACGCATACTCCGACAATAAACAGTACCACGCCTATTCTACACTTCGGCAACAATTGTAAAATTATAAATAAATATAAATAAAATCGCGCCCATGGTGTAATCAAGCATTAATACTACATTCGAATTAAATGTAATGAATTTTCTTGCATAAAGGTCAGGTCGGGGTCAAACTTTACTCAAAATACTATTAGATATACTACTTGTCTAAAGAAAAAAATTATTAGTCTTATGTCTAAAATATTTATAGTCTGACAATTTTAACCTGAGCTTAACCTTTATGCATGAATATATAAAACCCAGTATTTAATGTCTATTTTTGTCTTTGTTAATACATTGCACATCATCAGATGCTTTTGTCAAAATACTCATACTGATCAAATGAAGAATACTTTGAACTTGTGCTACAATATTGTGAACTAATGAGATTCCCCCAAAACAAATGAGTTAAAAAAATGATGTACAGCCACATAGGTTTGTATAATCGTATACACACATATGGAAATTAATGTGATGCCTGTAATTATTATATTTTGGTAGTTCAAGCTCAGGTTGATATTGTTGGACTATTCCTGTCATTGAATTTTAAGGGCATCCTCTCAGTTAACCCAATCAGTAGTGTCGGACTACACGACTTTGAGTCTTTGGTTAATTTCTGGACCTATATATTGTAGAGGAGTTTGGTCATAAAATATTTCATACAGCCTTTCTTTTACTAATCTCTGTATGAAGTAAAATTGTTTGAAACAGGTTTGTTTTGTTAATGAATTGATAACTAAATTTTAAATTGTTTGTTTTTAAATCTTATGGCAAGCAAAACACATTTATGTTGTAACAATAAGTTTCTCAATTTAAACTAAAGAACTTCCACAACCCTATTATATAAATTATAACTTGTTAATGTTGACCTGAGATTTAAATACTTAAGTGTATAGGGTTATATCAAATGATGTATTATAAGACAAAATAGTCATTCATTTATGGATATTGGTAAATTTCATTCAACTGTTAGTGGTACATACATTAACACTGTTGATTTAAATTCTTGAATTTTGAACTCATTATCAATAAAAATAGATCAAATAATTTATGTTTGGAGAATATCAAACAGATGTTGAGTATTTAAATCAGGGGTTCTAATAGGGCTGAGCCGCGGCCGTGGCGTAGTGGTTAGCATGTCTGACTTCGAATCCGGAGATCACGGGTTCGAGCCCGGTTGGGGTAGGTCATACTCTATACATGAGTTGTCGGCCTCATGGTAGGGTAAGTTAGTACTGGGGATAGACAAGTGTCCAGGAAACCTATAGTAGGAAGAGCTGGCTGTCGTATATATGACCTAAATATGTGTTGAATACGACATTAAAAAAAATAATTTTAATTTTAATTTAATAGGGCTGCTGCGAGTATCCGAGTACTCTGATATTCCCGATCATGACCAGAAAATCGAGTATGAATATTCGTCACGTCCGAAATTGTCTGATAGCGATCTATTTTTGGAAAAAAATGAAGGAACATTTGTAGCTTAATTATAACTGAAAACAAGCCGCACTTCTTATGAAAATTTTAATTTAAATAGGGACTGTGTCAAAATTTCGATTGATACACATTTTTACAAATTGTTATCCTGAAAATGTCATAAAACGTCTTGTAATAGAAATGTTTGGAGTACATGGTTTTTCATATAATAAAAGCTTCTGTAATTCTTCACTTATTTTTGTTATAACATGAATTCCTGTATGCTTCTCCATTGACAAGTGATTCGTGGTTCGATTCTTGAATTGCTACAAATGAATCTTGGTTGAATCCGATCGCCACTAGCTCAACGATCCACAGCCCTAGGTTTTAATATATGTGCCATTGACAGTTGAATAAAAATTACCAATAAGAATCATTTCAAAAGTTTAAAAGTAAGACCAGCACAATTTAATACATTCTGTTTGCTGTAACTTCGAAATTCAAACATTTTAAATGTTTATCATATTTTTTGTTTTACTATTCACATTCAAATTTCTGTTGTTCAATGTATTATTTTGTGACAATCAACAGGGTTTTTTAAAACATGAAGCTTGTTATAATTCATACAATAATATGCTGTGGTCATTAGAATGTCATTCTCATACCCAGATGCTATCAAGATTATCTATCCAGTATAGATTTATACATTTTGAAAATTTTGTGGCATATTCCATCTGTAATAATTTTATTCCCTGAAAGACATGCTTTCAAAATCTTTTTAATAAATGTAATCTATCATTTATTATTTTAACTTGATAATTCAATCATAAAATCCAATCAAATTGAAGATTTATATTTCAGATTATTTTATCCAAGGGAGATAACTCTTGATATTACCATATAACACTATTGACACAGTTATTTCCCTTTGTTCATATAAAACTTACTTTTTTGTTGATGGAGAGAATTTTTGCTCTTATAGAAATTGTAAGCAAGTACTGGTTACAGAACATAGTCCAGGAAAGCAGGTTATGTAGATAGGTGTTGTAAATACTTTAAAGTTATTAAATTTAAATTTATTAAAGTTAAAATTTACTTGATGTGCAGTTCATAATACAGGGATTCCTATATAGGTATAAATGGTTATCGTTAAGAATCCCTGTGGTTTATAATACATTTTAGATTTAGTCAGTGAACATAGATACAGAGAACAAAGGTATATACATGTACAATGCCGTCCATAATAAACTTTACACTTTTGTAAATGTTTGATTAGACTTTGAAATTTTACAAATGCTTAGAAAATTAAAAACATCATCTTTACATACCAGTACATGTATTACAATTACAGTTGTATAAAGTAAAATTACTCTTCTTTCAAATGTTTCAGTCAATTCTTATTTTCCCAATGCATAAATACATGTAAAATAAGATGTATTTGTAGCAATGAAAAATCAGCTTTTTATACGTGTAAACATAATTTTTGATGGCACTGTAATTTGCTAAGTATTTCCTTAGTTTTTGATCAATTCAAATGAACAATTTTTCATTAATTTAGTATTTAAAACATTTATTTTTTACTAAAAGTGTGGATGAAGTATTATCTCAGGTCATGAAAACAAACTGTGTTATATACTTTCTGATTATTTCTTACAAATGTTCAATGTATAAACATAATATATAAACAGTATGTATGGTATTCTGTATACTGTTCAAATGTTTTATAGTTGCTGTCTTTCTAGTTTAATTTGTACATATTTAAGCATAGCCTGCTAAATCATTTGTCTCTTATACAACATAATTTATTTGTTTTATCCAATTTTGATACTTACATCTATTATAATTTAACTATTGTTCTTATGTATGTCACTTATATACTGTATGTCGGTCAAAAGCTATATGTTTTTGTATTATTGATATACATGGGTGAAAGTTCAACATTTTCAAAATCCTGAAATATCCAAATTTCATGTTTTTAAGGCCACATTACCATATGGAAAGAACCCTTTCTCTGTTCCAAAAATCCTGAACTTCAGGATCAGTCCTGAATACTTTCACCCATGGATATATTCTTACCGACAAGAAAGAAATATTTGACTTTATAGTATATTGTACTTTATATTTTTGTTAAAGAAATTGTTAACGTTTCACGGAATATCAAATTGTATATCATATATTTTTGTTACGTTTTTGTTATTGTTTGTTATAATTTTTGTGATGGTTTTTTTTTGTAAAGAAATTGTTGTACATTACAGGCCAAATCAAATGAATTTTATGTTTAGCATTTGGTTAAATTTTCAAACTTACTTACCAGACAAGAAAACTTCTCCATAATCTTCTATTACTGTTCTGTAATCTTGAACTCTATTTTAAACCTCATGGAATCTTATATTTGTATTTAAAATTGCGAAGTTATTGTAACTGTTTATGCTCCTGTGTTTCAGACACTTGTTGTTATTTTTTTTTGTTTGAAATAAAACCTACTCAGTCAGGAATGCTAAGCATAAAATCCAATTTGTGTGGTCTTATGTTAACGAAGGCATGTATAAAAAGAAACCATTTACCTGTAAGTGATCAAGTATCACAATCTTAATAAGGCATTGTAACTTCTTTGCTGACCATGGATTCAAGTCAGCCATCAGCTGTGACATTTTTATATATGAAAGTTAAACATTTGGAGAATGAGGTCCAGTACTGGTGCATTACAGGAATGTTGGTTTGGTGAACTGTCCATTACATTGGATTCTTAATTCTTGAAATATATTATACTTAAAAGCAGGGCTCGAATTTAACAAAAATTTTGACTAGCAAATTTTTGCGAGTTGATTTTATTTCAACTTGCAAAATGAAAAACGTCACTGGTATTTTTCTCAAAATTTTAATAGCATACATAGTTATTCACACATGCATATGCGATATAAAAACAACAAGTTCTATATTTCACTGTAGATAGAACTGGGGTGTTATTGTGGGATAGACAAAGAATATCAAACATTTTCATATAGTGAATCTGAATTAATATAAATGAATACTATTGATCTATCTGGCCGTTTCAATGCTGATTTGCATGCCTCATTAGTTTAGGCAGTGATGTTTTCCATGGATTTCAACTCGCGAAAATTTGTGAGTTAATCTAAAAGTTACTCGCAATTTTCAAAATTCACTCGCATTCTGCGAGTATGCAAGCTTAAATTTGAGCCCTGCTTAAAATTCATAACTCACTTGTTGAATAGATTTTGTTCTGTATGTTTGTACTGTGTGTCAAATGTTAGTTTATATAGGTAGTTTGCATTAAACCTGGACCCCTCCAGCCAGATTTTTTATGTAAAAATGCCAAGTATTTTGCATTTCACCATAGGGAAAAGATTTTATTCCTTCCTTAGAAATTCTAAATATATATATCCAAGAAGGAAAAGTTGGAAAAATACTCGTGTTCAAACAAAATCATAGCAAAATGGGCGTGGTAGTTTTATAGATAATTACGGTTTATATGGGTCGAGGTTTAACACAATCTACCTATATATTAACATACACTTAATTGATTTGCTTGTCAACTACTTCGAACTCTCATTCTTTTTCTTGCTGTCAAGTAGGGCAAGGCTTATATTACCATATTGTTAGTACTGGTTCAAATCTTAAGTCTAAAGATGTAAGGTTTGCCATGGTTGGTCAAATGACTGAATTTACAAAACACATTACTTGTAAGATTGTTGCCCCTAACACATTTGTATTGTATTGTATTGTTTGTTTTTTACATTATTTTTTGAATTGCATTGTTTTTCTATTGTATTGTTTGTTTTTTATTGTTTTTTACATTATTTTTTGTATTGCAATGTTTTTTGGGAGTATTGTATTGTTTGTTTTTATTGTTTTTGTTTTGTATTGATTTTTTTGTATTTTGTTTTAAATGTTTTTGTATTAGATGTACATTCATTATACAATCCAGTGGTGTAAAAATTCTCCATTCACTATTTGAGGGCAGTTTAAAAATTCAACCAACAACCTGATTTTTTTCATCCACAAGGGGCAATATGACTACATCCTTTTACCTCAGGGGCGGAGCTTAGGTTTTTGATATTTGAATCTCTTAAGCATGATTTGTATGTTCCAAGATAGGTTAAGTAGTTTAGACTTCCCTCCCTGATTCATGATATCAATCCTGACTAATTATGTTTCCAATAATTCACCCCACTCCTCACCGTTTTGATGTAACCTACTCTCCATCTAGGTGTTTAAATATTTCTTGTGATTTTAAAGTCATGGCTTTGCTTACAGAGCAGTGAGGTGAACTGTCCACCACCTATCACTCAGACAGTTGATATAGGGTCCTTTGGTCAAACCAATATTTCTTCTATGGCTACTTTCATGAAAAAGTTCAAAGACAGTAGCTTACAGGGCAATGTAGTAATGTTGTCACCAGGATACTATGGTTGGGTAAACTGTCCACCACATATTACTGGGACTGTTGTTATGGGGTTCTCTGGTGAAGTAAAAATTCTTCTCTCATGAAAAAAAGTAAAAAGGTGATAGCTTACAATGCATTGTTAGGTTAACTGTCCACCACATATGACTCAGACTGGTTAAAGCCAAAGGAGCATTAAACAAAAACGAACCAAATTGATAAATGCAATTTTAATTCTAATAAATGTTACAACATTTCAATCCCTACCCAAGGTT
>CM046298.1:1516558-1624058 GCA_025267735.1 Mactra quadrangularis
CTTGGGCCTTCCCCCCCCCCCCGAAAAAGCCTTGATTGAATAGATTTCGGACATTTCGCTAGGCTAAGCAAGTTGCCTGACCGAAAATAAATGTTTTAGACCAAGACCTTAGGGGTCTGGGACATGCTCCCGAAAGTCCATGTTGACACGAAAACAGAGTGTCGAAGATGCGGGAACATTTTCCCATTAGGTCACGGAATTCTACATTGAAGTTTTCGTTTTTAAAAAATAAACATTTGATAATTAAATAAGTTCATAAATTAAAAAAGAGTGGACGTGGTCGAGCGGTTACGACGTTTGACTAGTAATCATTTGATCGCGAGCCCCGCGTTGGTTTGAATACCATCCAAACCCTATCACTGTTGTCTCCTTGAGTAAGAAACTTTATTCTTCTAGCTCAGTACTGGGGGACCAAGAAGCAGATCTGAAATTGATAAATCGGCGTTGTGGTAACTTGTTTCACAATCGAGCTTGAATAAGTTAGAGTAAATTTGAAATGAATTAAAGGAAAAAGAATATTGAGAAAAATGAGAATTATAGATCGGACGTTTATAGCAACTTGTTATGTCAAATAAATTTACACTTTTTAGAATTAAACAGCCTGGAAATACCCTCCTGTCTGTTTTATATGATTATGGTCTATCAACAACTAATGAGATGAAAAAAATGCGTCAGGACGATCGCTCTGTGAACAAATAGTTTGTATGACTTCAAGAAGCGTATAAAATAACTGTATGTACGTTTTTTGACCCAACGTAATACTAATTGATCTAGCGCGTGGTTTGTCCATTAGCTTCAAATCCTTTGCACAAAAATTTATTCGAGCTGTAGACTACAAAGTCATGTAGGTTATTTGTAAAAAATGATTGGTGCTGAAGATTCATAAAAATAAATACAATTTACAGGCGAATGTGGGTATTCAAAGTTTGAATAAAGAAATGATGTAGTAAGTTTATACACTATTGAAATATTTCCGAGTTTTGGGCTGGGCGAAAAACATGAGTTTATTTAAATTGTGAGGATCTACCTTAACAACATTAAAAAACACATATTTCTTATTTTATGTAACATCACAGACGTTGATCTAGAGAAAAGTCGGACAGGAAACTCGTTTACAATTTTCACAAGACGCTTAGGTCGTTATTCCATCTATACGGGAGCATGCAGCGCGAACATGAATCGCGAACGTGAAAAATCAAACAAACGATTTTCTATTGTATGTATACCTTGTCGGCGTGAGCGCAACATTGAGCATGAAACGGAAACTACATGTCGTGATTTTTTTCACGTTCACACACGGCATTCACGGACGATGAAAGCCACCATGAAAGGTCCTCTGTCTATGCAAGATGCGACAGAAAAAAAAACTTATTGAAGCAATTAGAAAATTCCATATTCTGTACGACTAGTCCCTAAAGGGGTACTCTCTCAACATTTCTGACTTGAATGGTACACTTTACTAAAATTAATGATCATGTTAACGAGATGAAAGGAATGGTGTTAGCGTGAAAACCCACACCTCACGTTCACGTTTCACGCCCAGCTAAACGTTTGCGTCACGCTCCCGCATGAATGGAATCCCGACCTTAGATCTACGGACTTCAAAATACATAAATGATGAACGTTTGATAAAAAAATGTTGTCGCATGTAAGAACAAATTCCCAGAAAAAAACATATCCCCGTCCCTTACCAGAAAATATATTAAAATGATAAAGTCGGAAGATTATGAAGATTTTTTAATCAAAATGTAAACATTTTAATAAATAAATATGATAACTTACAAGCGGAATGAAAAAATAGACCTAACCGTCGATATTAGCAGACGAATTTCACGTATAACTTTACAAAATACAAAAGAAACAACCAATAAATACAATCAATCGACTGTCTTAACTATTATAACATACCACTTGATATCATACATTATATAGCCGTCCAGGCTCCGATAGTTTCATGTATAAAATCTGAAATCTAGTGACCAAAATCTGGTCCGCTAGGGCTCCGAGCTATGCGGAAGGTCAAACATAACGCCGTTGTCAAGGCGTCCAGAAGACAGGAGGCCATCTGTAACTACTTGAATGAAGCCATTTGTTACATCCCTAAATCTGTTCTAACATATTATATTTTGACAAGTTTCCATGGTGACACGTGATGTGACAGTTTGATGCATTTGATAAGTGACTGCTAGATAAGTGTTTCTACACTTAGGTTAAAAAATATTTGCAACTTGCTATTCATTTCTGAGAACAATTAAAATCTAAAGGAACGGACGATCTAGACAACTCAGCGTGTTAGCGTGATCAATGTTTCAATGTGTGTGACTTGACAGGTTTGTATAACATTTATTCTATCAATGCTAGGACATTTAGAGGAAAGTCGTTCAGGAATCTCGACCGTTTTTTAAAACCTCTTAATATCGTTTGATTGCATATCTATTAAAAACGTTGGAAAATTAACACAATGTGAATCTTTGATGAATTTAAACCCAGGAAAATTATAAATAAAACTCTAGAACGAGTAAGGCCAGTAAAATCTCAACAACGAAGAAAAATGTAATAGACCTCATGCAGTGCTTTCAACAGACGCGACTAACAAGGGAGACAACTCACTTATAGAAAATATCGTTCAATTATTTGAGTTAATTCCCTTTTAATAATTTAAATTATCCAGAATCACGATATTAATTCATTTTAACACAATAAATGTCTTTATAAACACGAAAGGTTACATTTAAAATAAATATTGACTCATATGTCTGTAATTTTATAAAAACAAAATATTTCTTTCGTACACACTATGTTTCGCCCATGATTGAGATTCGTACCAAAATCAATTAACAATTGAGTAATTTATTAGCACTATAGCCACTAAGGTAGTTATTTAATGATAACATATATTGACTATAAATCATAAACAACCAAGTAATAGAAATTTTAACCAAAAAAATACAAAACATGCAATGCACTCACGAAATTATGTTCCAAATACAAAAATATCCAGAATTATCCTACTTATATGAATACACTAACACTAAACACAAATTTAAACAATCCAAGAATAACTGAAGTCATTTTAATAAACAAATAACAATCCTAAATAGCACAAATGATAATCCACACAAAATGTAAACAAACTGACCACGTGAGATCACGTGACGACCATGTGACCAATCTTACATCACGTGGTTTATTTTTCTATTATTGAAAAAATAATGTTAGAAGTAATACTTTAATACATTTATAAGTCGAAGGCACGCATTTTTTATCTGGTAAGATAGCGAATTTTTTAATGAACAATTTCAGTGAAATAAAATTGACATATAGAAACCAAGGGAGATAACTTAATAGTTTGATATTTTTGTTTATCTCAAATTACTTCCCTTGAAGTATTTTTTATAAGTAGTTTTTCATACAGATAGAATTTGTAAGTGGTACTTACCTGATCACATTACAGGGAGGATATATCAACAGCTGTATAGCAATATACTCCCAATGTAAATGAAGAGTTCCAAGCTTAGGTCCTGGCCAGGCTGTTTAGTTTTCTCTAGTTGTGACATTAGGCGCCCGTTATAGGTCTGCAACTTCATCTGGCACCAACATTGATCTGTGACTTATTTACACCGTTAGTTGGGAATCATTCGTAATCAATGACTATATCTTATACATTCTTTAGTTATGATATTTTGGTATAAGTTCCAGTTTGAGGGGAAATATATCTCAATACTTACTGGTTCACACCAAGGGTTTAGCAGCCTTCTTGTTAGCTCAGGCATACTTCTGTCTGACAAGCAGGTCCTTGGTTGGGCTTTGGTCACAATGCATATTTTAGTCACCCTTTGACATAAACAAACAAGAATGGTAGCAAAGATAATTTGTAAAATTCAGAGGTGAAGACTCAGATTGTATGTTAAATGCTTGTTTTTCAATATAAAATGTTACAATTATGCTGTGATCACAATTTTACTAATAATGATTTTTATCCTGGGATACAGTGTTGATCTATAGTCATGGAAAATTGTTATTTTTCTGTGAACGTTACACCACAGCCTTACAATGCATTAGCTATCACAAAATCTGTGCACTAATGTATTGTCATGCTTAAAAGGTTGATAATTAGCAAACATGAAGGAAACAAGAATAAAACTATAAATTATCTATTCATTTCTTACAATGTAGCAAACAATAACAAAACAAATCTTGTACGAAAAACTTTTATTTAAATAATGTTCACATGAAAATATATTGTGTTTAATGTCATTAGAAAAAACATACAACAGTCAACAATCATGAAGACTCATAATATATATAAAGAGAATATTGTTTATTTCAGTGTAAGATCAATTTTTACTTCCCGAGTGAGCCAACGATACAATATTTTCACGAGTGGCATAGCCATGAGTGAAAATATAAAATCATTAGCTCACGAATGAACATTTCTGCTTTTTTCAAAATGACTGTTAACCTGTTTTTTCTCATAAACACTGATATATATTTTATTAAAGCATACACTTCTTCAATGTGGTTAAATAGATTAATCATGGTGATAAGTGATATAAATATTTTTCATTTGTTACAACTCTGAACTATTTGTTTCAGAAAGTCATGAAGCCAGCATGAAGCAAACCGGTTCGTAAAACTCTCATGCTACAAAAATCTTTTTCTAGAGTATAAAATATAAAGCATCTAGAATAATATTTCATGTAATTTTCTAAAAGCCGTTGAATCATGTTAGCTCTAAAAACTTTGCAATAATGAAAGGAATTGTTTTATGATGTGTGCCACGTTGCACCCATAGCGAGCGAAATTTTTTTGACATTTACATATATATTTCTTATAAATATCATATTCATGATAGAAAAAAATCTTTGCTTGGGCATTTTTTTTTTTGGGGGGGGGGGGGCGTATGCCGGGTCCGCCCCCACCTGGATCCGCCTATGCTAAGGTTATGTAATTTACACTTTGAACAAAGAAGGCAATGTAATGTAGTTGACATTGGTATGAAAAAAAAAGATTCGGATATCATTAGAAACTAAATAATACAATACCAAAACTCCTGATACGATACAGTATTACCAATACCTTTACTTATTTACTTAGTTACACATGAAATTTACAATATTAAAATATTCAACACGTTAAGTACGGTTGATTTCATGTTTAAAAATGAAAAAGTAAAAACAAGATTGATTTTTTTAAAGGGAAACTGTGTATAGGGTATTAAGGATATTAACTGAGTGCGAGGGTTTTCTGAGTTAGAACAACCTGGCCGTGGACTTCTCGTAAAAATCCAAAAACGAGGATTTTGAGAAGTCCAGGGCAGGTTTTTCTTTTTCACCTGGCAAGGTTGATATCTAAATATCGACACGCTCATGTGAAAAAGAACAACTCGCTCCCGTCAAATCTTTTGTTTTACTAGGTGATTCTTAAATATATTAACCCATGTTAAACAAAGGAAGCGGTGTGTAAGTAAATTGTATATGCAAGTATATGATAGAATAATTAGAGACTACATTATATAAACATATATATGTATGACAAAATGATGAATGAACTGAAGGGAGTTCAGTTGCCGCGAACGTTACAGAACGTTCCATAACGATACATTCGGAACTCCTCGGCCATTTGCTGCGAATAATCTCGGACATATTTAGACGCTATTTTGATTCTACCAGTGTTGAAGTAAACAAATATATGGTCGTTTAGGCATTGAGTGATGTTTTGTTTTTAGTCTGTAAATTTTGAAACATCACTCATTGCCTTAAGGATCGCATATTTGTGTATTAGATTAGATTATTCGCAGCGAATGGCCAAGGAGTTCCGAATGTATCGTTATGAAACATTTTGTGAAATTAAACACGCTACAAATTAGTAAGTAGGTAGTAAAAAAAACCCACAAACAATACATTCCTGTCAGTTACATATCTATGGTTTGATAAACAAAATGTATAGTCTCACAAAATAACAGATTTGAGTGAAATATCAGTTGTAGCCTAAATTACAATGAAACAGAATATGATAATCTTATCCTTGACATTTACAAAGTAAGGAGCTGTAAACTTTCAACAAATAAACATTTATAATAATATAATAACTTAAATAGATATTAACTAAGGTACTACCCTGTCACAGTTTCAGTAAGTTTTTACTATTCAAGTGCTTTTGAACATATATTTAATATGAAAACGTTTCTTTGTTGTAATAATTATATCATTCTCTCAGTAAACTTATAAAGAACATAAAGGTAAACAGTTATAGCAGATTTAACAAGGTTTCCAGTTTCATCTTTCATTAAGTTAGTTGGTTAATTACAAAGAAATATTAAATCTGACTTTAATGTAGTTTCCACATTACATTTCTTGTTATGAATAGTTAAGATGTATCACCAATAGCATCATATTAAGTTACATAAATTGAACTATGCGGCTCATTCCCCACCTTGCACACTTACTAGTATTATTTCTATGACAACCGTTGTAAATTAACATACATTAGACAACCAATGTTACACATTTAAATGTAAACACTAGTCACATGGTTCCACTAGGGTCACATGATTTATGTAAAGGCAGGGATCAACAGCAGTAGCAACATGTGATATAACTGCTTTAAGAACTTCAACAGTGAGCAGGTTTGAAACAAAACTGATAAAATCAAGACATCACCATGTGACATCAAATAAACCAATCACTGTTAGACAGAAACATCTATCACTGAAATATATGTCTGCCAAAAAATGTTAACACAAGATCTAACAATAAAAAGAAATGTAATAAGACCACATTAAAGCTGTATTAAAAAACATTAACCTAAAAATTACAAAGGGAAATAATCAATATTTAAGCCAGGTAGAGTTGAGGCTACTGTATAATTCTGTTCATCACATGGTATATTATTATTGTATGAAGTTTCATAAAGATTGGACAATAAATTGCAGAAATATATGGTCATGAAAAACTTTAACTCAAATTTTAACGACGCTGTATGACCGCCTGACAGCCAGGCCGCATGCCCTTGTTTCACAAAACTAATAGCTGAATTTATTTGTTGAAAAATCCGGCTAAAAACACTTAAATGACTGTAAATAATATCAATATCTTATAAACAATGATAAAACAAATGATGTCAGTTCTTTGATTTGTGCAATACATAATCATCAAAGGGTTAGATTGACAACGTAAATTGACCAATCTGATTAAAACACGATCTAAAATTTTCCACTCTCCTACTAGCTAATTTAGATCTAACAGTTTTCTTACTAGGTACACATTCAGGTGACATTTTTTCATTATAATATTCATGACAAAATTGTTATGTTAAGTAACCTGTTTACATCATCTACGTTACACAATTTAAAACAAGCCATCCAATCACAGACTGTGAATAATACCGCTTTCAAATTAGCTCGGAAAACTGGGGTCTTAAAAAAAGAAATTATGAAATGAAGCTATAAATCTGGATGAAAGCTATGCAGTTAAACTATATCATTAAAACTATTTTTTATCTTCATGTACCTTGAACATCATAATTTACTACAAGAAGACTAAATTTGTAGAAAATATTGAATTGTAACAGAAAAGATGGAAAAAAATATTAGACTCTCTTGAGGGACAAATTTACTTGTGGTGACAGTGGTAATTGATTTATTAATAAAGGGAAATAACTGCTGTGGGGAGTTTGATATAAACGTTAATGTAACAATGTACAAGTTAGACAATAAAACTACATACATGTAATATGTTTATATATACACTGGGGTCCACAAGTTTATTTACACATATCAAATTTTGATGTTTTGAAATATTCCTAAATATACTTCACATGCAGTTATTAGTTTCATAACTTATATATACAATTTATCATGAACTGTTAATCAAGTTCTTTCATATATTATAAAGAAACAATAAAAATATAAAACAAAATGTGTTTGCAATAATTTTTGCAATACAAAATAAAGGAAATTACATGTGTAAAGAAACTTATGGACCCCAGTGCATTGTTCATTTTTTCTCAACTGTCAAAACATGAAAAATTTCACGGTGACTTCATGTGTTAAAATAATTGTTGTCTTACATTCAGGATTTTCTGATTGTGTATTTTATAATCAGATAGAACTGTTTGAGTCGTATAATAAGTTTTCAGTCAAGATATTTCAGTAACATCCAAGCCTAAATATATGGCATTCAGTCAACATGAAATTATTCAAGCTTTGACAGTCGAGAAATAATGGACTATACAAGTCCGAATTATACAATAATAAGATATTTTCATGTCTCAGTAACAATGACAACATAGATGTTCAATATGTTACATTGATAATACAGTAAATGAAGGTAAGATCTGAACAATATACATTAAACAACTCATAGCTGAGATACTCATTTTACAATATCTAAATTCTTAAAGTATGATATACTATGTTTGCTACACATTAAGTACAAAAATAGCTCTCAATCAATTGCAAAAATGCTTTTTGTTTGTAGACTACCAAAAAATAAAAAAACACCAAAAATTAAAAACACTAAAATATGTCATTTAAAAATCAACCGTCAGTCCGTCTGCTGTCAGATAAGATCCTTACAGAGTATCATAAAGTAACAAAGATCAATAACTACAACCAATTACTTAATTGTAATGAGATAAGTTGACACAATCATGAACTAACCGTCATATTTACAGTTTAACCCTAAACTAGTCAATCACGCATTTTTACATGTCTTGACTCCCTTCAAAACGGCCGCAACAAGTCTTCAAATTATTGTTTTTTACCAGATTAAGTGAATTTTACTGGAGGAAAGTTGATTGAAAAAAACCCACTGTTTTCGCATACCTCCCCCATCAACAGATGTCTCAGCTCAAGGGGTTCAAAATGGGATATGCCCCCCCTACTGAGCGCAGATGAATTGTGCCGAACAGTGATTAGGAAACAAATTTTCAGTCTTTGTAATGTATCAGCATTTTAGACCCCATTTCGGGAAAATATAACAGAATGAAATTCAAATTTGGAGTTTTAAAAGAGCATAAATTGCATTTTTTTGCCATTTTCTCTCCACTCCAGCATTGCCATGGTAACTGTAATCAGGGTTCAACTGGCATTTTCTGAAAGACAATAACCCTGGAAATAACTTGGCCAAGTTGCATAGTCAGTCAATACATCAAAATCAAATCGCGAGCATCTTGAAATAGCCAAATTGATTGAATGTGAAAAAATGTCCAAATTTTGTCCATGACACAACTAGTAAAGGATAAATAGGAAATGATCAAAACTGTGTGTATGTATATATAGAGGGGCTGTTTGATTTACACTTACTAGTTGTATTCCACAGAACATCGGTCATGTGATTAAAGAATACTAAAAAATGTAAGAATCAAGTTTTACGACTCATGTAACATATTTATACTGAAATATATAAACCTAATTTTAAAACAGTTTCTTCTATATTAAGTATTGAGTTTACATGTATATCAAATTGGTTAACAGTATTCAGTATTCGTTAACACACAAGTAGAAAAGTACATTTAGTACATGAAAATATTCTACATAATGTTTCTATTGTCTCTCATTTCTATAAACTGTCACATGTGAGGTCATCAGAAGAAGATATTGTGTCAGTACTGAAGTTTAAACCAACCTGTGTAATGTTAAAATTAATGTATGATTGTATCATAGACATGTACAGTTTTACTGATTGTCATTTATAACAAATTCTATGTCAGGATACCGGCCACTGTCATATTCCACTATTTTTATTGCAGATATAGACTTTATACAATCATATATGTAATCAAAAGATTCTTTCTCTGACATATCTCTTCTAGTATCTTGTCTAATAATACAGTTCCGCAGACTAAATTTAATATAACAGTGTTTATTTATAACACTTTCTATAAATGTTTGAAAACATCTAGCTGTCATTGACACACGTACCAGTTCAATTGATACTTGTTGAACACTAGGATGAAGTAAGAAACTAACATTGTCTCTTATTGTAATAAACCACAGTTTTATATATTCTATTTTAGATAGATATTGAACATTAGTTATCAATGTATCTTCCATATGATCATCTAAAAGACAATCACTCATATTTAGATATTTTAGTTCTAATGCATACTGAATAGAATTGAATAAATTACTATAAGGTCTAGCAATACTGTCAAGGAATGCATTTTGATCTAATTTAAAGTACTCTAGAGATGAAGTATTCATATTGGTACATACAATACTGGTAACATCCATATCTAAATATACAAGCTTAGTACATTGAACTAGTTCAAATAAATCACATACATTACTGTCCCACCAATGTTCAGTACATACTACATCACTCAATGTTAAATGTTTTAGTTGACTATTATTTGAAAGAAACTTTGTAAGATATTGTAAATCTTCATGTGACATAAAAATGTATTCAAGAGACAGTGATGTCAGATAATGGAGATCATCTAAAGGTAAAGAAGGTAGTGTATCAAAGTTACCTTCAATACTAATAATTTGTAATGATGATTTATTTTGTTTGATCAGTTTGTAGAATTTTCTTTTATATTTGTTACCACATTTTTTAATACACAACCCTGTTAAATTAGATATATGATCAAATTCACCAAAATATTCTCCAGTATCTGACCTTAATAGTCTAACATTATTTATATTTGATAAAATCAACTTCCTCAAATACTTGTTTTTAGTATCAGTTATATCTTCATCATCTTCATCATCTTCATCATATTCATTATCTTCATCATCTTCATCATCTTCATCATATTCATCATCTTCATCATCTTCATTATCTTCATCATCTTCATCATCTTCATCATATTCATCATATTCATCATATTCATCCTCTTTATCAAATATAAAATCTTCAAGTGGTAATGAGTTTTCAATCTGATAAGATCCTTCAATATTACATTTTAGAATCAAATCTTGTAAAGATGACAATGATCTGCTCTTATCCCAACGGTATCTAGAGAACATTGACAATACTCTTGTTAAATCTAGATCTTTTGAGATCAATGAGTAAATTCTAGTCATCAATGATACAAAATTGTCTATAGATAATCCAGCATAGAATATGAGGAAATTTTTATACTTCAATACATCATTTATAGTTCTACATTGGCTGAAAAGTTCTAACACGGCACTGGCATCAAGGGTTAAAACGTAAATGGCTGCAAAAAACTCAAGATAACTTTTATGTAAAAAACTAAGTTTGTGTTCTTGTTTACCAAACTTCCTTTTTACTTTATTCTTAGATAATATTCCAATTGTACAGAAAAAGTTAGTTTCTTCTTCAGACAAACAATAAGGTTCTGAGGCCAGTTGATCCCTAGTAAATACAAGACTTGTTATATCAGTATCATGTTCAAATAATAATTTGAATGACAGCAAACATAGTTGCTCTATTTGAGAGAAATGATCTTTAAAATGCTTCAACTCAGACAACCTATCAGGAAGTTTTAATTTAGAGGGCTTAGATTGTTGAATGTCAATCTCTTTCTTTTGAGCTAATTTGAAAAGCATGTCCATGATATTTCCATATATCAAAGATTTTGACATAGATGTTAATGGACGGTCAAACCATAACATAACCAAATGAGATGTAGTCATGGGAATATGCAACATATCTACAAGATTTACTTCCTCAACTGCCTTCATAAACTCTTCATTGTTTTTGTTTTCATCATACTTAGTATTTCTAATATTGATTAAGTTACAAACATAGGATTCTATTTCTGTTTTACCAAGACCAGTCATTTTAACTTGGTGATCTAAGTTTGTTTCAGTTAATCTAACATTTTCTATTTTGTAAGGCCTACAAGTTGTAAGATAAACACATTTTAGTGATTTAGGCCTAACTGGTATTTCATGCCTTCGTTTGTCAGTAGGGTCAGTAGGTACAGGAGTCCATTCATCAAGTCCGTCCATAATAACAAGTGAGTCATGATTACCTAAAATATCCTCAACAATATCATACATTCTGTTTGAGCTATCTTTGTTTTCACGATATAACAACTGATTGACTACAATTGCCTTTAAATCTGTAGAACCAGTATCTCTTAAATTAACATAAAATACAAACTCAAACTTAACAAGATAATCAATGTACTCCTGCATATCAACTTTTTCCAATTTCTTACCAAACTTTGATTTGCACCATAACAAAGACAAAAACTTACAAAAAGATGTTTTACCGACACCTGCGTCTCCTGTCAAGTATATATTCTTACAATCTTTGTCTTTAACACGAAACAAATCAGAACAAGTTTTAACTTTCTCTAGTTCGTCAGGAGATTTATCAGTTTGTTGTTTTTCAACTTTGTGATAGTTTACAACATACATTGATGGTACTTTATACAACTCTAATAGACCACCTGTTTCATCGTCTAGTAGTGGACACAAAGGTAAACTTGAACAAATATCATTCTGGTAAGTATCAATAAGTTCTTTCTGAATGTCTGAAAGAATATAATTGTACATAAATATAGTTCAAAGATCTATACAACTGACCTAAAACCTTAGTGGTAGATGTTGTTTGTTTTATTAACGTCGTATTCAACACATATTTAGGTCATATATCCGACGCCCAGCTCTTCTTACTTTAGGTTAACTGGACACTTTTCTATCACCAGTACTAACTTACCCTACCACGAGGCTGACAACTCATGTATAGGGTATGACCTACCATGACCGGGCTCAAACCCTTGATCTCCAGATTTGTAGTCAGATATGCTAACCACTACACCTTGGCCCCGGCTTTTGTGTTAGAGTATTTGTTTCAACATCAGTACGTTATGGTTTCATTCTCTGAACATATCATATCAACAATAATAAAACATACTGGCTACTGCTTTACTCAGTTATTCAGTATCTAAAAATTAAAAAGTTGCTCTTTCGTGTCCAGACATTTTACATCTGAAATATTTAATTATATTGTTCTGTGAACTATACATGTATAACATGTTTGTAAATGATTTGAATCATACATTGACTGGACTAAATTAAAACCATTATCTATAAATAACAGATTTCAAATTGAAAATGTTAGTGAGATTTTGTGACTGGTGAGGAGAAAATTCCGGGATGCGGGACCCAGCATCATAAAAAATATATAGGGAAAACTATTGTTGTGTTGATTATAAAAGGCGATTTAACATTAAAACTTTATTCTATATTCATGTTATGACCAATTTATTGATTAAAAATTGCGATTTGAATACGTACGATTAGAGCTATGTATTTACAATCTTGAAATGTTAAAAATACATAAAAAATGATATACTAACTTATTCAAAAAGCCCCTAAAAACATTTAAATAATAAAAAGTTTAACTTTTATAGTATTTTTCACATTTTACGTTTGTTAATGAAAAGTTCTAAATCTTTTTTAATCTAAATGTTAAATCAACAAATCAGTCATTACATATTATAACAAGAAAGATAATGTGGGAGCCACATTAAAGCCAATTTTTCTGCATATGGGAACATTGAGAACAAGTTTACGTTGGTACAAAAGAAAGTTATTTGATAAATTGCTTATCAGAAGGTATACAAAGGGCGATAATGAATCTTGAAGGAAAAAAGGAGTTTCAGTTACCATATATTTGTCCTATTGTATCTTATCTGATTATTTTGTTGGTATTTGACAAAGATGGCATAAGACATGAAAACTATCAATGAAAATAAAGCAAAACTAATGGTATGAAATTGGTAAGAGAATTTAATTTAAAAAATCTTATATGGCAAATGGTGAATTGTTGAAACAAAATGGCGGGAAAATATGACAGGAAAATGCCAGAATACTTGCTATTGGAGAGATCCAACATACTGAAACCTTTATCATAAAAATTACAAAGGGAAAAAATCCATATTTAAGCCAGGTAGAGTTGCCATTACTGTCTAATTCTTTCAACAAATGGTATGTAATCATTGTATGAAATTATATAAACATCTAACCATAAATGGCAGAGATATCCAACAATTTGAAAACTTTAACGCAAAAAAACAATGGGAAAAAAATCATTATTATGCCAAGTGGAGTTACTGTTACAGTCCAATTCTTTGCAACAGATGGTATGTAATCATTGCATGAAATTTCATAAACATCTAACCATAAATGGCAGAGATATCCAACAATTTGAAAACTTTAACGCAAAATAACAAAGGGAAGTAATCCATTATTAAGCCAGGTAGAGGTGCTGTTACTATCCAATTCTTTTCAACAGATGGTATGTAATCATTGCATGAAATTTCGTAAACATCTAACCAGAAATAGAAGAGATATCTAACAATTTGAAACTTTAACGCAAAATTAACAAAGGGAAATAATCCATTTTGAAGCCAGATAGAGTTGTGGTTACTGTCTAATTCTTTGCAATAGATGGTAATTAATCATTTAATGAAATTTTATAAACATCTAACCATAAATGGCAGAGATATCCAACAATTTGAAAACTTTAACGCAAAAAAACCAAAGGGAAATAATCCATTATTAAGCCAAGTAGAGTTAAGGTTACTGTCTTAATCAGTCCATCAAATGGTATGTTATCATTGCATGAAGTTTTGTAAAGATCTGACAATAAATGGCAGAAAAATATGCCAAATTAAAAACTTTAACGCAATTGTTAACGACACAAGACACCCGAAATTCCAAAGGGCAATAATCCATAATTAAGCCAGGTAGAGTTGCAGTTACTGTCTTATTCTGTTCATCACATGGTATGTTATCATCGTATAAAATATTGTAGAAATCCGACTATAAATGGCAGAAATATAAGGTACATTTAAAACTTTAACGCAATTGTTAACGACACCGGACGCCAGCCCGCCCCGAATTTTTTGTTGAAAAATCCGGCTAAAAATGTTTCGTGAAAACTTTATTTTCCAATGTATCCAGAAAATATTTGGGTTTTATGTCAGTTTTCGGTAAACGTACAAAATGATGTTTTTTGTTTTTTCCTATGTTATCCCGTGTAGCATCAATAAATAAATTCCTTGAACTTTCAAATCACCCCTCGTATGTACCACAAACACATGAATAAAATACTTGTGTTGAATTAGTTCTAATTTTACATTTGGTTCAGTGAGTAAATTGACAGGCACACCTAAACAAGTTATTCTACGTAATAAAGTGATTATATAAACATCAGTACCTTTGTATTCATTGTCTTCATCATGTTGTCTTTTTCTTTTCACACCTCTTATTTCTGATCTTACTGTTGATTTAACTTCTTGAATATCTGATTTGACTTCTTCAATATCTGATTTAAATTCCAATCTCATTTCACCCAATTCATAACGCCATTCTTTTTTAATATTTTCAAATTTCTCCTGCAAGTTCTCGTCAATTTCTTTCATTTCTGCTTCCTGTATCAATGCATTGATTTTAGAAAATCCACAAAATCTTCCTAGTCTTTGTAAAATCTGAAAACAATAGAAAAAAGTTTGATTTAAAGTCTGTTTCCATACATGTCTAGTAATCTTATATAATAACACTTGATTAATGACATTAAATTCAAGCAGTTGACCTTCAAAGTACCTATTCATGCTTGGGTAGAGAGGAAGAATTGCCATGTTTATTTTCAAGTTAGCAAGGCCCCTGATTGGATTCTAACCAAACAAACCAAATAGTTCTTAATGAGAATGCAAGCAAACTGAGATATAGACATGTTTGACTGATATCTGGTTATGTGTTAAGTTTGATTCAAATCCGTAAAATAGGTGCTGAGAAATTGAGCGGACACAGAAAAATTACAGACCGACCATCTAACCAACCTATCAACAAACAATTTTCTGTGGAGGGTATAATAATAGTGTTTGTTCCACAAACTGAATTATCAAAAAAAAAAAACAAAAACAAAAAAAACTAAAACTATCTGTACACCATAGAGCATCATAATCATTTTTAACACTAAATGTCTGAACAATGTAAAATTATGTTTAACTGTTCTTTCAATTTATTTAGACTTATCAATCTATTTTGGTAAACAAATATGTAAAAATAAACTAGTCTTAGCTATAATATTTACCGAACATAAATCAGTCCATTTTGTGTTTAAAACTGTCTTGTCTTCCAACACACTTCCACTATGAGCCAGCTGAAATGTTTACAATAAACATATAAATATTTTTTACAATAAATATGAAGCCAGTTTTTACTCTGTATTTCAACACAGAAAATAATATAAATGTATGGTTTTCCATCTAATGTTTAAGAAATAAACATGTTTCTATATTTTGCTGTTGAATAAAACATAGACACGAGTTTTGAAGTGTAAAATTAAATATCGAGTGATTTAGCATGTATTATTTAATAAGAACATCGAAACAAACTTCTGTGTTTTTTCTCATTCAAACTATGTAAAAACTGTATGTTATTTCGATTCTAACACTGAAATATGAAACAAGTTTTCCATTAAATTAAGTTCTATGAACGAGGGGGTAAATTATAACAGCAGTGTATGTGTTCAATTTTAAAAATATAGTTGATGTCACGTAAGGTAAAGAGTGAAAACTCATGTGTCCATAGTAGAATAATCTTTTGTTGGGTTTAACATCGTAGAAACACATTGTATAGGTTATATCACGACTGTCAGTCAACCTAGTCATTGTTCATGGAAAGCCTATATCTCTGGATTTAGCTGTAAATCAACTACGAAGCGCGTACTTTCGTCAGTGACTGACAACTGCCTTACATATATTTGTACAGGGGTGGATCCAGGATTTTTTTCGGGGGGGGGGGGGGGGGAGGTCCAAACTTTGAACCAAGAACCACATTATACAAATTTTGAAAATTAATGCGGCATATTGATAATAAAAACTCAGAATCATTAAATATATGTTAATCACCAAGAAAACTTGCTTCATGCTACTTAAAAACGACTTACAGTCAAGAAATACACTAATGAACAGGTTCATTTCGGAATTCTAGGGGTGGGTCCAGACCCCCTGATATTCCCCTAGAACCGCCTATGTTGTATATTTTTATCTCAGTATGTACACAGGTTCGGACCCCCCTGATCCCCCCGCTAGATCGGCCAATGTTGTACTGATAGTATGGTTCGAAAGTTAAGATTGCACCCCCTTGAAATTTCGAACCCTCAAGAAAAAATCATGGATCCGCTACTCTACTTTACAGAAATTGAAAATATACAATACTTGCCTCATTTCTACATATTCTTAGACGTGTAATGTCTGCTTCCAGTCGTCTATCTGTTGACTGAGGATTTGACCATACTTGATCTGTAGAGCTACATAAACCACATGTGTTCCTCATCAGACAACTTAACAATGTGATGTCGAAATTGTCTGATGATGGTGAGTTATCATTAGGTGGTAGTAGTTGAAGTTGTACAGGAGTAAGTATCTTTCTTGAAACTAGTTTTTTGAAATCTCTCTCTCGATCAGGATTGTTATCTAAATACACTTTAAAATCTGGACCAACTTTGTGATCGAAAACCATTCTTAACATTTTTGTTCCCGTTTCAATTAAAAGGTATTCATATCTAAAAATGTACTTTTTTCCTGAAATAGATACATACTTGTTTTGTTATATGTTTAGCCTCTCAGTAAACCATCTTTTCAGGATATTTGTGGTTACATTTATCAGTAGTTGATTAATATAGTCCGATTTCATTCGGTGAGCCGTGGCAGGTTGGATGAGTTCAATCATAACCATGACAATAGGTATAACCAGTAAATACTACACTGAAAGTCAATACAACCTATACTATCTCAAGTATAAAGATGCACGATATAGTAAATATACATGTAAATTAGTAAATTTTACCAATATGCGTCACTGGACAGCTTAATGTACGACATCGCAGCAATAACTATACACAAACTCAGACTAATGTGTTCATTGAATAATTTTATATACATGTGACTTCATGCTGCACATAGATTTTGAATTGTACGTTTCCATGATGTCAAAAATAAAAATAATAAAAATATACAGAACCAAGCAAAATTCGAACCCAGGGTAACAAAAGCCATGTATCTCAACCTAAGTGTCTTACAGTCACGAGCAAGGAGTCATTATAATCGACACAGTATTATTGTAATTAAGATCTACTGTTTGGTTAAATAAGTTTTTGTAGGAATGTTCCAAAAATCTATAAATATAAAAGTGCAGTCAAGGCTCACCTGATAAAATTGGACTATAGTCAATAATTTTACACTCTATGTAGGGAAATCATTACTAAGTATAATAATCATTAATCTTAAATTCAAAGATTTAACCTGTTAACTGTTGCGGCCTGCAATCAAATCAAGAACATACGGAATTAAATTTCCCCACTCTACCATCACACTACAAGCTTGTGAAGGTTAATTAGCAAATCAAAAAAGATTATTTACAAAGTACAAAGTATAATTAAACGTCTTAATCAACAAATATCTTGTGTTAAATTGATATTACATGTTTATATGAATTTTAATTTGTTTTTTGTTTTGTTAGCATTTAATTAAGTTTCAAAACTGCTTAGCTATCACAAAGATTATTTTTTGGCAAACCTGTTTGAAATTAACTTATGTAGCAAACTTTTTTGAAATCAACTTATTCTAGGCAAACCACACTAAAAAGACTGGATTTATCCAAATGTGAAGCCTCGTTGAATATAGTCTTTATTATTATCATTATAACTTGTTTGAAATCAACTTATTTAGTAACTTGTTTTTAATAAACTTATATGGCAAACTTGTTGAAGAAAAAAGTCAATTCAGCTACACAAAAATGATGAAATGACGCCAATTTAACGCTGTAGCAACATATTGAACATATTATATCACAGTAGTCAGTCAACGTAATCACCGTTCCTGGAAAGGCTAAATTCCTAGATTTTGTTGATAACCAGTTACTAGGCACATACTTCTGTCAGTGACTGACAACTGCGAAAGGCTAAAATCCTGGATTTTGTTGATAACCAGTTACTAGGCACATACTTCTGTCAGTGACTGACAACTGCGAAAGGCTAAAATCCTGGATTTTGTTGATAACCAGTTACTAGGCACATACTTCTGTCAGTGACTGACAACTGCTCTACTTGATTTAAAATCAATGATAGAAGGAAGAATCAATGTTGAAATTATCTTATGACCAAACAACACGTAAGTTTGTTCAACCTGAGAATTGTACTCACTACCCCTCAATCAGTAGACTAGTGTGCTACAGACTGAGTTAGGTGAACCAGCTTTAGAGAATTTGAATGTTTATAATGAGACAAAGTTTCTGTTCAAAACTAATCCTTCAGATATCAATAATAACATGCGTACATGTGAGGAAATTAAATGTCATATTTCAAGTAAGTTTCAAGTACAGGAAGAAAAAATTATTGGTGAACAAGTGTCTTAGTGAATATCAACTATTGTTAAAGTTTGAACATTAGCTAAGTGTATACTTAAACTGTCCCAATTTAGGCATATCTCATGTACCTCAAGTAAGTAAGGAAATAAAATGAAATTACATTATTGTTGAGGGGAAATTAAGTCACTTTATATATGAAAACACAGTGATCACCAAAGCATGTTAATTGTTACTAAATTAATGATAGGGTTGTCATTGATATATCCAAAGACAAGTATTGGTGATATATCGAGTCAGGAGTGTAATAGAAGCCGCTAGAACTCCTGTACATATGTACTATATAATGCCCTTATGATGTTATGCAAGATGTTAAAAGTTGTTTCAGACATAAAACAAACTAAAACAAACTGTATTTTCTTGTTCCTAAAACCTAACAGAAAACACGAAAACTAAGAAATATAAAAAAGATAAATACAATGCAGGGTTGATAATTAAATGTCACCTTCATTTAGTTTTTAACGTCGTATTCAACACATATTAAGGACATATATACAACGGCCAGCTCTTCCTACTATAGGTTCCCCGGACACTTTTCTATCACCTGTACTTAATTACCCTACCACGAGGCTGACAACTCATGTATAGGGTATGACCTACTGCGACCGGGCTTGAACCTGTGATCTCTGGATTCGAAGTCAGACATGCTAACCACTACGCCATGGCCATCGCTTTCATTTAGTTTGCAGCTTTATAAAATGCAAGATTGTATCAAAATTCCAAACTGCGAATCCGTAGTGGATCGTCTGTCAAGAATTGGTAATACATTGATATTGCGATTTCCAATGATGGCTCTAATCTATGAATACACGAAATCACGTTCATATTTCAACTTGTGTGACCGATAAATGATATATTTATCCTTAAAAAAACATAAATGAAAATATGTTTACAAAGCCTCAGTGAATTAACATTTGGTCTAACAGCAACCATTAGGAAATAACCTATGTAAAAATATAACACTTTGTCTTACCTGCTGGTCCTGGGTTAGGTTTAACACCAGCCATAACTAGGAGTATACCAATAAATGATAACGCTCCAAAGTATTTAATCTATCATTGACGAACCATATATCTGAAAATGGATGTTATAATAAGTAACAAAGGTATGTCATGTCACACGATATCTGTACTATGTAACATAGAGACATCATGTCACACGATATCAGTAATATGTAACATAGAGACATCATGTCACACGATATCTGAACTATGTAACATAGAGACATCATGTCACACGATATCTGTACTATGTAACATAGAGACATTATGTCACACAATATCTGTACTATGTAACATAGAGACATTATGTCACACGATATCTGTACTATGTAACATAGAGACATCATGTCACACGATATCTGTACTATGTAACATAGAGACATCATGTCACATGATATCTGTACTATGTAACATAGAGACATCATGTCACACGATATCTGTACTATGTAACATAGAGACATCATGTCACACGATATCTGTACTATATACTGTACATAGAGACATCATGTCACACAATATCTGTACTATGTAACATAGAGACATCATGTCACACGATATCTGTACTATGTAACATAGAGACATCATGTCACACGATATCTGTACTATGTAACATAGAGACATTATGTCACACAATATCTGTACTATGTAACATAGAGACATTATGTCACACAATATCTGTACTATGTAACATAGAGACATCATGTCACACAATATCTGTGCCACATGACACACATGCATCATGTCACATGAACACACACAACGTTTCATTTCGGAACACTTTAAGGGCTTTGACTTTTCTAGGGACTATCAGACCTTTTACTTTTGTTAGGGACTATCACCTTGATTATTTGTTAGTGGCTATCAGCCCTTAATCTTTATTAGCAGCTTTCAACAATTTATTATATGTTAGGGGCTATCAACCCTTGATTATGTGTTAGCGTCTATCAGCTCTTGATTATGTGTTAGCGTCTATCAGCTCTTGATTATGTGTTAGCATCTATCAACTCTTGATTATGTGTTAGCGTCTATCAGCTCTTGAATGTTTTGTTAGCGACTATCAGCCCTTAATTATGTGTCTGCGGCTATCAGCCCTTGATTTTTTGTTAGCATCTATCAGCTCTTGATTTTTTGTAAGCGTATCACCCTTTGATTTTTTGTTAGCGTCTATCAGCCCTAAATTATGTGTTAGCGACTATCAGCCCTTGATTATTTGTTAGCGGCTATCAGCCCTTGACTATATGTAAGGGGCTATCAGCCCTTGATTATTTGTTAGTGGCTATCAGCCCTTGACTATATGTAAGGGGCTATCAGCCCTTGATTATTTGTTAGTGGCTATCAGCCCTTGACTATATGTTAGGGGCTATCAGCTCTTGGTTATTTGTTAGCGGCTATCAGCCCTTGATGTAAATAACTTTATGTGAGAACACTTAATTGATTAGTGTTGACTGTTTGAAAGCTCAACTAGATGAGTTTTTGAACATATGGGTCATTATAAAATGTTCTTGACACTATTTTAATTCTAAAATTAAATAGATTCTGACCACTTAATACAGGTTATTTGATATAAGGAACATCATATGATTAGGGCTGTAACGATTCACCGATGCATCGTGAGATCGTATTCCCAACTGTCCGATACGGGTGTATCAAATCGCGTCCTAAAAAATCGCGATTCAGAAGGCCCTTTACAAGAAATTGGTTAAAAACAAAATATACTATATCTATAGCATTTAACTTGCAATTGCAATCTTTACTCAAATTTACTTCTTATTCTCAATTGTCATTAAACAAAGATAACATTTGTTATTAGAGTAATAATTAACTTTTTTAATTTTATGATTGTTTCATAAATATATCATAATTTGTCAATGCATTCATACCAAATTTACAATTGATATCGAAATCGCGAGGCATATACCGTGATACGTATCGTATCACGACCTTGGCCAAGATAAGCAGCCCTACATTATGATCCAATAAAATAGTTCTTCTTTATTAGGTGATAGATGTACATGTATATTTCAGTCTTATTCATCTTATGTCTTATGTTTAATACTATGCTATTCAAATTATTCCTACTTATTAGATACGGTCATCTAATTTGCTTAAAATAAGGATTACATAATAGTACGGGGGCCAGTGGCATCCACCGTGCACCCCCCTCTAGACTTTTTGCCACCAATGTTAAATTGTTCCCTAGGGTCCACTGAATCAGAATCCGCATTGTTCTAAAAATAAACTTTGCTCACTACATGAAATGTCACAGTTTCCATGGCAACCCCATGTTTTTTGTCGAAATTGTCAGTGTTTGTAAAATCATATATAACTTGAACAAACATTAAGCTGGAATAATATACTTAATGTCAAATCAAAGCTGAGGCACTGACCTTTAGAATTATATGTAACACTATCCACTAAAATACAGTTTAATTCATGAAATTAACCGAACAACATGAAAAAGGCAGAAAAATATAGATTTTTTCCAATTACATGCATATCAATTAATTTCCAAACTCTATTTTGGACCTAATTCACATATTCAACCACATCTAATTAATAACCAATCACATGGCTTGGCATTAATTGTTCATCTAGGTTTCATGAATGGGCAGCCAGCTGTACTTTTAACTTACCCTATGTTTACAAGCAGAAAAAGGTTGTCTGAACCAAAATATTGGTTGTCAGGGACAATATGACAACCTATAATGTTGAGACCTGCCCCAGTATTATCAACACATCTGATAATAGTGATAGGAAATCAAAAGTAGAAAAATAGAAGTTAAAGCATACCAGTCAAATTAAACACTGTTAGAATCAAACAAACATTGAACTTATTACAGATAATCTTGATTACCTCTGGGTACAAGAATGTCTAAGGTATAGTGCGGACATATTGACCCCGACCTTACCTTTCTCATTTGCATCTTATTATCAGATACACATGTCCCGGCGAAAATCAATACCACGCCTAATCTACACTTCGGCTCGTCAATACGTATCTAAAATAAGCAGTCGATTTACATTGATTGTAAATAGCATCGGCGGGTACTTAGTAGGGTTGCATGGGGCTTGTAGGTTTTAAGGGTGTAATGTCGGCTATGACTTACATTATAAGTTTAACAAGACATGTATAGAGTATATATGAGCATTCAAACGTGAAACTTGTTTTCTTACATTTGTAATTACAAATAATATTAAAATGGGCGGGGATGGCGGTTGTGGTGCTAAAACCTACAACTTTTGAATTGGTAGTTAGCCTCATCGTATAATATTCTGGTCCGGCCTATGTGTAATAAAGACTCATTGTACACTTTAAATGTACTTTAGTAACTTTAAAATTAATCCCTGTGTTATAATTACATTTGAGCCTTGACTGTATAATCCGATTGTTTTCGAACATTAATACTACCTTCGTATTCATGAAATGAATATTCTTGCATAAAGGTCAGGTCGGGGTCAATGTGTCCGCACTATAGCCAATTGTAAATTTGATCATGTTATACTTTAACTTATAGTCCACCAGAATTAACCTGAGCTTGAACTACCTAATTATAATAATTACACACTTCACTTACCTAAAATCATGAGTTTCCGTATGCGTGTATACGGTTATACACATGTTTATAACAACCAATGAGGGTATATATCAATTTATTAAAAACTGGCATGTTTTTGTACTTTTAATTTTGGACACATTAGTTCATGGGTTAACAAGTAAGTCAGCAGTATCATGGCACAGTTTTAAAGTATTTATTCTTATGAAAACAACATTAATTGTTCAGAGCATGCATTTTGCCGAAACCTTCCGATATAGTGTGATTTACAAACGAAGACAAAAATAGACTGTAAATACTGAGTTTAATATATTCCTGCATAAAGGTCAAACTCGGATTAATTCTGTTGGACTATACTACAAGGTTAAAATATTACCTGTCTGTCTAATCACTTTATTTAGTCAATCACAAAAAAGAGTCTATTCATAATGTATACAATAACCAAGAATTCATAATAACACATATAAACCAAACACTGATACTTTTGCAGAATGAAATGATATGATTTGAAATTCCTCTTCTAAATTATGTTATAAGTACACTGGTTTCCCAAAAATCTACATATACAATTTAAGTACTTGATATCATTTATGTTTTGAGCATTTTCATTGGTCAATCAAATCATACGATATTGACTCATAGATTACATTTTTTGGGGGGATTCCAACGTTTGCCTTATCTCCTACAGTTGAAATGTAACATTTATCATTTTTCAAAACAAACAAAGAATTAACTCTACCTTCTTCCATGACTAAATTAAATAAATCTATTTTAGTCTAAAGTTAGACCTATGTTAACAAATGTCGATAAATAAAACAGACTTTACGATACAATCAGTGGCTTAAACATATAAACTTTACAATCATGGCGGTCTGACAATCTACCTCATAAAAATATTTATATCTCTTTACAATTCAAGTACAGGTATACTGGCCACCTTTAATTAACTAAAGTTTTAATTCACATCAAACTCTCAACAGCGGTTACATTACGCATGGCTAATTTAATTAAATTCAACAAAAGGAAATTATCTCTGCAGGGAATTTGAAAGCATAGAATATTATGTACCGAAAAATAAAGTGTATTTACAATGTACATTCTTTACTTGAATTTTACGATTAATCAGTAAAACTTTGTTCAACAAAACATAATTCATCTTAAAATAGTCGAACACATATGTTATAACTATCCTTCAATAATACAATAAAAATAAAAAGTAACATTCGTATGTTAAGAATATCTTCCGTTCAAATGAAGTAGGTAACAATCTTAATTCACTTATTCAACCATATCAAATAGATAACCAATCACTGGGCTCGAACAATGATCACGTGATGATCAGTCATGCTTTCATTGGTCAAATAACCACTACAGAACCCTCTATAGTTCTGGCAGCGTGCCATTATATGATGGGTTTCCAAAAATCTTCATATACATTTTTAAGTACACGTAATCATTAATGTTTCGAGTATTTTCATTGGTCAATCAGATCATACGATGTTGACTCATATATTAGATATTTTTGGGATCCCAACGTTTGCCTTATATCTAACAGTTGTAATGTAACATTTATCGTTTTTCAAAACAAACAAAGAATTAACCCTACCTTCTTCCATGACTAAATTGATTAAATCTATTTTAGTCTAAAGTTAGACCTATGTTAACAAATGTGATAAATAAAACAGACTTTACGATACAATCAGTGGCTTAAACATATAAACTTTACAATCATGGCGGTCTGACAATCTACCTCATAAAAATATTTATATCTCTTTACAATTCAAGTACATGTATACTGGCCACCTTTAATTAACTAAAGTTTTAATTCATATCAAACTTACCACAGCAGTTACATTACGCGTGGCTATTTTAATTAAATTCAACAAAAGGAAATTCTCTCTGCAGGAAATTTGAAATCATAGAATATTATGTACCGAAAAATAAAGTGTATTTACAATGTACATTCTTTACTTGAATTTTACGATTAATCAGTAAAACTTTGTTCAACAAAACATAATTCATCTTAAAATAGTCGAACACATATGTTATAACTATCCTTCAATAATACAATAAAAATAAAAAGTAACATTCGTATGTTAAGAATATCTTCCGTTCAAATGAAGTAGGTAACAATCTTAATTCACTTATTCAACCATATCAAATAGATAACCAATCACTGGGCTTGAACAATGATCACATGATGATCAGTCATGCTTTCATTGGTCAAATAACTACTACAGAACCCTCTATAGTTCTGGCAGCGTGCCATTATATGATGGATTTCCAAAAATCTTCTTATACAATTTTAAGTACACGTAATCATTAATGTTTCGAGTATTTTCATTGGTCAATCAGATCATACAATGTTGACTCATATATTAGATTTTTTGGGGATCCCAACTTTTGCCTTATTTCTAACAGTTGAAATGTAACATTTATCAGTTTTCAAAACAAACAAAGAATTAACCCTACCTTCAATGACTAAATTAAATCCATTTAAATTTGAAGATTAACCTTCGTTAACAATATGTCTCTAAACCTGAGTCTATAAAACACACTTTACATAATAATCAGTGGCTAAAACATATAAAATTTACAATAATGGCGTTCTGACAATGTACCTCATAAAAATATTTACAGCTCTTAACTATTCAAGAATACTCACCGCCATTAACTAGTTAGGTTAGGGTAAGTTTTAAATCATATCAAACTCTCCACAGGGGTTACATTACAAGTGGCTATTTTAATTATTATTTTTTTACTGGATTTAATGCCGTGTCAACACAATTTGAGGTCATTTTACGGCTGGGCTTACAATTTTAATTAAATTCATTAAAGGGAAATTCTCTCTGCAGGGAATTTGAACTCATATCATAATATGCAACGAAAAATAAAGTTAGATATTTACAATGTACATTCTTTACTTGAATTTTACAATAAATCAATAAAAAACCTTTGTTCAACAAAACATAAATCTTCTTAAAAAAGTCAAGCACATATCATATTAACTATCCTTTAACAATAGCATATGAAAATAAGCTTACAAGTATCGTACTTACCTTGGTGACGTTTGATACTGGTTTGAGCAGACTGATATCATTTCTGTAACTACGGGGAGTATAGTCATATGATATTTGAATAGTTTCAGTACGTCACAGATAAATGTGTATTATCTATTCATAGACAGATAATTTTAGTAACATCTTTGAATTCCCATGTCTAAATTTAGATCAGATAAATGTGAGAATAGTTATGATGAAAATCAAAGTACTGTAACCCTGCGCAAAGGTGTATCTAGCCAGGGGGGCCGGACCCCCTCTGAAATTTCCAAAATGTACCCGTGCATGAGTGTATTTTTAACTGTTAGCAATTTTATAGTAGTATGAAGCAATTTTTCTCCATGCATAACATAGAGCTATTCAGCAAACTGTGTATAAAGAAGTTGTGGTTCGAAAGTTTGGACCCCCCCCCCCCCCCCCAATAGAAAAAAATCAGGGATCAGCCCCTGCCTTGAACCAGAGTCGTTAAAATGTAAGAGTTGTACCTATTCTAAAATTATGATATTCTATAAAAGGTTGAGTATATGTATAGAAGGAGCTATATAGGAACGCATTATTTTATGATCATTAAAGCCCCATTACTAAATTGAATGCTGATAATTGTCAAGTATCATGCTTTTGCTTAAAACTTATGCAAACATTAAGCTAATATATAATACGCATCCCAGACACAAAAATCTCAAGTATTTTCTCCAGAATTTATACTAATTCTTTTTTGAAATTTGCGATTAAAACCAAAAGTAAAGACTCAACGGAAAATCACAGATGTTGACGAACAAGGTCGGAATATCCGGTCGTGTCTAAAAATAGCCACAACTTCAAATCGAAATTAAACACATTTTCTGCTTTAATAAATAAACATTTTTTATAGTGAATTTCGTGCGAAAGCTAATTAAAGTTCACGAAACTCATGTAAATAGTTTTGTAAAATTATACATGAACATATACTGACAAGAAAAAGAAACGCAGCAATTATAAGTCTTTAAATATACAGAAATATACAGAAAGACTCAATATATTGTTTGGTTAGCTGTATTATTCAATTGAGAGTTTTTTTAAATCACTGTAAATAATATTACAATGTAAATTTAAACAGGTAATATTTCAATGTAAATTTAAACAAGTAATATTTCAATGTAAATTTAAACAAGTAATATTTCAATGTAAACTTAAACAAGTAATATTTCCTGTAAATTTAAACAAGTAATATTTCAATGTAAATTTAAACAAGTAATATTTCAATGTAAACTTAAACAAGTAATATTTCCTGTAAATTTAAACAAGTAATATTTCAATGTAAATTTAAACAAGTAATATTTCACTGTAAATTTAAACAAGTAATATTTCAATGTAAACTTAAACAAGTAATATTTCCTGTAAATTTAAACAAGTAATATTTCAATGTAAATTTAAACAAGTAATATTTCACTGTAAATTTAAACAAGTAATATTTCAATGTAAACTTAAACAAGTAATATTTCCTGTAAATTTAAACAAGTAATATTTCAATGTAAACTTAAACAAGTAATATTTCACTGTAAATTTAAACAAGTAATATTTCAATGTAAACTTAAACAAGTAATATTTCCTGTAAATTTAAACAAGTAATATTTCAATGTAAACTTAAACAAGTAATATTTCACTGTAAATTTAAACAAGTAATATTTCAATGTAAATTTAAACAAGTAATATTTCAATGTAAACTTAAACAAGTAATATTTCAATGTAAACTTAAACAAGTAATATTTCAATGTAAACTTAAACAAGTAATATTTCAATGTAAATTTAAACAAGTAATATTTCAATGTAAATTTAAACAAGTAATATTTCAATGTAAATTTAAACAAGTAATATTTCCTGTAAACTTAAACAAGTAATATTTCAATGTAAACTTAAACAAGTAATATTTCAATGTAAACTTAAACAAGTAATATTTCAATGTAAACTTAAACAAGTAATATTTCAATGTAAACTTAAACAAGTAATATTTCAATGTAAACTTAAACAAGTAATATTTCAATGTAAACTTAAACAAGTAATATTTCAATGTAAACTTAAACAAGTAATATTTCCTGTAAATTTAAACAAGTAATATTTCAATGTAAACTTAAACAAGTAATATTTCCTGTAAATTTAAACAAGTAATATTTCACTGTAAATTTAAACAAGTAATATTTCAATGTAAACTTAAACAAGTAATATTTCCTGTAAATTTAACCTAGTTAAGAATGTCTTATTTAGTATCAAACTCCAACTAAAGTAACTATCGTCAGCAAATTTTAAAGATTAAGAAAAATATCGAAACACAAGTTGAGGAAGCCGCCATGATTACAGCTTGCCTGACCCAATACCGATAGTGGTAAGGGGCAGGTAATCCAGACAATACAAATTCCTGAAATACTTAACTAAACCCATGGACACCAACAGTTCGAAAAACATGTTTAGTATCCTCCAATAACACATCTATAGATCCTAACATTTTGGGTGTAAGACAATGGTAGAGAAGTAACACTGCAGTGCTAGAAAGCTTGAAGTGTCTCTATTCGCAGCCTATGGCTATCTATCTATCTATCTATTGATACTGCCAACATCTCTCGCGAGTATTCTAGGCAGGTCTGCGCGCCGAAGTGTGAGTATAGTGAGACTTATAAAAGAGCCTGAGTCGGAGCCGACATCAGACACGGTGAAACTAAGATAAGAGGATAGAGTGTTAGCCTAGTAAGCGTGAAATAAGAAAAGAGAAAGGTGAGATAAAAACAATGTTTTTTTGGGTTTTACAAGTATAGATCAATTTAAGGATCTATCATTTGTTGAAATTGAAAAAAAATATATCAAGTGGGTGGGGTAAGTAATTATATCAAAATATCCATAAATTCTAAATAATTTTAATTTTTTTTGTAAGTGATGCATTAAGTGTATAGATGAGACAGTGAAAATATAAAGAACTCAACAAATAAGACATTAAGAAAGAAACGAAAACATTTATCCTTACCTGGAAATGGCCTTACGAACGTCGGTCCAAACACATATTTAAAGTTCTTTTTTCATAATTCCAAAAGATGTAATAGAATGTCCATATAACATTTTACAATGTCCTAGGGTGAATCACACAAAAAGTGTTTCCAAAATGTAAATTTGATAATTCAGATCACAACACTCTTCACACATGATTTTATTTTCAATTTCACACAGGAACCCGATTAATTTTTCCTTCTTATTACACACATAGAACATAGAATATGAGTAGAAAATTGCACTGGGAACTTGTGAGTAAACTGTAATTTAAAACGTGTAATGTTTGGTAATGTTTGTGTTGAGATGAATTATCAAATTTACATTTGGGAAATACTTTTTGTGTAATTTACCCTAAGACATTGTAACATGTTACATAGACAACCTATATCAACATTTGGATTTATGAAAAAAGAACTTTAAATATGTGTTTGGATTGACGTTCGGAAGGCTATTCTAAGGTGAGGTTAAATGTTTTCATTTCCTTCTAAATATCTTATTTGTTGATTTTTTTTATTTTCGCTATCACATCTATACATTTAATGCATCACTTACAAAAGATATCAAAATTATTTTAGAATTAATGGATATTTTAATAGTTTAGTCACCACACCCACTTCATAGATTTTTTTCAATTTCAAATCCCGATACACCCTTAAGGACCCATAATGGACTGGGTTTGGAAACCCATAACTTGTATGATGATTGTTATAACAATCTTCAATGATTAAAAACAACGATGCAGTACTGAGCTGGCTTTTTAATAGGTTGTATAGGATGGTAACTCATACAGCCAATGATGGAGGAGGCTAATACTAGTAATACTATTCACCACACTTTGGGGTAACAAAAGCCAGGACTGCATAAACTAAATAAAGTCGGGGAAACTCTGATTCTTTTCTACCAACATATTTATTAAACGTAAAAATGACTTACACGGAGTAAACATAAGTCCAAGCTATTTATTTAAGCCAGCTGCAAGGAGTCTCAATTATCCGAAATGTTTGCATGTCCGAATTTTATACACTTGCTCATGAATGGTTATTTCCATAATGTATAAATACAATAAATGGATACTTACATTCGTCAGATAATTTTTTCCTGTTTTTTTAAATTAATCACGAGTCTATCTACCACAATTAACCCAATTTGTTTGTTTACAGTTAATAATGAGCTAATTGAGTTGTAGATAGAAGTTCCGGAACTAAGGGAAGTAACTACGATAGACGATTTCATAAGTTCTACACGTTGTTATCTCCCCTATCAACTAGACATTTTGGCAGTGACGAACCAGGGGCCTAATATTTTATTTCTTATTTTGACTCAAATAACGGGATCTCACACATTGATTTTATCTAGGAATTACATAAAAAATTGTTTTCAGTTTTTAATGTAAATAAATATATAGAAAATAGATATCTACTCGCCTAGGTATTAAAAAGAGATACAAAATATTTTACAAATTTAAGAAACACATATCTTTATCATTAGTTTTGGTTATATTTAATACAATTGACTTATGTCTACATATATATATATATATATATTGCACACCAGGTGTTTAATAATAATTGAGATATGCAAATAAGTATACATTGTACTTGTAAGTGAAATTTGGATGTAATCATTTTCCGTACTTCTCATGAATATAATAGATCAAAACTTTTTAGAAATTGTTTGATTACCAACAATCAATCTATCTTCCTATACTGTCAAAACCCCTTCTCGGGGAAATAGACACGTATCTGTATCTGTATCAGGTGCCCGTCAAACCGCCAAAGTATATAAATAAGAGCAGGAAATAAAAGTAAAAGAAAAGGTAAAATAAGGATAAAATAGGTTTAGTTAAAAAAATAAAAATAATAAAAGTAGTGACAGTAGATTTAGGGTGAAACATGTTCAATGCTACTGACAGCAGCATCCACAGATGATAAAATATGGGACATGTGCTGATAGATTGTTCCAGTGTTATATAGTCCAAGTAATATATGAGCATTTTAACCAACCTGAGTTTCTATGAAATAACGGGGACATTGCATATTTGTATCTAGCATTCTAGCAAGTTATATTAATTAATAATTAATAATAAGATAATGTATAATAACCAACTACTAAGCGCATACTTTCGTCAGTGACTGACAACTGCCCTACATAATTAAAAATCATTGGTAGGAGAGTGGCCGCAGAAATAATTTCATGACCAAGCTCCACGAAAGTATGCCCCACCCGGGAATTGAACCCACGACCCCTCAATTAGTAGACTTGCATGCTACCAACTGAGCTGGCCGGGTGGCAAAAGTGATGTAAATTTACCATAGGGAAGCTATCCCAAGTTGAAAGTGTAAAACAAAGAATATTTTCAGTTTCAAAATACTAAATACTATGAGACAACACTATTATGATATAACATTGATTTATTTTTCAACAATTGAAACATTATTTATTATACATAAACATTAATTACATATCAATGTAATATAAAAATTGACAATAAATTTTAAAGAAAAGTACAGCACAGAACATCATGCATCGGGAAACCACAGTACTTTCTTTTGTAACACTCAATACGTACCGTGGGTAATTTGACTGGCGAAATCTCATTATCATAAATATGAATGAGGCAGGGGAGACCAATCTTTTCCCAATGAAATCACATGTTTTAATTAAATACTCTTCAATAACAATGACGTCATACTGAGATTTTCTTCTCACTGCTTTAGAAAAATCATTTATGGAGGTTGCCATTTTTAAGGTAAACCCAACCTTGGATACAAATCGTAATTTCATCGGTTAGTTTTCCACAGTGGTTTCCTTGCGGAACCAATGGTTACGAGACTTTCCTAACCTAATAATGCAGCATAGCAGAGTAATGTATCACGGAATAACCGACGATTAGTACAGTAGGGGTGTAAATGTTAACTAATTTATGGTTAAATTGCAATACGAGGGATGATCTAAAATAACATAGACATTTGCTACAGTTAACATTTATCAGAAATAAGTACAATCAGAAAACAAAATACATCAACATAAATCAGAATATGTCCTGCATATTCTTACAAAATTTGAGAAAAAATGCTGACTCAGTAAAAAATGTCAATACTTTCTCAATTAATCATTGCAGAGATTGATCAAACTCCCCGCAGTGGTTATCTCCCTTTATCAAATCAATAACCACTGCCACCACAAGTTAAATTCGTCCCTCAGAGAGCCGAAAAACTTTTTCATCTTTTCTTTTACAATTCAATATTTTCAATAATTTTAATCTTCTCTTAGTAAAATATGATGTTCCGAAGTACATAAAGATAAAAAATAGTTTTAATTATCAATTTGTAGAAATAACAAAGCGTGACGTAAGCACTGTGAGGAGTTTGGAGATTGATACGTAAACAAAATAAAGGTTATTGTACAATACGTCGGTCGGCTGCCAAAACCTCATATCTCAATTTTTCAAGGTTTACAGGAAAAGGAAAAACTATTTTATGAAAAAGTTGTATCTCAAACTAATCCAAAATTAATATAATAATTTTTCGTTTCAAAATGTCGTAACTACCATTTGACACCCATAAAATTAATGTATTACAACATTCATCAAAGATAACTGTTTCCCATGTTTGCAAACAATAAAAATGTAATAAATGCATTATCTCTGCTCCTTAATTTAATTACTAGTGTAGAATACTTGACATTATTAGTGGACCAGAAATGATAAACTATTTTCAATCGTTTTAGTCAAAATTATAAGTCATAAGATGCAAATCATACAAGATAAGCATACAAAATTAAAGTTAAATTAATAAAGTGGTTGAAATCAAACATATTTTACCTCTTAAAAAGAAGAATCCAACTGCATGATCATTTTTTTATCAACAATGGAGTGTTAAGTGTGAGATACCATATTTTGACCGTTGTTCAAAAAACAAATCGGAATTACCATATTTCATCTCATGACAATATTTCGGGTATTGATTGGCTTACAGGTACGACGTTTTGGGACAAGATGGGAATCCCTTTGGCGTACTTCGTGCAGTCAAAAAGTCATTTTTGCCAAAAATCATAATTACGACCTTTTGGCAGTCGACCGACGAATACTTGTATAACAGCTAAGAGACGTTTTTCACCATGTTTTTGGCAATATTCACAAACAAACTCATATTTTTCATCAAATTCAAGCTGTTGTTTTCTTCTCATATAGTGCATGTTCATACTAGGCATTCATAAACATTAAAAGTAGGACTTTTTAATAGCATTTTTATCAAAATTAGGCAGATTTTTATCTTGGCTGAGAGAAAATCTAGAAAATTAATTTGCTATTATCAAATTATGAGATTCATAACATAACAAGAGCTGTCAGAGGAGACAGCATGCTCGACTTAGTTAGTGTTTGTCACAGGAGTAAAAAATATGTATAAGGAGTTATAAACCTAGTCACATGAGATGTGGTTGATAATAAGAAACATATATTTAAAGTTTGAAGTCAATACCTTAAGAAATAAAACAGTTGCAGTAAAAACAAACATTTTTGAAAGAAAACTCTAAGTTCAAGGGGAGATAATTCTAAAAAATATATTTGGAGTTATACACCTTGTCACATGAGATGTGGTTGATAATAAGGAACGTACATTTAAAGTTTGAAGTCAATACCTATAAAAATAAAACAGTTGCAGTAAAAACAAACACTTTTTAAAGAAAACTCTAAGTTCAAGGGGAGATAATTCTGAAAAAATATATTTGGAGTTATACACCTTGTCACATGAGATGTGGTTGATAATAAGGAATTTAAAGTTTGAAGTCAATACCTAAAGGAATAAAACAGTTGCAGTAAAAACAAACATTTTTGAAAGAAAACTCTAAGTTCAAGGGGAGATAATTCTGAAAAAATATATTTAGAGTTATGAACCTTGTCACATGAGATGTGGTTGATAATAAGAAGCATATATTTAAAGTTTGAAGTTAATATCTTAAGAAATAACAAAGATATAGGAGAAAGTATTTTACTGCACAAAAACTTTAATCTGTGCACAAAAACTTTAATCAGTTCAAGGGGAGATAATTCTGAAAGAAATGTGTTTGGAGTTATATACCTTGTCACATGAGATGTGGTTGATAGTAAGGAACATATATGTAAAGTTTGAAGTGAATATCTTAAGAAATAACAAAGATATAGAAGAAAGTATTTTACTGCACAAAAACTTTAATCAGAAAGGTGGACGCGGACGCGGACGCGGACGCCGACGCCGGGGCGAGTAGGAGAGCTCTACATTACTACGTAAAGTCGAGCTAAAAACATTTACAAGTACAGTCATTACGAATTGTATTAACCGTATAAATTGTATAAGCTTTGTAAAACATACCACTTCACAACTAGGGTAATTTGAAGTTAATTCTAGGTAATATATCTGACTAACTTTCAACATTAGTTTCGAATAATGTCTATTAGAGCAAGCGCTTGTGAAAGTATAAGGCAAAAATTAAAAACATAAAAAGCTAAATCAAAATATTACAAAATACAAAAAGAAATACATAAAAAAATAGAAAAATAAATAATACTGCAGAAAGACATTTGATTATAACATCATGACAAATTCTATTTTCTAACAAAATAATACTACAAAGAAAACAGAATCATATTTAAGCTGTATTTTATTTGAATGCTTTGATGTAAAAACAATATACAAAAGGTGTCTACTGTGGCAACAGTCATTTACAGAATAAGGAAGATAATTTCAAGTCACACAAAACAATTTGAGTTGTCTCTCCTTAATCAATACAAAAGAAGGTTTATTGAGACATTTTTCATATTTTGTTATTCTACAAGATTACATACACTAAACCTTTAAATATTCAAATAAAAAAAGATAAATATAAATATACAAAAACAACATGAATGTTTGTTCCATTTAAAAATATAGATATAAAAAAATTATATAAATGTTAAATCATGCTGTAACAAGCATCACATAAATATATAGATATAAAACAACATCATCTATGGACAATAAATGGACATTCCAATATATATATATATATTCACACATACCATCATTTACGGCGCCTATATATAAGACCCACTTGAGTGGAATTATTTCATATAGTCAGTTTTAATACATGCCACTATGTACGCATGTAATGAACATTTCCAAACAACAGAACTAAGGGGTACTAAGTCATATATATCAACTATATATTTAATTTTACAATAGGTGAAAGCATATGGACAAGAATCAAAATACCCAATAAAAATTATATACATTTGTGGGGCATATAGCATTTACTTTTAAAACCGGCTTTCGCCCACTATTTTAGTAGGGTACCCTACACCCCCCTACATCATTTTAAACATGCTAGAATTGCGAGGTTTTATGTATGCCCCACACGAAATATAAACCCCACAAGTATGGTTTTAAATAGACCGATGTCCCGTATATAGCTGTATGTAACAGTATATGTATAGTTCCATTGCCAAACAAGTTCTTATGATTTAGATTTATCACTTTTGAGTCCACTTCCTGGTCCCCCTAGCTAGCTACTGAGCCATTAGGATGAAATTTTTAGCTAAAAAAACAAGAGGGTGTTTTTTTAATGGAATTTGAACCAACAAGGAGCTGACTATCTAAAATTTACAAGTCCAACGTCGTAACTATGCGGCCAACCAACTCCAAGAATAACATTTGAAACAGTCATATGTATTATGTACATATAGTCAAAACATAAATAAATTTAACTTAACAACCCGGAGAATGATAAACATTTCTGACAATTTTATACATTTATCTATACATCCATGCTTATAATAACATAATAATACTAATAGAATGATGGAAAAAAAAGGTTTACAATCCTTAAGTTAACGCCACTCACAGTTAGAATTAATTTTATGAAAGTATGATAAAGGCTTACAAAACATGATATTATTATCATATATTACAATACTGTGGTGTGGAATTCCTAAACCAGACTTGTCCGACTCATACATTTACGTCTCCGGATATTTTAGTTACTACATAATGTTAATGTCAAAATGTTTTAGTCAAATTGTAACTAATTTTTAAGTAGTATGAAGCAATTTTTCTCGGTGCTTAACATAGATTTAATGGTTATGTAGTCTTACTATTAATATGATGCATTTTTTCTGCAAAATGTGTATAATGTGGTCGTGGTTCGAGGTTCAGACCCCCTCCCTAGAAAAGTTCAGACCCCTCAAGAAAAGCACGGACCCCCCCCCCCCCCCACCTAGAAAAAAATCCTGGATCCGCCCCGTCACTGGTCCGAGGACAAGTGAAAAAACTAGGAATTCCAGACTCCAACAACATGTTTATCATTTTGCATTGATTAGATTTATAACATAACTTGAAATTTCAAAACCATTTGACAAAAACTGTTAACAGGACTTAACCAAATTTTAACACAGTTCTATAATAAGTATTAGGTTTATACCAAATTGATTAATAGTAGTTGTTAACAAAAGTATTATAAAAGTATATTTTGTACATGGAAATATATTACATGTCTATAAACCATCACATGTGAGGTCCATTCGGAACACCTCGACCTTTCATTAATGAATAATCTCGGAAGGATTCGTAGGGGGTCTTCCCTGGATTTTTGGGATTTTACTACCTACGCGAGGCAAAGCACGTAACGGTTACGCAAAATAGTTCTTGTAGTATACACACAGATCTTTGTCAAAACATAATTCTATGTTATGTATTTAACCAAATATTGTTCATCGATACCAATGAACTGTGTAATTTTAAATTTACGGACTAAAAACGAAACTTCACTCATCACCTAAACGATCGTGTATTTATTTACTTCAACACCGGGTTTTCCAAAATGGCGTCTAAATGTGAGGTTATTCATAGCGAATGACCGAGGAGTTCCGAATGATGTGAGGTCATCAGAAGTACAACAAAGAGATTGTGCCAGTACCGAGTATTTAAAACCGTACTGCGTAATGTTAAAAATTTAGTTTTAAGATTGATGTATGATTGTATACTAGATATGTATAGTGTGACAATATTAACCTGAGCTTGAACCAATCTCCGTAAACAGAGATCCTGTTCTACTCACGTTGTCGTACTGGATCTCGACTTAGTCAATGCAAGGTCACGTCGAGATGAACTTTGTGTCGACCAATCAATGCGTAGCTCTCATCTAGACGAAAGCACTATTAATCACATTTTGATTTCGTAATTTCTATTTTTAGACCAAGGTTTGCATACAAATTTAACAGTGGTATTATTCACAGTCTGCAATTGGGTGGCTCATTTTAAATTGCGTGGCGTAGACGATGTAAACAAGTTACATATCATAACAATTTCGTCATGAATATTATGATGAGAAAAGGTCACCTGAACGTGACCTTCGTTTGGAAAAGGCCAGGTCTAAATTAGCGAGTATGCGAGCGGCAAAATTTTAGATCGGGTTTTAATCAGATTGAGCTTGAACTACCTTATTATAATAATAGCATGTTTCACTTACAATTAATAGCGAGTTTCCATACAGGTGTGTATACGATTGTATACGAGTATATTACAGCCGATGTGACTATAAATCAATTTTGTAATAATGGCATGTTATTGTACTTTTAGTTTTGGACACATACGTTCTTGGTGAAACACTTAAGTCTGCAATATTGTGGCACAGTTTCAAAGTATTTTTTTATACGAAAACAAAATTAATTGTTCAATGCTCGTATTTTGTCGAATGCTTCTGATAAAATGCGATTTACAACCAAAGACAAAAATAGAAAATAAATGTACCGAGTTTAATATATTCTTGCATAAAAGTCAAGCTCAGGTTAATTCTGTTGGACTTAACAGTTTTACCGATTGTCATTTATAACATATTCTATCATAACACAGTTATGGTTGTACTCTCCTTTTTTTCAGCAGGTATTGAATTAATACAATCATGTATGAAAACATCAGATTCTTCCTCTGACTTATCACCTTTAGTATCTCCATTATCTTGTCTTATAATACATCTAAACAGTGTCAATTTAATACAACAGTGTTTATCTATAACACTTTCAATAAATGTTTGAAACCATCTTGCGGTCATGTTTGCCTTCCATAGTGTAATTGATACTTGTTTAACACTAGGATGAAGTAAGAAACTAACATTGTCTCTTATTGAAATATTCTCCAATTTTATTGATTCTATTTTAGATAGATATTGAACATTAGTTATCAATGTTTCTACCAAATGGTCATCTAACAGTTTCCTCCCATTTATATCAAGATATTTCAGTTCAAATGCATACTGAATAGAATTGAATATATTAATATAACTTGCAGCAATAATCTTAGAGACTGGACATAACTCAATGTACTCTAGAGATGAAGTATTTATATTGGTACATTCAATATTGTCACATTCAATATTCAAATATTCCAGTTTATTACATTGAGCTAATTCAAATGAACCACAGACATCATCGTACAATCCGTCATGTTCAACACATCTTACACGGTACAATCTTACGTGTTTTAGTAGACTATTGTTAGAAAGAAACTTTGTAAGATATTGTATATCTTTGTGTGAGATTTTAAAGCATTGAAAAGACAATGATGTCAGATAATGGAGATCTTCTAAAGGTAAAGGCAATGTGGATATTTCATTTAACTCACCTACAATGCTAATAATTTGTAATGTTGACTTGTTTTGTTTAATCAGTTCATAGATTTCTCTGTTATGATTTTTACAAAATGCAAGAATATCTAACACTTGTAAACTATAAATTTGATCAAATTCATTGTAATATTTCCCCGTATCTGACCTGAATAGTCTAACATTCTTTGAATTAGATAAAATCAACTTCCTCAAATACTCGATTTTGGTATCAGTTATATCTTCACCATCAAATATAAAATCTTCAAGTGGTAATGAGTTTTCAACCTGATAAGATCCTTCAATATTACATTTTAGAATCAAATCTTGTAAAGAGAACAATTGATACCTCTTCTCCCCAGCGTCATCCGAGAAAATTGACTTTACTCTAGTTAAATCTAGATCTTTTGATATCAATGAGTAAATTCTAGTCATCAATGATACAAGATTTTCAATAGATAATCCAGCATAGAATATGAGGAAATTTTCATACTTAAATACATCATTTATAGTTCTACATTGGCTGAACAGTTCTAACACGTCACTGGTATTAAGGGTAGATACATATACGGCTGCAAAAAACTCAAGATAACTTTTATGTAAAAAACTAAGTTTGAGTTCTTGTTTACCAAATTTCCTTTTTACTTTATTCTTGGATAATATTCCAATTGCACAGAAAAAGTTTGTTTCTTCCTTAGACAAACAATAAGGTTCTGAGGCCAGTTGATCCCTAGTGAATACATGACTTGTTATATCAGTATCATGTTCAAAATATAATTTGAACGACAGTAAACATAATTGTTCTATTTGTGAAAAATGATCTATAAAATGCTTCAGCTCAGACAATCTATCTGGAAGTTTTATTTTTGAGGGTTTAGATGGTTGAATGTCAATCTCTTTCTTATGAGCTAATTTGAAAAGCATGTCCATGATGTTTCCATATATCAAAGATTTTGACATAGATGTTAATGGACGGTCAAACCATAACATAACCAAATGAGATGTAAGCATGGGAATATGCAACATATCTAAAAGATTAACCCCCTTAACTGCCATCATAAACTCTTCTTTGTTTTTGTTTTCAACATACTTAGTGTTTATAATATTGATTAAGTTACTAACATAGGATTCTATTTCTGTTTTACCAAGACCAGTCATTTTTACTTGGTGATCTAAGTTTGTTTCAGTTAATCTAACATTTTCTATTTTGTATGGCCTACAAGTTGTAAAATAAACACATTTCAGTGATATAGGCCTAACTGGTATTTCATACTTTCGTTTGTCAGTAGTTTTAGGGATCCATTCATCCAGTCCATCCATAATAACAAGTGAGTCATGATAGTTTAAAATTTCCTTAACATTTCTATACATTCTGTTCCATTCTTCGTCATTCTGACAATGGAACAACTCATTGACTACAATTGCTATTAAATCTGTAAAATGAGAATCTCTTAAATTAACATAAAAAACGAAATCAAACCTAGCCAGATAATCAATGTACTCCTGCATACCAACTTTTTCCAGTTTCTTAAATAACTTTGATTTGCACCATAACAAAGACAAAAACTTACAAAAAGATGTTTTACCGACACCTGCGTCTCCTGTCAAGTATATATTCTTACAATCTTTGTCTTTAACACGAAACAAATCAGAACAAGTTTTAACTTTCTCTAGTTTGTCAGGAGATTTATCAGTTTGTTGTTTTTCAACCTTGTGATAGTTTACAACATACATTGATGGTACTTCAAACAATTCTAATAGACCACCTGTTTCATCGTCTAGTAGTGGACACAAAGGTAAACTTGAACAAATATCATTCTGGTAAGCGTCAATAAGTATCTTCTGAATATCTGAAAGTATATAACTGTACATGATTTATAATTCAAACAATTATACAACTGATCTAAAAGCTAAGTGCTAGAGTATTCTCTTCAATAACAAAAAGGTTACGGTTTCATTCTCTGAGCATATCATATCAAAAATGATAAAACATACTAGCTTAGAGGTTTTCAAAATTCTGTTGAATCCATTTCACAAATTAGAACAGAACAGATGTTTTATTAAAGATTTGCACAATAAAGGCACATGATCTTACAAAACATTTAAGTACAAATATAATACAGATCAATGATTAGACACATATACAAAGGAAAAACAATGCATACACGAGCATAAATATTTGAGTTTAAAATGATAAGCTTTTGTTATCAATTGAATAAGTACCTAGGAAAGTAGTTAGAAATATTGTGGCTGCAAATTCAGTTTTAAATGGGTATAGTTGTGTTCTACTGTTTTTGTTGGGATGTAATTATTGAGATTTACAAAAAAGTTTGGATGAATGAAAAGCAACCAAACAAGAGCAGTCCATGGACAGCACGCTCGACTATTCGGGTATTCTTGAAAACAACAGCAAAATTGGTTTGCAAACCTGTCAAGATGAGTGAGATTTCAAGTGTATATTTTCATTAGTAAAAATGCTAGAATTAGCATGCAATACCTGAACCAGGAATTTTAAGTCTAAACAACAGCATTTTCAAATGAAAGTCCACAAAGCAATCATTGTATTCTGTATTTGACATACAAATATATCTACAAAGATAAGCATTCAGTAAAAATAACACTTGATTTCATAAGTCCAAATTCATCCAAGAGTTATGTAACTTGGTATTTGACCTTTAATGGCAAACCCCGTAGACATGTGTGAGGTTTCAAGTGAACCCCTTCAGTAGTTGCAAAGATAAAATGTTGCACCTAAAAACTTAACCAAGAAATTTATAAGTATAAAAGGGCCATAATTCAGTCCAAATTCATCCAAGAGTTAAGTAACTTGTAATTTGAACTCAAATAGTAACCCCGTGTACACAAATAGAGTTTTAAGTGAATCCATCCAGTACTTGCAAAGATATAAAAGATACAAAAATGTTGCACCTAAAAACTTAACCAAGAAGTGTTACGCCAACACCAACGCCAACACCGACGCACAGCTGAGTAGGATAGCCCCACTATTCTCAGAATAGTCGAGCTATAAACAAGAAATTAGTCATCACCTATTTCATGACACCACTCTCCTTTAGCTTTTTCAAATTCCTCTTTCATTTTAGCATCTATTTCCATACTTTCTGCTTGATTTATCAATGCTGTAATGTGTTGAAACCCACAAAAACTACTCATTCTTTGTAGAATCTGAAAATGATAGAATAAAGATTGATTTAAAGTTTGCTTCCATACATGTCTAGTAATTTTGTATAATAACCCTAGATTCATCAAAGAGCCATAACTCCGCAAAAAATCAACGGACTGTAACCAAATATGCACATGTCTGCCTGATATCTGGTATATGCGTGAAGTTTGAATAAAATCTGTACAATAGGTGCTAAGAAATTGAGTGGACACGGAAATGCAACTGACCGACCAACCAACAAGCCAACAAAACTCTTTTGGGAGTACATGTATAATGTTCCCCAAATTGAGATATCAAAAACAATAAAACTACATCATAGAGCAGCATGATGACATTTAAAACAAAATTATCTCTGAACAATCTAAATTATGTTTAACTTTTCTTTCACTTATTTAGACTTATCAATGTGTAATGGTAAACATATATGTGAAAATAAACAAGTCTTTGCTATAATATTTACCAAACATAACTCCGTCCATTTTGTTTGTAAAACTGTCTTGTCTTCCAACACACTTCGTCTATGAGCCAGCTGAAATATGTTGACAATATACATAACAAGAGCTGTCAGAGGAGACAGCATGCTCGACTTAGTAAGTGTTTGTCACAGGAGATGTGGTTGATGATAAGGAACATACATATTTTAAAATTTGAAAATATAACCTTAACAAATTCAAAGAAAAAGAAAAAGAAAAAAATAGAAAACTCTAAGTTCAAGGGGGATAACTCTGAAAAAATGTATAAGGAGTTATGAACCTTGTCACATGAGATGTGGTTGATAATAAGGAACATATATTTAAAGTCAATACCTAAAGAAATAAAACAGTTAAAACTATAAGTTCAAGGGGGATAACTTTGAAAATAATGTATACAGAGTTATGAACCTTGTCACATGAGATGTGGTTGATAATAAGGAACATATATTTAAAGTTTGAAATCAATATCTAAAAAAATAAAACAGTTGCAGTAAAAACAAACATTTTTTAAAGAAAACTCTAAGTTCAAGGGGAGATAATTCTGAAAAAAAATGCATTCGGAGTTATGGACCATGTCACATGAGATGTGGTTGATAGAAAGGAACATATATTGAAAGTTTGAAGTTAATATCTTAAGAAATAACAAAGATACAGAAGAAAGTATTTTACTGCACAAAAACTTTAATCTGTGCACAAAAACTTCAATCAGTTCAAGGGGAGATAATTCTTTAAAAAATGTGTTTGGAGTTATGGACCTTGTCACATGAGATGTGGTTGATAGTAAGGAACATATATTTAAAGTTTGAAGTTAATATCTTAAGAAATAACAAAGATATAGAAGAAAGTATTTTACTGCACAAAAACTTTAATCAGAAATGTGGACGCGGACGCGGACGCCGGGGCGAGTAGGAGAGCTCTACATTACTTCGTAAAGTCGAGCTAAAAATATATAATTTTACATTAAACCAGGGGGTTGTACCAATCTGATTCAAACCCGATCTAAAATTTTCCGCTCGCCTACTCGCTAATTTAGATCTGGACTTTTTCAAACGAAGGTCACGTTCAGGTGACCTTTTTTCGTCATAATATTAATGACGAAATTGTTATGATATGTAACTTGTTTACATCGTCTACATCACACAATTTGAAATGAGCCGCCTAATTGCCGAATGTGAATAATATCGCTGTTAAATTAGCTTGCAAACCTTGGTCTTAAAATAGAAATAATGAAATCAAAATGTTATTAATAGTGTTTCATCTAGATGAAAGCTACCCATTGATTGGTCGACACAAAGTTCATCTCAACGTGACCTTCCACGGAGACAGTAGAGATCCTGTACGACAATGCTCTACAGGATATCTGTTTACGGAGATTGGGGTTGTACTAACTCTGTATTTCCACACAGTAGATAATATAAATGTATGTCTGTTATCTATCAAAATATTGTAAAGCAAATTTTGTTATTTCAAATAATTGTCACAAAAAAAGTTTACTGTAGTCAGGCTGTCATACATATTTTACACAAATATTCACTACATGTACTTGAAACAGCGCGTGAAGCCGACGGTTCTGAAAGCAGCTCTATATCTGAATATATTTGTATTTTTTATATTTTTGTTGGGTTTAATGCCCTTGCAACACATTGTATAGGCCATATAATGGCGGTCAATCAAACCTACTCACTGTTCCTGGAAAGGCTAAATCTCTGGATTTAACTGTTAACCAACTACTAGGTACATACTTTGTCAGTGACTGACAACTGCCCTACATATATTTGTATATTTTTATCTCAGCATATATAGTCACATAATCTGACAACTGCCCTACATATATTTGTATATCTTTATCTCAGCAAATATAGTCACATAATCTGACAACTGCCCTACATATATTTGTATATCTTTATCTCAGCATATATAGTCACATAATCTGACAACTGCCCTACATATATTTGTATATCTTTATCTCAGCATATATAGTCACATAGTCTTCAGAATGTAAATACATGTACATTGTAAACATGTTGAATTCTCACACGAGTCAAAACAGAAAAGAATCAAATAGCACAAAAATAGCTATTACTTTTTTTCAGTTATTATTTACTGGGAATCCTCCATTTTCACCAGTAACCTATTTTCCATATCGACTCAGCTTTTGTGCAAAGGGTGTATTTTACTATTAAAATCAACAGAACAAATTAAGGTGTTTCTGGGATAGAAATGATAGAAAAATATTTGTTATGTAACTCACTTTTTGATAATATTTAATTATTTGTTAAGAAAGAGACTCACTTACTCTTACTATAGTAGTTTTCAATGCAGTTATACATTTATCAAAGCTGATTTATTTTCTATGGAAATAGAATTGTACAACAAGAAATGTAATGTGGAAACCATATAAAAGCCAGATTTTCTTCAAGATCTGACCATAAATAACAGAGATATCCAACATATTAAAAATGTTAATGCAAACATTACAAAGGGAAATAATCCAAAATAAAGCCAGGTAGAGTTACTTACTGTTACTGTGGTTACTTTCTTATTCTGTTCATTACATGGCATGTTATCATTGTATGAAGTTTCATAAAGATTTGACAATAAATGGCAGTAATAAATGGTAAAGAAAAAACTTTAACCCAATTGTTAACGACATCGGACAACCGCCAGCCTGCCCGCGTTTCGCCAAACTAAAAGCTGAATTTTTTCGTAGGAAAAATCCGGCTAATTATATTTTCTTGTATACAGATATTGAAATATATAATACTTGCCTCATTTCTACAATTTCTCAGACGTGTTATGTCTGCTTCCAGTCGTGTGTCTGCTGACCGAGGATTTGACCATACTGGATCTGAAGAGCTACATAAACCACACGTATTTCTTAATAGACAACACAGTAAGGTGATGTCAAAATTGTCCGATGATGACGAGTTAGGTGGTAGTAACCGAAGTTGTGCAGAAGAAGGTTTATTTTTTGAAGACAGAAGTTTGTCAAAATCACTCTTTCGATGAGGGTGGTTATCTAAATACACCTTGAAGTCTGAACCAACTATGTAATTAAACACCTTTCTTAACACATCTGTCCCTATGTTTATTAATAGATATTCGTATCTAAACACAAAATGTTTAACTGAAATAGACAAATACAAGTTATTTAACATGTAAGTCAACAAGTCTCTTGGGTTCAATTGACATTATATATAATATATAGAGTTTAATTTAAAAATTTAAGGTTTGTTAGCATTTCATTAAGCATTAAAAGTACACTGCTATCACAAAGAAATCAACTTATTTGGCAAACTTGTTTGAAATCAACTTATTAGGCAAAGTTGTTTGAAATCAACTTATAAGGCAAAGTTGTTTGAAATCAACTTATTAGACAAACTTGTTAGAAATCAACTTATTTGGCAAACTTGTTTGAAATCAACTTATTTGACAATCTTGTTTGAAATCAACTTATTAGGCAAACTTGTTTGAAATCAACTTATTTGGCAAACTTGTTTGAAATCAACTTATTAGGCAAACTTGTTAGAAATCAACTTATTTGGCAAACTTGTTTGAAATCAACTTATTTGACAAACTTGTTTGAAATCAACTTATTAGGCAAACTTGTTTGAAATCAACTTATTTGGCAAACTTGTTTGAAATCAACTTATTAGGCAAACTTGTTTGAAATCAACTTATTAGGCAAACTTGTTAGAAATCAACTTATTTGGCAAACTTGTTTGAAATCAACTTATTTGGCAAACTTGTTTGAAATCAACTTATTTGGCAAACTTGTTTGAAATCAACTTATTTGGCAAACTTGTTTGAAATCAACTTATTTGACAAACTTGTTTGAAATCAACTTATTTGGCAAACTTGTTTGAAATCAACTTATTTGGCAAACTTGTTTGAAATCAACTTATTTGGCAAACTTGTTTGAAATCAACTTATTTGGCAAACTTGTTTGAAATCAACTTATTTGGCAAACTTGTTTGAAATCAACTTATTTGGCAAACTTGTTTGAAATCAACTTATTTGGCAAACTTGTTTGAAATCAACTTATTTGACAAACTTGTTTGAAATCAACTTACTTGGCAAATTGTTCAAGAAAAAAAGTATTTATTTTTATTTATTTATTTGGATTCAACGCCGTGTCAACATACTTTAGGTCATTTTACAGCGTCCATTTACTAGCTTTCATGGACCCTTGTCTATGACCAGTACTCACCTACCCTTCCACAAGGCCGGAAACTTCTCCATATTATCTAATCAATGAAGGAAAATCGACACTATTGTCAAATTTTTATGGAAGGGTATAACCTCTCCAGGTGGGATTCAAACCCGTTCCCCCCTCGGGCACGAGATTCCGAATCCCGGCACGCTGTCAGTGACTGACATCTGCCCTACATGATTTAGAATCAGTGATAGGAGGAGAATGAATGTAGAAATTATTTTATGACCAAACAATACAAAAGTATAGCCGGCCTGCTCACGACCCCTTAATCAGTAGACTTGTGCGCTACAGACTGAGCTAGCCAGGCCGGCTTTAGAGAGTTCAAAATGAATTGATACAAACTTTCCATGCAAAAACCAATCCTCAAGATGTCAATTAAAACATGTGTACATGTGAAGGAATAAATTGTTCTTAGTAAAGTGTGTCAAGTACAGGAAGAAACAATTAATGTAATTTTTAGTTGGAAAACAAGACAGTGTCTTGGTGAATATCAACATCAACATAAACTTTGAACATAAGTAAAGCATGGGTGGGTCTAGGGGGTGGGTCAGGGGGTCTGACCCCCCTGATATTTAAAAAATATCCCTGTCAATGGGTGTAATTTTTAAGTAGCATGAAGCAATTTGTCTTGGGCTCTCTTCACTTGTTTTTGTGTTTAACTTGGAACTAATGGTTATACATTTTTTATTGTTGCGTTATTCTGCAAATATTTTATAATATGATTGTTGTTCAAAAGTTTGGACCCCCCTAAAGAAGAATCCTGGATCTATCCCTGCTAAGTGAATACTTAGACTGTCCTTATTTAGTAATGTCTAAAGAATCTCAAGCAAGTTGGGAAATATAATGTGATAATTTCCTCAAGGAAGAGAAATTAACTCCTTGTATGTATACAGTACCCACCAAAAGTTTGGAGACATTTTCACTATGTAGGCCTATTGAATAGCTTTTAGGCCACAACAAGTTGATCGTATGTTCTACAGATTTTTCTGAAAAAAAAATGGGGCGAGCGAGCGAAGAAAAAAAAAAGTCTTTATTCACTTGCTTTATATGGCAGTTTGACCAAATTTTTATCAGCGAGTGAGGAAATAAAAATATTTTTTGGTAAAAACCGTCAAAATTAAGGTGCGAGCGAATCCACAGAACACATGATCAACTTGTTGTGGCCGTATCTAAACTGTAATTATTGTTTATTTTGAAATGATCAATAGTCTTGCTTTATGTTTTGGTTATCACTATACTTATAACTGAGACCACAAAAATAGCATAAAAGCTATGTTATGGAAAATAAATACAATAAACATGTTTTTGGAGGCTTAAGGATTGCAGATGCTGAATCTTATAGATGTGTTGCATTCATAAAATTTGTTTCCATTTCACCAACCATACTTAAATATATAAAAAACGATTCTACAAAAATGAACATCAAAATTCAAGAATTGTAGTAAATTTCTTTTGTCTCCATACTTTCGGTGGGTACTATATATACAATGGGATCCAAAAAGTTCTTTACACATGTATTTTTTCATATTTTCATTCTATCTTTTTATTGCAAAATTATTGCTGACACATTTTGTTTTATATGTTTATTGTATAATTGAATAATTTTAATGCATTTAAAAACATAATTGACAATTCATGGTAAACTGCACATTAGTTGAGAAACAATCGGTGACATTTTAAGTACAGTCCATTCGCGTTCGCTCGAATTCGGACGGGACTTCAAAAAATGCTCGAGCGAACGCGATCTCGAGTTAACGTATAATAGATCCCCCATCTTGTTTTTTGTAACTTTTCCACATCGTGATATTCACTTTCAAGGCGTCGTCTCATTCGGAACTACCTCGGCGATCTTCTACCTATATAAACCTCGAATATCATAAGGTGAAAAAGTAGATTTAGGAACTTTGGTTTCTGCGGTAATATAGTCTGAACTACACAGAAATACGACTCGTGAGTCATTGTACTAATGAAATGATGTGATAAAGCGTGTAACAATGTAATTATAAAATGTTGACATAAAAATGCCTATCGCCGGACCTTATAACTTGGTTGTAATCCTTCTACGTCTGATTTCCGAGGTATATCTTCGTAGATGATCGCCGAAGGTTTTCCGAATAGCCTCGTCTCACACTGTTACAATATAAGATGTTGATGTAGATTTGAGTTTGAATAAAAGACATGTAATAATTCAATGGTGTTATTTTTCCTCATTTTAAATGTGTTCTTGTTAAGTGCATTTAACATTACATAAAATTGTTTATTTTGTTAATCTTGATGATGTCAATGTCCTCAATTTTGACCTTTCTTTGTTTTATGTAGAATACATATACATGAACTTTGAAACTCATTTTGTTTTTGCTATCGTCCTTGTAGTGAATAAAACTTTACTTATATGTATGCGATTTTTTGTAAAGAATGTGCAATTTCAGTTGGAATTAAAATAAAAAATAAAAACACTTTTGTTGAATCTTGCTTTTATCTAACTAACGTTTCTCAACGTACGTCGTACTATCATTAAGTTCGATTTAATATGCTGTAACAGTACAGGTAGGTAAGATGTAAAAATCATTTTTTTACAAGTAATGACCCATTTAAATTAAACAAGATTAAACAGATCTTGGCTTCTACATTATCACAGTTTGATTTAATTTGATAAGTTTTCAATGGCGAGTGACACGTCAAACAAAAGGCTATTCATCGGATAATGATACCTGGCCGTGAAAGGTGCGAAAATTTCAAAAATCAATACTTTGAGCCAGCGCGTAATTTTCAAGTGATTTTATCATTGACGGGACTCGAAATCCAGCTCGAGTTAACGTAAAATACGAGTCAACGCATTTTGAGTTATCGCATCTTTTTTAAATGAACTTTAGAGTAAATTCGATCGGGACCGAGATACGATCTCGAGCGAAACCGTAATTACGAGCGAACGCGTTTTGAGCGAACGCGAATGGACTGTATATCGAAGTTAATTCCCAGTAACATAAAAATTTAAAATGTGTAAAGAAACTTTTGGACCCCATGGGCATATTCAGCAAGGCGATCGCTAGCTAGCACTTCGTCCCCTGGTACCCTCGATTTGGTGTCACATAGTAAATACTTTTGGTGCAAGAAAAGTATCAGAGGACGAAGCGCTATCTAGCGATTTCCTAGCGGAACGTACCCCATATATCTCAAAACACTGTTATCACAAAAGCAGGTTATTTGTTACTAAATATTTGAATACATGATATCTCGTTTATTATATTAACTTGTGTAACATACACTATACATGAAAATATGTAAACATAAACCATACATAAAAATATGTTAACATAAACCATACATGAAAATATGTTAACATAAACCATACATGAAAATATGTTAACATAAACCATACATGAAAATATGTAAACATACACTATACATGAAAATATGTTAACATACACTATACATAAAATATGTTAACATAAACCATACATAAAAATATGTTAACATAAACCATACATGAAAATATGTAAACATAAACCATACATGAAAATATGTTAACATACACTATACATAAAATATGTTAACATAAACCATACATGAAAATATGTTAACATAAACCATACATGAAAATATGTTAACATACACTATACATGAAAATATGTTAACATAAACCATACATAAAAATATGTTAACATACACCATACATGAAAATATGTTAACATAAACCATACATGAAAATATGTTAACATACACTATACATGAAAATATGTAAACATAAACCATACATGAAAATATGTTAACATACACTATACATGAAAATATGTTAACATAAACCATACATGAAAATATGTAAACATAAACCATACATGAAAATATGTTAACATAAACCATACATAAAAATATGTTAACATAAACCATACATGAAAATATGTTAACATAAACCATACATGAAAATATGTTAACATAAAACATACATGAACATATGTTAACATAAAACATACATGAACATATGTTAACATACACCATACATGAACATATGTTATCATAAACCATACATGAAAATATGTTAACATAAACCATACATGAAAATATGTTAACATAAACCATACATGAAAATATGTTAACATAAACCATACATGAAAATATGTTTTCTGAACTCTCAGTGAATTACCATTTAGTCTAACAGCAAACATTAAGAAATAACCTATATAATAATATAACACTTTGTCTTACCTGTTGGTCCAGGGTTCGGTTCAACACCAGCCATTACAAGGAGTATTCCAATGAATGAAAAAGCTCCATTCATTGTACAATTGTCTTTAACTTTGAAAGCAACTAAAACATCATCACTCATCTCTGTTTGTAATCCCCTCTCAGTATACTCTATACCATAACAAGTCATTTCTCCAATGAAGATCACTGAAAATGACAAAATGTTTATAAACTGATTTACTAAGTACAAATATCACAACGGGTAACCCCCTAAATCAGGCCTTGAGGTCAACACAAGTTGATCACATGTTCTACCGATTTTTCTGAAAAAAAAATGGGGCGAGCGAGCGAAGAAAAAAAAAGTCTTTATTCACTTGCTTTATATAGCGGTTTGACCAAATTTTTATGAGCGAGCGAGGAAATAAAAATATTTTTTTGTAAAAACCGTCAAAATTAAGGTGCGAGCGAATCCATAGAACATATGATCAATTTGTTGAGGCTTGAGGCTAATTTGGGCGATTTCAAATACGGTACATTTTTAATCACTATCAGTGTAAGTATTTTTTTCATTATTCAACTCGTGTTTAACCCCCTTAATTTTTCACTTTTCAAATTTTGAAAATATAAAGCGATGTGCTGAAGCGCCAAGCCCAGCCCAACAGATCGGTGCCACTTTTATGACATGAAAATAAATATAAAAATAATAATAAACGAAAATCTTACACTGATTGTGATTAAAAAATGTACCGTATTGGACATTGCCCAAATTAGCCTCGCGTGCCCGATTTAGCGGGTTTCCCAGTGTGCATATAGAATCTGAGAACAAAGACCACCTGTCCACAAAGACCACTTTTGTTCTTCCCACTTAGCGATCTTTGTAGACAGGTTCAACTGTATATCAATTGTTGTAAATTGGCACTCTACCATAAACGTGTTTAGTAAGTTTTTTGTTAGCTGAGACATGAACTTTTGTTTCACCGGATATAAACTCAGCTGTACTTATAGAACTATCTAGTGGTGATAAATGTTTGTACATGTGGCTGCATGTTGTCAGCATGTTGTCAGCATGTATTCCAGATATAAGACGAGGCTCATGATGGGGAATCTTAACACTATAAATGTTACAGCAGTTTAATAGGAATCAAGTAGTGGAGCAAAATTTAGTTAAACTTGCCCTGAAAAAGGCCCTTAATTTAAGGAAACTACAAGATTGCAAGTTTATGTAGGGCAAGGCTTTTTTCAGTACTTGGGGAAGGGGCCAGGGGCCTTTTCTATATAGAACACTTGGGGAAATTTTATCACATTGCATAGATAGTGGAACAAAAAAATCCAAGGTAAACTCAAAATTTGGGGAAAACTGCATGACTTTCAGAATTTTCAAGAGGGAAGATGCCTGTAAATGGCCCCTGTTATATGAGGAAAAAATTGTCTGTAGGGTTAAAACATTACACATGGTTCATACAGATTTCTCATAAATATATTTAGGGCCTTTTTAGGGGTTTTTCAGGGCATGTTTTACAAAAGTTAGGGCTTAAATTAGGGTCTTTTCAATATTGTACATACCCTGATAAATTTAACAAGTATAAACTAAATACACATATACAGTAAAAGTTCGCTGATTGAACTCAGGGGGGACGTGGAAAAAAATTCAAGAGAGCCGGGTGTTCGACCTGGCCAACATTTGTCCGAGTTCGACGTTATTACTTCCCTTTGTTTTGTTATTGTTTTTATTTGTTATCTCCCTTGGTTAAATATATGACCCGAACACACGGTTCGTTCAAGTTTCATGTGAACGTAGTCAGTACAAACTGCAAATTAACTTGCTTATAACTTATTTGTTGTTCGTTAATTTCTTAACTGAAAAGGCACAAACTTTTTGTATGCAATTATTATCAATTAACCAAACATACAAGCTGTATATGCTCTAATCCAATCATTTTAGCAAGGCCTTAGTTACTCGTTTTAATCTTGAATTTTAATCATACCATCACACTTTATAACATGTAATAGAATTGTTTGTCGATTGCACATTGTTGACAGACAGTCAACAATGTGCAATCAACAAACAATCTATTGTTAAGCTTTTTTTGTGCGATAATGTAATCACAAAACAAAAGGTTTTGGACAAATTAACATCAATTAACAAATCTATTGTTAAGTGATTTTCTCGCCGTGTTATTATCATGTGTCACAAGCAATGATGTGAAAATCTATTGTTCGAAAGAGACAATGGTATTGTCGTGTATTTGTAAACTATGGGACCGTGATATTGGTTCGAGAGTTCGACTCGGTCCTGTTCGACTCAGAAGAGGTTGACTTATATAGATATAGAAGGGAAATTGATCGGTGCCAGACAATGTGTTTGACTTAGGCAATTAATTCGACCTGGTGGTGTTCGAGAGAATGAACTTTAACTGTACTTAACAAAACTTATAAGTATACATATTTCAATTGTGTATAACTTATTTATTAACCAGTATTTTTAATGAAAATTTGAACATCTGCTATTGGCTATATTTCAATTATTACTGCATAGTCATTCTTTTAATGTCACCTAACCAGCGCGTTGGACCGTAAATCGATGAAATTCATTAAATGCTCAAGGAATTCGTGCATAGCTTGAATCCAATCTGATTAAAATCTGATCTAAAATTTTTCCCTTGCCTACTCGCTATTTTAGATGTGGCCTTTTTCAAACAAAGGTCACGTCCAGGTGACCTTTTCTCAGCATAATATTCATGACAAAATTGTTATGATATGTAACTTGTTTACATCGTCTACGTCACGCAATTTGAAATGAGCCGCCCAATCGCAGACTGTGAATAATACCGCTGTTAAATAAGCATGCAAACCTTGGTCTAAAAATAAAAATTACAAAATCAAAATGTGATTAATAGTGTTTTCGTCTAGATGAAAGCCATGCATTGATAGGTCGACACAAAGTTCATCTCGACATGACCTTCCACGGAGACTGTAGAGATCCTGTACGACAATGCTCTACAGGATATCTGTTTAAGGAGATTAGCTTGAATCAACATTGCACATATTTGCTGTGGACAGTATAACGATCCATACATCCAAAATACACAAAATGGGCAGGCTAACGATAGAACAATGAGGAATAGCTAATGGGTTGTTAAAATGGACGGCGTGCCAGCCCGCACCGCAAGAGCGACAACAGAATTACTACATGACGACAACATCACGCTGATGTGCATACCGCCAAAATGTGTAGCTGAACATAGAATAACATGCACGGGATAAATTGAACAGCCGTGTACGTCATGGTGTTGCAGCCAAACCCCTAACTGAGCCACGCAGATGGATTGTGCGCGAGTGGTGGGCAGGAATATGTCAGAATCTTTTCCATCAGTATAAGAGATCCATTAGAACGAAATGCCAAACAGTTCCTAACAGCCATGGATGCCACACATGTTATTAGAGAGAGATTCGTTGACAAATTTACCAGAGTTCCACTACCATTTTATCCCATTCACTTAGTCACGCAAATCGCAATCCTCATTTTGTTAATTTGACATTTTCACTTCCTGTGATGTTTTTGTTATTACTTGTTGAATCTTTCGTTTTATGTTATGAAATAAACATAATAATAATGATCCGTCTTTAAACTATAGTTGCTGAAAATTTACAAATGCAAAACTATACCAGGTTAAAATTTTACCTGTCTGTCAATACATTTTATTTAGTCCATCACAAACAGCATGTATTCATAATGTGATCAATAAACAAGAAAACATAAACATAATCATAAACCTTACAGACAAACACTGATACATTCTCAGAATGATTTGATCTGAAATACTTTTTCTAGAAAATGCACAAAGTCTGAAGGGTTTCAAAATCTAAACATCTACATACACGTATATATATTTAAGTACTCGTTATCATGCATGCTTCCTGAATTTTCATTGGTCAAGCAAAAAATAACTAATAAATATGTAAATTAAATGATGTAGACTCTTTAATTAGAAATGAATACCGGTAATTAAATCAGCGCATGTAAGCACATGTACAACAACAATTAACACTTGACATCCTTGAATACAGAGTTCAATGGGAGGCTCATTTCAAATTGCGTGACATGGACGATGTAAACAAGTTACATATCATAACAATTTTGTCATGAATATTATGATGAGAAAAGGTCACCTGAACGTGACCTTGGTTAGAAAAAGGCCAGATCTAAATAAGCGAGTAGGCGAGCGGAAATTTTAGATCGGGTTTTAATCAGATTGGTTTCCCTAGAGGTCAAGATTGATCAGTTGAAAATATATAACGATGGCATGGAATATAATTCTAACAAACTATTAAAGAAAACTTACCTATGTAAACTAAATAAACACAACCAGATACCACAGAACCACCAAGATAACGTGCTTTCATATAAATAAGTGCAGGAAAGCTGGAAGATAAAAAAACGTCTCTTTTCGCAGCCTTTTCAAATTTCATAAGTTTTTCCCACACCTTTGGGTAACAAATGGCAGGACTGCATAAACTAAATAAATAAATGGGAAACTCTGATTCTTTACATCAAAAATTAAACATTAAAATGATCTACATAGGTTCAAGATATTGATTTAAGCCAGGTGCAATGAGCTTCATTCATCCGAAATTATCGCATATCCGAATTACATACACTTGATCAAGAATGGTTATTATTTCAAAGCTAAAAAGCAAAAAATTAATACTTACATGCGTCAATTAATTAGTTGTTGTTTTTTATTAATCACAAGTCTATTTTCCACAATAAACCAATTTGTTTGCTAAAAATTAACAGTTTACTAATGGTTGTTGTTTAAAAAGTTCCAAAACTAAGGGAAATAACTACGATAGACGATTTTATAAGTCCTAACACAGTGTTACCTCCCCTGTTAACGAGACATTTTGGCAGTGACGAACCAGGGGCCTATTATTTTATTTCTAATTTTAACTAAAATAACATGATCTAACACATTGATATTATCTAGAAATTACACAAAAAAATGCGTTTCTGTTTTTATTGTAAATATATATGATAATTATATAAATAAATCATGGGCGGATCCAGCGGAGGGCGGTGGTCAGGGGGGTCCAGATCCCCCCTAGAATTTGGAATGTGTACCTGTCCATTAGTGTATTTCTTGCCTGTAAGTCATTTTTAAGTAGCATGAAGCAATTTTTTTCGGTGCTTAACATAGATTTAATGGTTATGTAGTTTTAATTATCAATGTGTTGCATTCTTTCTGCAAAATGTGTATAATGTGGTTGTGGTTCGAGGTTTGGACCCCCCCTAGAAATATTTGGACCCCCCTAGAAAGGTTTGGACCCCCCCCCCCCGAAAAAAACCTGGATCCTCAGAAATATTTGGACCCCCCCCTAGAAAGGTTTGGACCCCCCCCCCCCCCCCCCCGAAAAAAACCTGGATCCTCCCCTGTAAATAGATATTTACTTGCATTGGAAATAAAAAGAGTAAATAAATTCAAAAACAATTATCACATCTTTACCATATTTTTTGCAATGTTAGAACCAGCCTAGGTCTACATATATATTGCACACATGTGTTTAATAATAATTCAGATGTAAGTGAAATATTAAAATTAACAGTTTCTCTCTTATAAAATAGGTCAAAACCTCTTAGAAAACGTTTGGTTTCCCATCTATGTTTCTATTAAATAAAGGGAGACTGCACATTTGTACAATACTTGTATCTAGCATTCTAGCAAGTCAAATTAATTATCAATTCATAAAGAGATGATATTATACATACCTTGGTTTTTTCTAAATCTCATTAACTGATATGACCAGCATGTGTGTTACTTCAACAAATGAAAGTGTATCCATCAAATGTTGTTTGTGTGCAGCAGGGCTGTATTTATAGCATATATTTAAATTATAGTGCGTACATATTGACCCCGACCTGACCTTCCACATTTACATCTAATAATTATCTACACTTATCCCGACGAAAGTCAGTACCACGCCTATTCTACACTTCCGCAGTGATCGTAAAATTATACAAGTGTGTTTGTGTGTTTTAACTCATAATCCTCACGGTCAATGTGTAATCGATCATTAATATACTACATTCGTATTCAATGTAATGAATATTCTTGCATAAAGGTCAGGTCGGGGTCAATATGTATGCACTATACTAGTGGGTTATTTTCACTGCCAAGTTAGCTCAATTGTGAGAGCGTCTAACTTGCAAGATTGCTCGATTGGAAATTCCAACTATTATAACTGGGAGAACTCCAATCGAGTGCGTCGGAACCGTGTTCTGGCAGCGTTCTACCCATTCCATCGAAATAGGTCGTGTGAACGGAATCGGTCGCGGTTTATTCACACTCAAGATGGCGGCGGCATCACTGCAAACATCTGAGTTTGGTGTTTTGAAAGCGAATGTTGTTATATTATACTTTTGACCGATTGTTTACAATAACTTTTTAACTATTTGCTTTAAATAAAGTAAGAAGCAAGTATATTTGCGACGGATATTGCCTTTTGATTCAGTTCCGACAACCAATTTCACTCGATTGGCAGATTCTGTGGAAGAGTCAGAATTTGATTCTGGCACAGTTCCGACAGCCCAATCAAGCACGCCCAATATTCCTAGTTAAATCCCATTCAGAACACCTTGACCTTTCATGAATGAATAATCTCGGAAGGATACGTGGGGGGGTCTTCCCCGGATTTTTGTGATTTTACTACCTACGCGAGGGGAAGCACATAAGGGTTACGCAAAATAGTTCTTGTAGTATACACACAGATCTTTGTCTCAACATATTTACTTGTTTTAAATTGAACCAAATATTGTTCATCGATATCACTGAACTGTGTAATTTCAAATTTATGGACTAAAAATGAAACTTCAGTCATCGCCTAAACGATCGTGTATTTGTTTACTTCAACACCGGTTTTTCCAAAATGGCGTCTAAACATTTCCGAGGTTATTCGTAGCAAATGGCCGAGGAGTTCCGAATGGTTAAATCCTGCATAAAAATTACATAAAACACAAAAATCTAAGAGGTAACACTTATATAAAATAGTTTTATTTCTTTGAAACATTATTTAATATAAACAATCATTAATTACACATTAATATAATATAAAAATTGACAATATCTAAAATAACTACAGCACAGTAAGGTTGTAACTTTTAGCTGATGTATCAGGTAATATTGTTATACAATTCTAATGGTTTTTAACTGGTTCGTTTTTCTCTGAACTGGTTTTTGTACTTACATGCCGTACAGATTACTTTTTATCAAAATTTTAAAATTCAAACATTTGAATAAATGCTAAAATGTGTTGAGAATTATCTTCGAAAGTCTGTTTCAAAATATGCATTTTCTTACATATAGTCCATTTTACACATGTCATACTAACATTTGTATAAGATATCATTTGAAAATAAACATGTGTGTGTAATGTTGATCCATTTAAGATGAAGAATAGAGGTAAGTTGATGTAATGCATGTCTACAACATAAATACAGTACCCACCAACAGTTTGGAGACAAAATAAATTTACTACAATTCTTGAATTTTGATAATTATTTTTGTAGAATCATTATTTTTTATTTATTTAAGTATGGTTTGTGATAAAATGAGAACAAAACTCATGAAAGCATCACATCTATAAGATTCAGCATATGACATCCTAAAGCCTCTAAAACTATGTATATTGTAATTACATTCCATAGCACAGCTTTTATGCTATTTTTGTAGTCACAATTATAATTAAAATGTTAAACAAAAAAATAAAGCAAAACTAACAGGCATTTCAAAATAATCCGTTATCAAATATTTGCTAAAAGCTATCTAATTGGCCTACAAAATGAATATGTCTCCAAACTTTTGGTGGGTACTGTACATATTGAAAAATGGTTTATACGGTTTTGTTACACCCTTACAGGAAACAGTATATAATCAACTAAAGACAAACAAAACATTAAGTGCGCGTTGCCTAATGATTTCGCTACGTATCGCTATGGAAAAGGGCTCTCTTGTAGGAAACCGCTTGCTATTCACGTCACAAACCAAGATGGCAACCTGTGCCGATAAACACTTTTGCGCTCATTGCAAATGCATGTTCTTGGGCAATTTCAAACTAAATAAATCTTTAAAAAGTATAAAATCATTGCAAAAACATATGTTTAAATGAACAATTACAAATATTTATTGATTTCAATTCATCTTTAGTCAAACATAAAAACCAAATTGTAGGCAAACAGGAAGTTACATTATTGCGGACGCATCCATTTTGATTTGTTAAAGCGCTCTAGGGTAGTGAAGATTTTTTCGCTAGCTTTCGCTACATAGCAAAATGAAGCGATATCTTGTAGCAAGTCGTTTCCTATGATTTTGCTTCGTAGCGATACCTAGCAAAATGCTTAGGCAACGCGCTCTTAGTTATTATACAGACACATTGAAAGCAGCATGTTCACAGATTCAATTCAAATATCAACTTTTCTAAAACAAGCTAAAATAACGTAGAAACATTTTGGAAGCTGTAAAGCCGTATTGAAAAATGACCATTTTAGTAAAAGTGTCATACCTACATCGTAGCACAACAGTGATTTTAGTGCATTTTTGAGGTTTTGATTGTATAAATCCTACGATCTTGGACATCAGTCAATTATTTTCCCTTGTATACTCTTCAAATAGGTAGGTCCTATTAGTTGGATAACTCGGATTTTAACTTTACTTATCAATGTCAATTTGCCACAATAAATCTTAAATATTTTTTGTAAATCATTTAATTTGTTTGAAAATCAAGTTAAGTATTTTTAGGGTAAAAAACTAAATTTCATCACTCCTGTTAATATCTTAATTATTAAACGAAATATTTTATAATCCTTACATAGGACTTCAATGCTAAAATCCAAGGATTCCAACTGATAAGACCTTCTTACCAATTGGATTGCTTCAGATTTCATCAAGGAAAGGTAACTGACTAAAGTCCCTGATTTGTCAAAACATAAATAATTTCATGGTGACTTCAGGAGTTAAAATCATGATATTGTGTTTATTTAGTCGCCATGAAATTATTTAAACCTTGACAGTTGTGAAAAACATACTATACCATGGATATTTGCAAAACAAAAAAAGCTATAAAGGAGCATAAATGAACACAAAACAAAAAAAGGCAGATCTAAAACCAAGTACAAAGTTAAAGTCCGACATCAACAAAACAAAAAGTTTATCCAATCAACTGTGTTTCTCTCAACAGATAATTGTAAGCTGATTTCTTTCCTTGTCTTTTCAACTCTGCTCCGATCACTTCCTGACATTCTGTGTGATAATCATTCAACCAATCAATCTATTATAATAAAAATATCAACCAATCAGATTTCAGTAAGGTAAAAATATCAACCAATCAGATTTAAGTATGGTAAAAATTCAAATCTAAAGTATTTTAGTGTCATTGTTAAAGAAGAATGAGTCAGCACATAATGTATCCTTATGGAGAGGATGGACCCTCATTAAATCCAAACAAAACAAAATTGCTTAAGAAGGAAAAAACTAGATCCTTACAAAAGTTGACAGCAAACTGGGATTTTTAAATCAAGTTGTTGGAAGGGGGTACATGTTCTAATCTCAACTGTTGGTTTTACCCTTACATGAAAATAATGCCAATTATCCTCCAATAATAAAGTATATGGAAAAGTTGACAGCCTTGTGAAAGGGAAGGTGAGTATTGATTTAAGACAAGGGTCCTGGAAAGCTACATGTATGTTAGATGTGCTGGCCCTTGTAAAATGACATTTATTGCGTTTTTACATGCTTTGATAGCAAACATACTAAGTTTGGTCCATTCAACAAGGTGAGCACTTTGTATCGCTATGTAGCTATCTCTTGCAAAATGGTGTGCTACAAAGCTAGCAATTTGAATCAAGTTTTTCTTGTTCCCCGAGAACATTTGGAACACCTCTACTTTCAAAATGGCTGCAACATTGGTCAACGGGTTAATTGTCATAATTTGACTGACTGTGGGATTGATATGTGACAAGTAATTTGAAAAACCCTTTTTAAGTAAAAATAAAATGCTATCGACATGAAATTGCAAACAAGAGGGACAGATGGATAGACAGACCACAATATAATATGGCTCTTCAGGCTAATAACATCCAGTGATAGAACCTCTATAAGTTCAGTATAAAGTATAAACATGAAGGTCATTGAATACATTGTTCAAGGTCACCATGAAATAAAAATATAAAATATTTACTTCTTTCTGTGTGAGTAAACTTGCTTCAATCATTTTTCTCTGTATAGGTACGAGTGTTAAAGGTTTAAAAGTAAGAAAACCTTTCTCCCTGAAGTTATACTAAAATACAACAAATATGATATAGTTAAGATCCACTAATTAAAGTTAAAAGTTAAAGTGCAGTTTAAAGTCTGCTTCCATATACAAAGTCAGCAGATTTTACCATTATGAAGGATAACTCCTGATCATTGAAATCACCTTCAGGCAGGCGACCCCTCACAGTACTCATTTACACCTGAATGGAGTGGAACAATTGTTGGTTAATTTCACGCTCAAGGAAAATAGCAGTGCCCCTAATGGGGTTGGAATCCAGGACCTTTTGATCCCAAAGAAAGCATCCTACCACTGAACCACAGGGCCTATGCTATTAGGAACGTCAAAATCCAGTCAATAATTCCAGTTTAACTATTGTAATCACAGGATTAGTCGTTAATACAAAAATTGAGCAAACGGTATACCGGTTAAAAGAAAAGACAACAAACTAAGCCTGGGCCACAACAAGTTGATCATATGTTCTGATTTTTCTAGGAAAAAATGGGGCAAGCGAAGAAAAAAATTTAAAAGTCTTTATTCACTAGCTTTATATAGAGGTTTGACCAAATTTTTATGGGCGAGCGAGGAAATAAAAATATTTTTTTTTTGTAAAAACCGTCAAAATTAAAGTGCGAGCGAATCCATAGACAATTTGTTGTGGCCCTGTCTAAATATTTGTATCGTGTGGATTTACCGCAGCATGATTGAAACATTCAGGGCTGCAAATATAGGCTCATGAAATCAGTTAAAAAGGTCAATCACTTCTAAAGACAGGTCAATTTGGGTCCATTATTTTCTCACTCAATCTAATTAATTTGCATAATATTTGTCAAATGGTCAAATACATTTCTGATTTTGACATTTTCCATGGGTGCAAGATGAAAATTTTGAAAAACCTGAAAATTGTAATTTGAAACCATTTTTCTTCATAATTTAATAACAAAACATTGTCTAATTTGTTGTGAAAAACCTGAACTTCAGGAATATGCCTGAAAACTTGCACCCATGCATTTCAAAAGCTCTGGTACAATATTTTGAATTCAGTTCATCAGAAATAAAATCTATATGCTGATGACTATAGGAAGCTAAATTTGCTGAAATCAGCTGATTGGCTGAACATTCACAGCCCTGAATATTGTTGAAATACATCATAAAACATTAAATATCTAACCTTTGTTTCAGCTTTTACTATAATTACAACATTTTCTATTCTACAACCAAACTTTCCGTCTTCATAGTAACCAGGTTCTGTGGGCGGAGTTTAAATTATAATTAAAGTAGGCGGAGTTAAAGTTACATGTAGGCGGAGTTAAAATTATAAATAAAGTAGGCGGATTTAAAGTTACATGTAGGCGGAGTTAAATTCATAATAATCAGGTTCTAATTAGAAATAAACAATAAGTAGTTTTATTGACAATTGAAATTCGAGTTATAAAATAATTAAAAATATGGACTTGGAAAAAATCTAATTTTGAACTACATCAATCTCTGTAAAAAGATATCCTTTAGACCACAGTCGTACAGGGTCTCTACACATGTTAGAGTGTATACATTTGTTCATTAAACTGACAAGAACATTAATGGCTGATTTTGATAGAGGAAATTCTTGTCAAATTACTGCAAGCTCTACATATGTATATAATTAAAGTAAAAAGTCTGAAACCCAACTTGATGTGAGATAAATAAGGAACTTATATCATTGTCTCATTTCTAGAGGATTCCTGTTTTTAGATGGTCCAGTAATCAGAGTTTTTACTGTACTTCTAATTCATACACTTTGAAGGTATTATAAGCCCTTTGAGAGCCCTAAGTAAGATTATATATATGACAAGTATATATGTGACATACCATCAGATAAAATCATTCCTTCCTGTAAAGCTACCTCATGAGTGATTCTTTGATGTATACCACATGGTCCTGAAAGAATATAATCTATGTAAACAGATATCCTATAAACCCTTGTTATAGGATCTTCCAACATCCCACTGGGGTCATGTTCAGATGACCTTTAAGTTGACCAATCAATGCATAGCTTTCATCTAGACGATATAGTATTAATTGCATCGCTATATTTTTTTTATAGACCAAGTAAAAGTTTCTTGAGCTACTTTGATGGTGTGTGTTATTCACAGGTTTTGATTGGTTAGCTCTTTGCAAATTACGTCACATAGACAATGTTAACAAAGTCACTCAGCACAATGATTGGGTCATGAATATTATAACAGCAAAAGTCAGCTAAATAAGCTAGCGTTCCCACTAATAATTTTACATCTGGTTTTAATCATATTGGAAGGAATATATTTACATATGAGGCCACAACAAGTTGATGATATGTTCTACGGATTTTTCTAGAAAAAAATGGGGCAAGCAAGCGAAGAAAAAAAAATAAAAATCTTAATTCAGTTGCATTATATATATAGCAGTTTGACCAAATTTTAATGAGCGAGCAAGGAAATAAAAATATATTTTTTGTAAAAACCGTCAAAATTAAGGTGCGAGCAAATCCATAGAACATATGATCAATTTGTTGTGGCCTAACTTTTCATTTCAAACTAGGTGGATCAACTAACTTTATACCTTGTTATCTAAGACGGCAAACTTACCTAACCAACTTTCCTGAACAATTTTATTTTTACAGTAATTGCTTGGGACAATAATAAACAATTTTGAACAAATTCAATAAGACTTAACTGTTATAAAAAGTACTTCAAGAATCTTGCTTTTAACAGAAAACAGTAAATAGCAACAAGTACATTTTGTGTCCAAAAATATCAAAATGAACTTAAAATTTTGGTAAATATTTTGTAAACTTTCATCTTTTTTTCTTCTGTAAAACGACAGAATATTGGCCCCTAATTTAGTGCAAAAACAATCACCTACCTTCATGTACATTAAGAAAGGCCCCTACACCGTGACCCGTACCATGTAGATAATCTAACCCAGCGTCCCATAATGCAGTTCTAGCTAACGTATCTAACAGTTGACCTTTGACCCCATTAGGGAAAACAACAGTTGATAGATTTATGTGACCTTTTAATACTCGAGTAAAACATTCCTATAATTATATAATATAGTTAAGTAAATTTAATTCTACTGTCTGTGGCGTATACATTTATCCTGATGATTTAAATACTTGACATTTTTTCAATACAGTACAACCTCTCTAGAGCAACACCCACTGGGAGGGACAAAAGTGTGTTGCTGTTGAGAGGTCATTGCTCTGCAAAGGTTAAATTAAATTGAAATTACACCACGGGGAAATATCAAAAGCTGTTGTTGTGCAGAGGATTTGCTCTGCAGAGGTTATACTGTAGTCCCCAAGCAAACAGGCATGGGGAATATGGCAGATGCCTATGCTAACAGTAAATGAAAATAACAAAATCAAGCTCGTGGAGTTTCTCCATGCAATTACTACCAGTTTTACATGAGTGGGACTAAAAGTTATGTTAATAAAAAAATCTTGAAGCAATGTCTTGTAAGAATTCCTTTTTAATTCAAAATAAGAAAATAACAGAGTCCAGCAAGCTTTGGAAAATAGACTATATCCAGAATTCAAATGTTTGGGTTTTCTCCTCCGGTACAAACAAACTTTCACCGTTACAATGAAAACACTTGTAAAAAGAACAATAGGATTTAATCCATAGTTAGTGCTATTTAGCAATAATGTGTAGAAAACTTTGTTTGTACCGCGTGTGCACAGACGGAAAAACCCATGAATTTGAATTCCAGATTAGGTCTATTGGCATACCATAACTTCAGCTTTTACCTTTTTAGAGTCTAATTGTAACATTATAAATAGCAGAAGTGATGAAATTTAAAAAGTCTTTTACCCTAAAAATACTTAGCTTGAATTCCAAACAAATTAAATGATTTACAAAAAAAGTTATCTAAGATTAATTTTGGCAAATTAACATTGAAAAGTAAGGGTAAAATCCAAGTAATCCAACTAATAGGACCTATCTATTTGAAGAGTATACAAGGGGAAATAACTGACTAAAGTGCCTTATTGCATGTAAATTAGATTTCTAGATCTACCACTGGACAACTACTCTTACGTGTACTTTAACCTGACGTGTAATCAACATGTCACGGCACTTACCCGTTCACATAATGGGTAGAAGAATATGTAATTTACCAGATAGCTCAGTCGGGAGAGCACTTGCCCTGTAAGCGAGGGGTCCCGGTCAGGCTGCATATTTCCTTACCCTGTGACATTTGGTGCCCAAAGTGGGACCGTGAAAATTACATGGTCAGTTGAGAAACGCTTGTAAAAAAATAAATGCTCCTTAAACGGTCTGGAATTCTGAAATTCGAGACAAATTTCCAGTTCCTGGGGGAGCATGTCACGGCACTTACCCGTTCACATAATAGGTAGAAGAATATGTAAGTGCCCAGATAGCTCAGTCGGGAGAGCACTCGCCCTGTAAGCGAGGGGTCCTGGGTTCGAGACCCGGTCAGGCTGCATACTTTTCTTACCCTGTGACAAACATGTGTCTCTATTCATTGTTATAATTTACCTTTTCATAATCTGAAGGTGAACCAAAATGCATAGTTCTAGTTACATCTGTCGTTCCATCCCTATAAGTAAAAATGAAGGCGGAGTTAAAATTACATGTGGGAGGAGTTATGAAGACATTATTTAGGTTACATCTGTCTTTCCATGTCTGAAAGTGATAAATCATTTAAATTATGTCAATAAAGTATGTTAGGATAAATGAAATATTAGGTTAGTGTCAATCTGTACTAATTTATCTGGCTGGTCTCAAAGGGAATTGAAATAAACCTTTCTCCAACTTGCCTAATATTATTACTGACCTTATATTCTATATTTACTGTATAGCATTTAATCTGATGATTTAATGAGCCATTAACAAGACACTATTACTAACTCCTCCCACAAACTTCATCCGCTTGCAATTTAAACCCTACTCACATAAAATTTGAACTCCGCAAACATGTAATATAACTGGCCCACCTGAAATTATTACTCTGTTCATATGAAATTTTTACTCTGTTCACAATTCCGCATCCGTTCACATGTAATTTGACTCCACTTACTTGACATACACATATAACTCCCCCACTTGAACTAATGACTCTGCCCAATTGTAAACCTAACTTTAAGGACCCGTCCCGTCCACTAATGACTCTGCACTTATAACTCTGCCACATTACATAAAACAATGCCCACATGTTTTACCTTGCTCCCAGTACCCCACCCCCCATACTTACTTATATTGTGCACCAGAATCACATAGATAGATTTCTTCTGTTGATAATGATTTATCTGTTTCTATTGTAGGTCTGTAATAAATATAAACATTTTGTCAACAACAACTAAACAACAGAATCTTGAAGACCTTGGACAGCGAAAAACATCTGACACAAAACAACACTGTCAAATTTTGCTGTATGAAAATTGTGATCCATGAAGTGGGGCCAATGTTGATCTCTTTACCATTCTATATGCAGATAACTTTCTCTTGACCAGTGTTTTTATTATTTTGCCAGTTTTAACTAAGTGTATTAAGTAATGGAGACATATTTTTGAAAGAATTCTTTAAGCAGTAGTCATTAAAATGCAATACAACTATAGCAGGGGCAGATCCAGGATTTTTTTAGGGGGGGGGGGGGGTCCGAACTTTTTTAAGGGGGGTCCGAACATTTCTAGAGGGGGTCCGAACCTCGAACCACAACCACATTATACACATTTTGCAGAAAAAAATGCAACATATTGATAACAAAAACTACATAACCATTAAATCTATGTTAAGCACCGTGAAAAATTGCTTCATACTACTTAAAAATGACTTACAGGCAAGAAATACACTATTGGACAGGTACATTTTCCAAATTCTAGGGGGGGTTTGGATCTGCCTATGAATAGATATTTTTTACATACCATGTCAACACTATGTAACAAAAAAAAGTAGTTCACTTACTGATAATGTATTATTGCACCGTCTGCACCAGTTGATGATATTGTACTAAAACTTAGACTAACATAGTCTTCCTGTCCTCTGTAATTCAAAGAAATAAAAAATTTGAAAGATTGCACTGACTCACCAAAAATGTTTGAGCAATAAATACTGTGTACTATAGCGTAATGTATAGCCAAATTATCATTAGTATGGACACAAACTTGTACACAAATACATGTATGTTGTAAATTCATTCTACATACAATATCATTTATACCAAATATGATTTCATCTAAGGGACTCCAATTAAAAAGGAGTTTATAAACATACTAGGAATAGCGAGAGTAAAAACAGTAACAGCAAAACCCACAGACCTTCCACAAAGAAAAAAAGAAAGAAATGCCTTTAGACTGAAACTTTTGCATTGTTCATTTAAGTACCTTACCTGTGTGCCTATCACTATGTATATAAACTGTTATGTTTAAATTATGTATGTTATATAGCCATAAGAACTATGTACAGACATGCTATTGAAAAAAACTGTATAAAAAAAGATCCATAGACAAACAATGAAAACAAGAACCTAAAGAGTTTCCAACTTGAGTTAGACAGGTAAAATAGTCACCACTGGGGATTTAAACAGTTCTAGGGTACACCAAATTATAAACTAATTTACCTTTTAATTTGTTCCAGTTTTTCTGCAGCAGAAACTTCAGTGACATTACCTGTAGGAACATTTTGTTCTAACCAATCAAAATACTCACATAAAGTAACAGCATCTTTTATCTAAAATATTACATACACAACATGTTGAGGGTTGCAAGCAAGACTGTAGTAAGTGCATTGTGTTAAAGAGGGACTTACTACAGTCTTGCAGACAACCATCGAATTGTTATTTAAGATTTACGCACAATCAGTGTTTCACCAAGAATTTAAAAATGTTCGGCCCAGTCAAAATTGTAGAGGACATTTAAAACTTATTGAGGGCTAAAGGAAATGTATCTTTTTTTTGCTTCTGTTTAATTTATATTCTTAATAATTAATACTAGTGCTCACAAACGTTCAATGATTATATCTGAATGACATTGTCATACATTCATATTTAATATAGACTCAATCTGATTAAAACCCCGATTTAAAATTTCCACAACCCTACTCACTAATTTTAAATGAGCCGTCCAATCACAGCCTGGGAATAACACCACCGCCAAATTAGCTTGCAAAATAGAAATTACAAAATCAAAATGCTATTAACAGTGTTTCGTCTAGATGAAAACTACACATTGATTGGTCAACACAGAGATATCTGGACATGCCCCTCCTAGCGAATATTAGAGATCCTGTACGACAGGGCTCTAAGGGATATCAGTTTACAGCAATTGATATAGAATAAAAATCATATTCTTGGATAGTTGTTGAGAAACCCAACCTCTTAGAAAATCAGAAAAACTTTGGTCAGACCATCACACAGTTTCTCATATTAGACATTTTTTGGTCTTATATATAAAACAGAGAAATCAGACTTACATGAGCTCTCTTCATGCCATTTATTTCTGCTTCATTTTTTACAGCTTTCATTAAGGCCACGGGTGACTGTTGATTGAATCTTCTTGTTTTTGGTATTAAATTAACTAAACCGTAACTTGATTTATCACTGATCTAAAACATTATATGGTAGAATCATAACAAGTTGACATATGGTTAGTATAATATACATGCTCCGTAGTTACAGTTTTTTTTATTGGGTTTAACCCCTCATTAACATAAATTACAGTCATTTTACGGGGACCAGCAGCCTAAACTAATTTTCCTAGACCCTCGTCTATAACCTTCCACAAGGCCAACAACTTCTCCATATACTCAGAGACATAATATTGTCTCGGATATACTTTATTAATGGAAGAATTTTGACATTATTGTTGCATTTTAATAAAAGGGTTCTATCCTAATCAATGTAGTACTCAAACCCATATCCATTCAGGACACACAAATTTAAATCTTAATTCTTAATTAAACAATTCACAGGAACTAAAATTCATCAAATAACAGGGCAATTTTAAGGGGTTCTGACAAAAATCCCTAGCTAAGCATTACCAGGATTCCTCCCAACTTTTTGGGACCCTTAGGATCAAGGGACACAGTTAATGTCAATCCCTGACATAACATAATATGTAGGTTTGGATTGTATAAAAACAAGAGCTGTCAGTAGAGACAGCATGCTTGACTAAGTAAGTATTTGTCACAGGAGATGTGGTTGATGATAAGGAACATATATATTTGAAAATGATACCTTAAGAAATTAAAGTAGTTAGAAATTAACGAAGTTAAAGTAAGAAAAATGTTGTTTTTTTTAAAGAAAATTCTAAATTCAAGGGGAGATAATTCTAAAAAAAATATTTGGAGTTATGAACCTTGTCACATGAGATGTGGTTGATGATAAGGAAAATATATTTAAAGTTTGAAGTCAAAATATATTTTACTACACAAAAACCATAATCAGAAATATGGACGCGGACACCGGCGCTAGGACGACACTAGGACACAAAGCTCTCCATTTCTGTGAAAAGTCAAGCTAAAAACCTACCCATATCTTGCCAGTTGTTGTACTGGGTAAATCAGCTACAAATGACTTCACATCATCATATGGTAATATTTCTATTTTTATATCGTTTTCTTCACCAACATTCAAATGATGTAAAACTTTATTATCAATTTTCTCTTTATCAATAAATAAACTAAAATATAACAAATATCAAGTTCTTTTACTATAGTCATACATGTATTGTGCTTTTCCAAAGTATTCGTACAAAAGAAACTTACGAAAAACTGGTCATGTATACCATGGACCAGTGGTGCTTTTCACAAAATTTCTCAGGAAAAAAATCTTGGTAAGTCAAAAGCAAGAAACATTAATAATACGCTCATTTTTTGGCTTATCAATTCTAAATATTATACAAATTGTGTATACATTTTGAATACCATATCATAGTTATGCTTATTATCTATCTGACTTTAAAGTGCTAATTATATGAAACTGACTTACGAAGATTTTTTTTGTAAGACTTTTTGTGAAAAGCACCACTGTTCTGCAATATTAAAGCTTCGTATTGCTACATAGCAATTTCGCACAAAACGGTCCACAACAATGTAGCAATTTCAATCACAATATAGCAATATGTGGCAAGTTTTTTTCTTACTTGCTGAAAACATTTGGACCTCTGTTTTTCAAAATGGTTGCCCTCATGGTGAACGGGTTTCTTTTTCAAGAATACAGACTTATTTCTTTATTTAATGCATATATTTCATTGGAGTAATAAATATTTTGTAAAATATTCCACACAGGAATTTCAAAGTTGTAAGAAAATGATCATTGTCGAAATATGTACAGAATAACAAATTAGATTATACTCATTGCTAGCTTGTTTTTATTATTTTTCAATAATAAGTTATCTTTCATTTTTACATCTTTTTAACATTCATACAGTAACTGGCAATAAACAAAGTCAATTTTGTTTAGTATTAAATACTACAAGTTGTTGTGACCCAAAAACATTTGTTTTACTATTTTCGAAACACATTTTTTTGAAATTCACGGAAGTTCTAAATAAATCTGTGGTCCTGACATTTTCTTATTATATATTCTGACATAAATTTAATGTTAAGGCCACAACAAGTTGATCATGTGTTCTACGGATTTTTCTGGAAAAAATGGGGCGAGCAAGCGAAGAAATAAAAAGTCTTTATTCACTTGCTTTATGTAACAGTTTGACCAAATTTTTATGAGCGAGCGAGGAAATAAAAATATTTTTTTTGTAAAAACTGTCAAAATTAAGGTGCGAGTGAATCCATAGAACATATGATCAATTTGTTGTGACCTAAAATCACAATTTTGCATTTTCTCAATATCCAAACTTCTTGAAGCCTTTTTGAAAAAATTGTAATTCAACTGTACGAATTTACCAAATGAAATACCAATACTAAACTTACATTACTGAATCTTTAGTTATAACAGAATAAGCAAAGAAGACGGGATTATATTCTATATCAGAGCCTCTCATGTTGAATATATCTGAAAAAATACATTAACATAAACAGTGTTCATTTTATAACAAGTTTTTGTTTGAACATTTTACCTTTATCTTACAATAGACATCTTCAAGAAGACCTAAAATTTGTAGACACTTCACAGTTGAAAGAACTTAACATTAATTAGTCGACACAAAGGTCATCTAAACGTGACCCCAGAGCAATATCAGAAGATCCTCAATCTCTGTACACAGATATATTATAGACCGCTGTAGTAAAGGATCTTCTGACATCACACAGGGGGTCACGTCGAGATGACCTTTGTGTCCACTAATCAATGCGTAGCTTTCATCTAGATGAAACACTATTAATAACATTTCAATTTCGTAATTTTTAGACCAAGGTTTGCAAGCTAATTTAACAGTGGTATTATTCACAGTCTGCGATTGGACGGGTCATTTCAAATTGCGTGATGTAGATGATGTAAACGAGTCACGTATCATAACAATTTCGTCAATAATATCATAATGAGAAAAGGTCATCTGAACATGACCCTCGTTTGAAAAAGACCAGATCTAAATTAGCGAGTAGGTGAGCGGAAAATTTCTGATCGGGTTTTAATCAGATTGACATCTTCAATGAAGAACTAAACTTTATAGACACTTCACAGAACTTAAACTTCACAGAACTTAACATAAATTGGTCGACACAAAGGTCATCTAAACGTGACCCCCAGTGCAATAACAGAAGATCCTCAATCTCTGTACACAGATATATTATAGACTGCTGTAGTAAAGGATCTTGTCATCACACAGGGGGTCACGTCAAGTTGACCTTTATGTCAACTTATCTATGCTTAGCTTTTATCAAGACGAAACATAATTACTAGCATCTTGATTTTTTAATTTCATCTTGATTTTTTAATTTCTTTTATTAGATAGTGATTTGTGAGCTAACTTGACAGTGGTGTTATTCACAGACTGTGATCGGATGGTTTTTTGCAAATTGTAAGACAAAGACGATAGGAACAAGTCACTAAACACAATGATTGTGTCATGAGTACTATAAAAGTAAAGGTCGGCTGAATATGACCAGTAATATGAAGTAGCCAGATCCAAAATAAGCGTGTGTGCAAGCAGATAATTTTAGATTGGGTTTTAATCAGATAGGTTTGTATATTTATTCAATCTATATGGGTTCAATGCCGTGTCAACACATTTTGGTCGTTTTCAGAGTCTAGCACACCTAACCTAGCTTTCCTGGACCATTGTCTATAACCAGTACTCACCTACCCTTCCACAAGGCTGGAAACTTCTCCATATACCTTATTAATGGAGGAAAATTGACATTATTGTCAAATTATTGAGGAAGGGTATAAGCTCCAATAGTGGGATTGGAACCCCCTTTGGGACACCAGTTTGAAATCCTGGTCAACTACCAACTGTGCTACCGACCCAGGTTTAATCAGATAGGAAGATCCAACAACTTATCTATATCAGTTAACAAAGAATGTTCAACTGTCACTGTGAGTCAACTTACAGGCAACTTCATCAAGAGCTGTAATCACTAAGGCATCACATTTCTTGGTGGACATTTTCTCTCGGATCAAACTAACTTTCTCCTGCCATGTTTTACCTTAAAAACAGAAATATATACAAGTAACTGATTATTTTAGAACAGCACAACAGGACAATGTACCAAGCTCTTTCTGCTTCTTAATAGCAGAGTGTTGTACCCTGCAGTTTTTTGTTCCTTCCTATACATTCTTTTCTGCCAACCAGTCATTATCTGAATGCAAGAATAATCACAAAACAGATAGATACCAGTAGCCCAATGACCAGAGGTAATGCTGTGAAGATGGTGAACGTGTGCAAGCATGAAACTTAGACTATAAAATGGAATGCTTTACCAAAACAGGTACAAAGTGCTAAAACTCTAAATTCTTTCAAACAGAGATATATTGTGTGGTGGAATACAAAATCATCTTAAATTATTTTTACTTCTTTTATTGTATATTTGTTGTAAACATGTTTAATCATTTGTCTAATGTTTTACTTTGCTTGTATATATTATGTTAACACGGTTGTTAAGAGGCTCACAGGGAAAATTGGGCTTCGCTAACTGTGTTGCCTCTATAAATAAAGTCTTTATTATTATTATTATAAAATAGCCATTACACTAAAACTTACCAGTATAGAAGGTATCTAAGACAATCAAGCTGTTACAAGGTGGGTCAGGTTGTTCCTCCCAAACTAAATCTATCAAATTCTGACTAACTGGTATTAAACTTTGTCCGTTAGATTTTAACAACTTAGATAATGGTTTCCACACATCTGTCAATATAAAAAATTTAAATATTATTTTTAAGCAGAATATCAACCTGCTGAACACAGCTCCTTTTTCCCCATTCCCTTTGCAGAAATATTTACGTTGAAACAATAACCCATGTGCTCTGCTCTGTAATCGTTAGAGGTTAAAATTTCATTTTTCTAATGAATTCTTAAAACATAGCAAACATCAGTCATCCATTGCATTAATTTTGTCTCTTGTAAGATAACAATCTAATATACAAAATAATAATAGTGTCATAATAAAAAAGTTAACAATAATTAGTTTTAAAACCAGTTTTAAACTTTTTTTAACCCGGGTTGATAGCGTAGTTGGTAGCGCGCAGGAAATTTGTGTCTCCAAGGGGGTACGGGTTCAAATCCAATCCGCGGAGGTTATACCCTTCCATAAAAATTTGACAATAATGTCGATTTTCCTCCATTGATTAGATAATATGGAGAAGTTTCTGTCTTCGTGGGAGGGTAGGTGAGTACTGGTTATAGACAAGGGTCCAGAAAAGTTAAGTTCGGACGCTGTAAAATGACCAAAATTGTGTTGACACGGCGTTAAACCCAATTAAATTATTTTTTTTTTAAATCCAGGAAACCTATAGTAGGAAGAGCTGGCCGTTGCATATATGACTTATAAATGTGTTGAATACGATATTTAATAAAAATAGAAATTGTCATTATAAAGCTTTAATGCTTCCACACCGTCAGTTGGACAAATAACTATCCAGTTTGGGATTTCTGTTCATGTTTAGGAAAGAAAGAGAACAACCTACCTGCTGACATCAAGAAGGGATCCACACCAACTCTACCTCCAAATGGAAGAACTTTAGATAACCACTCACCTTGACTTGGAGTTGATGGAATACCTTTATACATAAATGAATGCTTAATTTGTACATGTGCTCTATTTATTATGTACAATGAAATAGGCTGTTAGCACGGCTCCAAAATTAATGCAAGCTCAGTCACCCATGACAACCAGATTTTTTAATGAGCTACATGTAACTGATATTTTCACACAAAGTTTCAGATAATAAATTTAAAAGAGACTACATTTGTTCAAAGTGATGTAAATGAGCAAGTTTCAGATTCAAATACTTTAATCGATACGTGGCCAGCACAGTTCCAGGTCAATAATGTATGCCAAGTCTGAACTTATGACTTTTGGTAATGAATATAATATACTGTATTAGCCGCTGTTTGCGCCACATATAAAGTTTTAAAAAACCCAAACAAATAACAATGTTATACCATCCTTCATTAATGTCCAATTTCCATCAAGTTGTTTTTCTGCTTGTAAGAAATATCTTCCATCTGTCCATAGACTGGCTTCATTTTCTGTTATAACAGCTGTACCTACAAGTAATGTTAGGAATAATATGAGAACCAGTCAATAATACATTTATTCTCTTGGACTGTAAATAATAACTGAGTGTTGAGCTCACACAGTATGCATTATTTGAGGACTATAATATCTAAAAATATCATCAAAGCTGCAACTAAAGCACTTATATTTGTTGAACAAAAATCCCTAATGGTCTGCTACTAGTTGTATTAATTAATAAAAACCACAGAGATTTTCTTTCAAAATAGTGTTGCAAGTGATTAAAATCAACTCACAAAATTTTTCAAGTCCTATATTTTGTAAATTTGAGCCAGTATGTCATGACTCTGCACACATGTAATTACAACTCCGCCCACATGTACTTACCTGCTGAGCCATCAAATCCTGACACAAAAGATCTTCTACAGTCACATGGTGCAATATACTCACTCTAAAAAATAACAAAACAAAACTAAGTGTATAAAGTTATATCTAATGAGTGTAAAACAGCTCTTCATATATTTATAAGAATCATTTTCAAAAAGGTTGAAATTTTGACAAGAATAATACTTTGTTTTACCACTTTCCATGTGTAACTTTTACCCAGGTCTGTGGGGCAGTAGCCTATCCCAGGATTTACAATCTAGTGTCCTGAATGGGTTGCTAGAACCCTTAATATATTGAAGCACAATCTCGCACCACAGAAATATGATAATGTGATTCCTAATTTTATGATGGGATTATATGTAAAATTAACAAGTGCATGAACAGTGTACTATAAACTACAGTTAAATTCACACTTAAGTTTACACAAAGTGCACTTGAAGTGCACTTCATCCACACATGATGTGCACTAGAAGTGTGCATTAGATTTAATCAGGGTGTATATCGCTGTAGGTAGTTTACATAGAGTGTGAAATCAGATTTATATGATTTGTTTAGTATAAAGTGTCAGTGTATAATAAGGTTTAATCTATTTCAGGAAATGTTACCTGTCCTTAGTATTGTCTTTTGCGTGTTAGTTTCTCAGCTAGTCGACCGGTAGGCTCAACGTCTAGAACTAGAATGCCCCCGGAGATGCTTTGCGATTACCTGCAATGCATCTCAAAGCTCCGCCCTAAAACCGTAACGGAAGAGTTACTTCCCCTGATCAGGTCAGAAACTGTGGGGTAAAAGGGCCTAATGCACAACTCTCAGTCATTAGGATCTAGCGACACAACAAGTTTATCCTGATGTTTAGACCATTTAAAATGGAAATGATTTTTATTATTTTGACTTTGTATACAGACCTGATGAGCATCTCCAGATGGAACAATATAAGCATGTAATGGTTCCTGAACATAAGCTTTGTTTTTCATCAAAGATCGTAGTTTAGATAATATAGCTGTCGTATTTTTAGTAGGCATTGCGTCTTTTATCTGAAAAAAAAACATTATTAGAGCAGGGTTCGACAATAACAATGTCCCATGATTCCGAGGATCCCAAAAAGTTTGGAGGAACCCCTGTGATTTAAGCTAGGGATTCCTTCAGAATCCCTGAAAAATTGCAATATGCTTCAGTGAATTTGTTAAGATTTTTTCACAATTCACAACTGCAAAACTTTATCCATAATTTTTCTATTACTTGAAGAATCCCACATGCTAAGAAGGAATCTCTGAATAACTGACTAGGGATTCCTTTAAGATCCCTGGTTAAAACAGTTAGTATAAAACTCTGATTAGAGTAATAAAACTTATATCATAAATACACCTTTTTTAATTGGGGGACTGAGCCCTTCACTTTGTTTAAAAATTTAATGATACCAACCTCATTTTGAGCACAATTTCAGAGTTACGTATTCCAAGACTGTTATGATCCCTCATCGGCACCTTGACAGATAGACATATACCCCCAAATCTCGTTAAGATAAACTTTCTTTACAAGTAACTTCATTTCATCCGAAAATATTTATATCCGAAATTATTGTTACTTATTTAAGTAGCGTCCTCTATTAACGTCAGCAGAAGATCACAGCGCGATATTTTGATAGAAATACATTTCAAATACATTTTACAAACCTTTCACCACCTTGATCTTAAAAACTCTTGCAGCAAATTGATAGAAATTCTATTTATTCCGAAAATACAACAAATAACTTCCTTTCAAGAGGCTATGTAAAATTAAAACGAGCGAACTTGCAAATCGTTGTCGTCACATATGTCCTAGTCTTGCCGAGGTCTGCCCGCTTCACATGTAGGCCTATGAATCATTCTGAATGTATGTAGAACTTAACTCCAAACAAGTTTAGAGTAGACATTCTCGTTGAAAGTGATTTTGCTTCTAATCACAGAGTGATAATATATATATAGCTGGACCGGGACTCCAACTCGAGACCCCTTATTAACATGGCCCCAGCACGTGTTCTCCAAAACTTAACTACCCCACGTGACTCTAACATCAGTTATTGGCTCCAGCAGTTGAAAATCGCGTATCAGTTTTAAAAAAACCAGATGTACAGTTGTTCAATTCTCAAAAAATGCTACTTTCAAGAGCTTCAAATTGGCTGGACCCTTCTGCTCCCCCCATACCAAGACTTTGCCCTGGACCCTAATTGTCATTCTCGTACCCCGAGGTTATCGAGATTCTCGAATAGCTAGTATTGAGAATCCTACTAGACTTTGGGTACGAGAATGCTACACAGACCCCTCATTCCTAATAACTGGTTGATTAAGTGGTCATCGAGTTACGCACGGGTCCTATTTATATATATATAGGGTCCTTGAGTTATACGTACAAAGCAACTTGTTTGCTACATGTATGTATAGTTCTGGGAAATATGTCACTTTGACTTTACTTACTAAAAAAATAAACAAAGAGAGATCGCCAAACCATGTTTTATGTCTGGTTACATGTACATGTATGACTGCTTGGTCAGTCTTTGCAAGGTCAGGTGTTGAAGTTGTTTGTCCAAAATATTGTTTAACTTAACAGGAAAGAAAATCCATTTAATTTTGACCGGTCAAACTTTTAAACAGATATATAAAAATGAACCTACTTTTCATTTTATAATTATATGACTGTATCTTATTTAGTTTTCTTTGCAGTAAAAGACTGTTTTATTGTTTTCAAATAAGTCAGAGCGTAAACAAACAAGTTTAAAATCACTGGCGAGTCACAGAACTGCTTAATATGTAGAACCATAGTTCGATCTACAATTACTTGCTAATTTAATTTTAAAACTTTTCACCTTTAATTCTGCTATACATGTATAAAAGAATTGACTGTGTTGGCCTTGTCACGTGTGGAAACTATGAGACATGATTGTTAGGTTCAGTATTTGTATATACCAGGTCTCAATTAGGAAAACAGGTCACTAAATTGTATGAAAAAATGAAATTTGGTGGCTTAGATTTGTTTAATCGTCAAACATTGTATTACTTCAGGGTCGGATCCAGGATTTTTTTCTAGAGGGATCCAAACTTGCGAACCCCAACCACATTATACATTGTTTGCAGAATAACGCTACCTAAGTAAAATAAAACTACAGTCACAAATTTCCACAAAGTCGAGCGAAGCGAGTACGAGAAAATTGCTTCTTGCCACTAAAAAATGGCTTACAGTTAAAAATACACTCATGTACGGGTACATTTTGGAAATTTCAGGGGGGTCAGGACCCCCCTGACACACCCGCTGGATCCGTCCATGTATTTGAACTCCGAGCTAGAATAACTTGATAAAATACTGAATACTCATCCATTATGAGTTCTGATTATAGACAATGGTCCTTGAGAGCTATGTTAGGTGCACATGTGGATGTCGTAAAATAACCTAAATTGCGTTGACACGACGTTAAAGCCAGTATTGAAAATATTTCTATAAAAAGAAAATAATTTGCAAAGTAAAAAGTCATAATTATTTGCAGTCAATAAATCAAAATGAATGGTGTAAATATTTTACTTAATTCGTTTAAATTGCTCAGTGACAACGAAAAAGTAGATCATGTTTGATAGTTAATACGGTTTAGCCTGAAGTCCTTAAATATAGTACCGTCACGTGACAACTCTATACGTTTATATGTCAGCCTATATAGGCCTAGACACGTGATTTTCAGAAAGAATACAGACAGTTGCTTTCCCTTTCGGAACAACCTCGGCGACCATCAACGAAAATATACTTCTGCGTAGATCACCGAGGTAGTTTCGAATGTTGGTTTACGTCGAAGTCAAGCATTAGCCAGAATATAATTAAAACAGCACATAAACTAACATTTACATTTTTCCCGAAAATCCCCTCTATAGTCTGTGGTATCTAATTATTTACCCTGAATCTTCTGCACCAAATATTACCCCTTGTATCAAATATAGTGAGGGGGAATTATACCTAACTATTAAACTTCGAGGATTTTCGTGAAGAGAAATGGACAACGCAGTACCACATCCCTGGAACAATATCAGCAGGGAATGACTAAGGTGTGCTGTTGTTCAGAGGTTGTTGCTCTGCAGAGGGTAAACTCAGAGACATAGGTGTATCTAATTCCCTGGTAAACTCAATCAAACTTACACCTAATGGAAATACCAGAGGCTGTTGTTGTACAGAGGATTTGTTCGGTAGAGGGCCGCTCTGCAGCGGTTATACTGTATCAATGTTATCCACTATTTCATGCCATTTAAAGTTACTTGACTGAACGAGAGCTGTCAGAGGAGACAGAGTGCTCGACTTTTCTCAGTTAATCAGTGAATGGGTTTTAATAGTAAGGAGGAAGTAGTAATGATGAATAAGTATTCCAAGTTTGAGCTGAAAATCTTTGACAGTATTGAAGTTTGTAAAAACTTTAACCTTGATTTTAAATGTTTTCTAAGTAAAAAAGTGGCATAACTCCTAAAACAGTGGAGCCAGGGTTACGGATCTTGATACTAAGGTGAAGGTAGTGATGATGAATAAGTATTCCAAGTTTGAGTTGAATACGTTGACAGCATTGAAGTAAAACTTTAACCTTGATTTGCAACGCCAACACCAACGCCAACACCAACGCCAACGTCGGCGCCGTCGCCCGGGTGACAGTATAAGCTCTCATTTTCTTCGAAAAGTCGAGCTAAAATGAAAATCGGGTAAATAAAGTGTTTCATTGCCTTACAAGTTGTTGTTGTTGTTTTTGTAGTAGATCACGTGACTACAACTTCTGATCACTGACTACGTTATGAAAAGGTCTGAAAGTAAGAATTGTCATTGCCGACGATTTTGGGTCAAGGGTTTTGTTTATTTATTTTGTGACGTCAAAATACATAATTATATAATAGTTCAAATTTCATGGCCAATGTGGAGGAAGAAATTAACCTAATAAATAGACTTGTATTTTTAATAGGGAGAATAAAAAGATTTATTTGTCTAGCTTCACTTAACTGAGACAATATTGATCTTGCCCTGACAGCTTATAAAAGTTCGGTTTCTTTACGATTGTTAAAATAGTGAAAATAAATCTTTAAATAAACTCAAGGAACACTGTACTCCAAATGTTTTTGGACAAATGCAACCGTGTCGGTTGCGCATTGGTAGCGCCGGAGAGGTTATACCCTTCCATCAAAATTTGACAATTATGTCAAATTTTCACCATTTAAAAGGTATATGGAGAAGTTTCCGGCCTTGTGGAAGGGTAAGTGAGTACTCGTTATAGACAAGTGTCCCAGAAAGCTAGGTTTCGGTGCGCTGAGCGATGTAAAATGAACTTAATTATGTTGACATGGCGTTAAACCCAGTATATATATATATTACGACGACCGGTGCACCTAACCTAGCTTTCTTGGACCCTTGTCTATAACCAGATCTCACTTATAATCATTTCTTGATAAATAAGTTAACGTTGATTTTAGAATTTGATGACTCAAGGCTTTGTTTCTTTGTATTCGTTAATTTGAATCGGTTGGTTCCAAAAACAGAATTTTGTGCCAGAACGTTTGTCTGCCACCGTAGATATTTTTAAGAGTATAAATAAAACTGTTTTTTCAAATATTGAATTTCCAGATTAAGTACTTTCTTTCATTCATTGTAAGATGTTGACATAAATGACTACATTCTATGAACAAACTACTGAGTTCTTGTACAAACAGTGACATACTTTTTTGACATTTTTACTTATTTAGGAATGGTCACAAATTTTAAGCCAGATTGGAAGATATTGTCAAATATTTGGAACGTCAAAGTCGACGGTTTAAATAGCGACTTTGTTCTTAATATAGGAACCCTTTTTCTTCCCAGCTTATATTATGATATTATTACAAGAGATTTTAACCTCAAAAGTCAAGTACACGTACACTTTGTGGAGAGGTTGAATTGTAGTTAAAATATGTTTTTACAAAATACTTTCATATTTTTTAACATAATTTTTAAAACCCGGCTCAGTGGAGCTGTAGGTAGTCCACCGTGACTTAGAATCAAGTTTCCAGAAAAGTGTTACGGGGTTTAATCCCACCTTGGTGGGGATTTAATTCACAAAATCGACATAATGTCAATGTTAGGATAAAATCACCGTGATTATAGCCTAACATTGACATTATGTCGATTTTCCTATATTATACCAAGGTTATATGATGGAGAAATGTCCGGTATAATGGAAGGGTAGGTGATTAGGCTACTGGTTGTTGATTAAGATCTCTGAAAGCTAGGTTAGGTACGCTGGTCAATGTAAAATAACCATAATTATGTTGATACAGCGTTTAACCAAATACAAATGTACATTGTAAATGAAAACAAACATGCCCTTTAAAAAATGTACGTTGCATAATCCAGGCTTAACCTGGTTCTCTTAAAGTACTAAATACACAAAAGTAAGCTTAAATGATAATGATCTTCAACTGGTAAATAAAAAAGAAGTAAGCTAAAACTTTCCTAATGGCATGCAAAGAAAATGTATGAGTGGTAACCCAAAAACACTTGATCTGAAAAGGAGAGCAACAAAAGTCACTTAATTGGTGTCCACTGCTATTGTAAACATTGAACACAAAATGAAAGAATTGAAAACAAACGGGTCCGTGGTTGAACCACTTATAATAAGTGCCCCCAAAAGGTTCTTAGACAAATTATTTTTTTAAAGAAAACACTGACATTGCTTATCGCTTCTAATTTACCAACATGTATAATTTAAAGCTTTTTCGTGTAACAAAGTCTAAATCAAATATTGATAAACCTATAAATTTTGATTTTAGAAATTAGAGCGGATGATTCTAATTCCTTTCTAATGGTTAAACGTGAATCTATTTCATAGGCGGATGCAGCGGGGGGGGGGGGTCAGGGGGTCCGGACCCCCCCTAGAATTTCCAAAACGACCTGTCCATAAGTGTATTTCTTGACTGTAAGTCATTTTTAAGTAGCATGAAGCAATTTTTCTCGGTGCTAAACATAAATTTAATGGTTATATAGTTTGTATTATAAATATGTTGCATTTTTCTGCAAAATGTGTATAATGTGGTTGTGGTGCCAAAGTTTGGACCCCCCCCCCCCCCCTAGAAAAAGTTCGGACCCCCCTCCCTAGAAAAAATCCTGGATCCGCCCCTGTTTTATCATTGAACGGAATTAGTCCGAAGACTCTTGGCGGGCACTCTACCCTGAGAGTAGAGCAAGTTAAACAGATTATTTATTGACAACTCAAAAGACAAACTATTGACATTTTCTAAGATTTTTTATCAGAAAGTTTTAACAAAGGAAGAAAAAAAATAACAAAGAAACAAAATGATAATCTCTTTCAAAGCAATAACAAATTGTACAATAGTTGAATGAAATTTAATATAGAAATATTTGATCAGGAGACACGGCTAACATATCACGTGACAAATTAGACCAGCTAATAAAGCACGTGACAAGTCAGACAATTCACGTGACGAAAAAAATCGTACCACGTGACGAACCATAATCAGAAACTTAACAGACAATAGAAGTGTTTATAAAGGCTATTTCTAATGATTATTTGACAATAATATTCATATGATGATAAAAAAAAAACATTTTATAAGATATAATTTATAGGGCTGCAGCGAGTATCCGAGTACTCGGATAATCGCGATCTCTTCCAGAAAGTCGAGTACGAATATTCGTCATGTCCGAAATAGTCGGATCGCGATCTAGTTTTGGAAAAAAAAGAAAAACAACCCAGCTTAATTACCACTGAAAACGAGTCGCACTTCTTCTAAAAACTTTAATTTATGTAGGGACTAGATAACCTTGAGTCAAAATTTTGATTGATAAACAAATGAAAAAAGTTTCCCCTGAAAATGCCCATTAAACGTCTGATAGTAATGCTTGGAGTACATGGTTTCCCATTTAGTAAAAGCTTCTGTAATTTTTCACTAATTTTGTTCTCGTATCATGTATTTCCGTATGCTTTTCCATTAACATGTGATTCGTGGTTCGATTCGCGAATCGCTACAAATGACTCGTGGTTCGGATCGGATCGGATCGCCACTTGCTCAACGATCCACAGCCCTAATAATTTACTTATGTCCATATGATTTAATACATATCGCGAATTTCGACGTTACACATAAACATTTCAATATTGCAGCGACTTTATTTTGTAAAAACATGTAGTAACATTTCCATCTCTGATTGTCTTGTTTGTTTTGTTTGATTTTGTTGGGTTTAACGCCGTTGCAACACATTTTATAGGTCATATAACGGCAGTCAGTCAACCTACTCACTCCTCCTGGAACGGCTAAATCTCTGGATTAAGCTGTTAACCAACTACTAAGCGCATACTTTCGTCAGTGACTGACAACTGCCCTACATAATTAAAATCATTGGTAGAAGGAAGAATGGCCGTAGAAATAATTTCAAGAACAAGCTCCACAAAAATATGCCCCGCCCAGGAATCGAACCCACGACCCCTCAATCAGTAGACTTGCGTGCTACCAACTGAACTAGCCGGGCGGCTTTCTCCGATTGTCGAGCAAATATAAATTGTAATACAATATATAAACCAACAGAATGAAACCAGCAAACTTTGAATATATTATAATACGTGATTAAGTATTCGTACATTCCTGACTGAAAATATATATCGTTTTCTACGAGACAATATATTAAGTTGACTAAACACAGTTGAGAAAAAAACCAATCCATTCGTAAACCAAAGTCTTAAGAATTTAAGGTGACCTATTTGCCATCATTCCGACGAGAGCCACGCCTCATAAAACTGCTTAAGTCTAACAGACGTGAGGTGGCTCGTCCGATGAAAGCCATTACTCCTTAAACCACTGATTTAAGGTGGTTCATTTAATATTGTCGTTGAAAGCCAATCTGATTAAAACCCGATCTAAATTTTTCCGCTCGCATACTCGCTAATTTAGATCTGGACTTTTTCAAACGGAGGTCACGTTCAGGCGACCTTTTCTCATCATAATATTCATGACGAAATTGTTATGATACGTAACTTGTTTACATCGTCTACGTCACGCAATTTGAAATGAGCCGCCCAATCGCAGACTGTGAATAATACCGCTGTTAAATTAGCATGCAAAAATTGGTCTAAAATAGAAATTACGAAATCAAAATGTGATTAATAGTGGTTTCGTCTAGATGAAAGCTACGCATTGATTGGTCGAAACAAAGATCATCTCGACGTGACCTTCCACGGAGAAAGTAAAGATCCTGTACGACAACGCTCTACAGGATATCTGTTTACGGAGATTGGTTGAAAGCCATCCCACCTTAAACTTCTACAATCTAACGTGAAAGACTTATATACGTTAAATCTGTACGTCATATTTTTAATTAAATTTCAACATCGTCATTGCCAATTGTTGTTCGACTCTGAAGTTGAAATAAGGGATCATGAACATCATACCATAAAACAGGGAATATAGTCACGTGATTTACAACAGCAACTAATAAGGGTCACCGTTCTCCAATCAAAAATGTCCAAAGTATTCACAATGGTAAAAGATACCCCGCCTCAAAAATCTCAACTTTACCATAAATGGTGCGTTGAACAGTTCACAATTTTGTCATACAACATAATTAGTATTTTCAATGGTCGCTGTATTTTCACCCATTTTGACCAATAGTTATTCAAACTGACCTTGCAGATCGATTAACTAACTTTTGTGATCATGTGGAACAATCGTGACATTACCAAAAACGTCGAAATCAGGGGCGACAATCCAATAATCTTATTATACACCGTATTATCAGGAGTTATCATCCTTAGATTATACTTTTACTTATAACTGGCTTGATAGCCACTATTTAGTCATAATGAACCTGTTGACCAGTTAAAGATAATTTTTGTAGAGCAAAAATGTTAATGTATTATAGCTTCGAAAATGTACACGTTAATAAATATATATGTTCTGTTCTATTCTGTCCCAACAAAACAATACAGTTTGCTAGCAAGCATATTTTCTTAAATGCAATTTCATTTTACAACAAAAAATATTGAGTTGCTAAAATACATACATATGTAAATGCATAAACAAACTAAAAAGTTATATCCGAATTATAAGTCGGCGAAAAAAGGTAACACAAATGTACATGTATACTAAAATCACAAAATGCCTTTTCTCAAGTCATATTTACATGTATGTAAAGTATCACAGAGTATTATAGATTTAATATCAGTAAACAAAAAATAATAAAAATATCACAGAAAAGTTTAACAATAGAAAAGTCCCTGCTGTAAGATTGAGCGTCTATTCTCAATACGAAAATAAATATTGAAAACAGTCATTCGAAAAGAAAGAACAAAATCAACTTCGACTGCATGTCTGCAACATCTTCGCATTTTCGTTTTTTCTAATCTTTGCGGCATAGGAACAAAAATACAACAAAATAAATACGACAATACGTCAGATAAAATGGGTCGTTTTTTCGCATTACATAATGTCGTATAGTTCTATTTTATTAACCTGTCACAATTTGAATAATTACGCGGTCACTGAATGCGTTTTAATCAACTTCTTTTTAATCATTGAGCCACGGATCCTTATTAATTATTGATGATCTAACTATATATGCGGCGATTTTGAATATCGGGGAAATAACAAGTTCGAAAGCAGTTAAAAATAACAGATTCAGTGACCGTGTTATTATTCAAGTTGTGACAGGTTAATAAAACAGAGCTATATCTTCGTTTTTTTCGTTTTTCGGCACGAAGATTTAAAAAAAAAGAAGGCACGACAAATACTCAACTATCAGACACTTTCACTCAGTCGTTTGTCTTTTTCAAGTTTCATGACATCAGAAAAAAATGCTTCAAGGAAAATAAAGCTTATTTCATCATTTTTCATGAAAACCCACATATCTGTAAGACCTACATTTTCCCGAATGCCAATTCAGAATGAATTTCCCTCAAATAATCAACTCCACGACGTTGATTGTATGGAAACACTGACAGCGTTCTTGCTTTGTTTTAAATTAGAAATTTTGCAAAACTTATAAATGTCATGAAAGACTTGAAATTTGACACAAGGTTTATAAAAAATCGATCTGATCATCCAGCGATAGCGATCGTCATTAGTATATTTCGAAAAAAGCTATTTTTCAAAGGTACTAGTTAACAGATTAGGTTAAGATTTTTCAATATTTTCAAACTAACATTCAGTGTCTGTAATTGTGTCAAAACATAAGTCTTAAAATCTTAGGACAAACTGACCTATAGATTGCAAGAAATATACAATAAAAGTCACAGAAATGCACTAGAATTGTCTATACCGTGACATACGGGGTAGATTTTTACTACTTGTAACACCATCATTTGTTGTTGTATGTCAACTTGCACTAAAATTGTCATTATCAAAACACTAATTTTCTGCTTAAAAATGTTTCCATACAATTTTGATAGCTTCAGAAAAAGTTGATGTTTAAGCTAAAATCTGTGAATGAGTACCTTTAAAGAACACGTAAAATTTAGTACAGCGGTTATTGGTTTGAAATTGGATGATGTCTTGAAATATCTTCATAGAATTAAAACAACATGTGTTCATAAGTTGGTTTTGGAATCATGGTTGATGAAGATTAGACAAATATCGCCGGTAGTGTAAGTCCAAGAGCTATGAAGAAACCAACTATCAACATTGAAGGTCGAATAAATTCTCCTGAAAATAGTATAAAATCAAAGCACTATAAATACTGATGAAATAATGCTGTTGAAAGTTTTTAATGAATTTAACGTCGTGTCAACACAATTTAGGTCATTTTACAGCATCCAGCGCACCTAATCTAGCTTTCCTGGACGCTTGTATATAACCAATACACACCTACCCTTCCACAAGGCCGGAAACTTCTCCATATTATCTAATCAATGGAGGAAAATCGACATTATTGTCAAATTCTCATGGAAGAGTATAACCTCCCCAAGTGGAATTCGAACCCGTACCCCTTTCGGGACACGAGATTCCAAATCCCGGCGAGCTACCAAATGCGCTATCGACCCGGGTTGGTGTTGAATGACAAAAAAGCTAATCACAAGGTTCCTCTCTTGTAAAAACTTAAAACAATCTTAAAAGTGTGTTTTTTTTCCAGATGTATATGCTACCTTAATAATAAATTTATAGTTTGCTACAGTCTATGTTTAGAAATATAATCATGCTGAGAAAACTCATGATCTCGAACTGCGATTATAACGATATCGCCCGAGTAATCCGCATGACATTTTACAGTATTTTCAATCGGACTGATTCGGTTTTGTTCCCGAGAGCCAAATGAATGAAACTACCGATATCTAACTCTGTCTGGTATCAAGAAAGGGACATCGACAAATGATAATTATTACTAATAAATATGATAAAAAATCACTAACGTACCTTTCGATCCTAAACTTTGATCATTAAGCATACAGGAAGCTGTACATGTAGATGATGACGCCATTGGTGACGATGACGTCATGGATGACGATGACATGATCGTACTCGAAGGTGTTGTTGATGAACTTGAAAAACTTGAGGTTCCAGAACTCGACACTGGCGATGGAGTTATAGAACTTGATGACGAGTAATAGGAACTTGAGGAGCTTGAACTTGTGCTTAAATAAGTTGAAGAAGAACTATACACTGACGAGCTTGAACTTGGGCTTGAATAACTTGAACTTGGGCTTGAATAGCTGGAAGAAGAACTATAAACCGAAGAGCTTGAACTTGGGCTCGAATAAGTTGAAGAAGAACTATACACTGACGAGCTTGAACTTGAGCTTGAATAACTTGAACTTGGGCTTGAATAGCTGGAAGAAGAACTATAAAATCTAGAGCTTGAACTTGGACTTGAATAACTTGAAGAAGGGTAGTTGTACGAGCTTGAAGATGAATAGGTTGAATAACTTGAAGAAGGGTAGTTGTACGAGCTTGACGATGAATAGCTTGACGATGGGTAGTTGTACGAGCTTGAAGATGAATAGGTTGAATAACTTGAAGAAGGGTAGTTGTACGAACTTGAAGATGAATAGGATGACGATGGGTAGTTGTACGAGCTGGACGATGAATAGGTTGAATAACTTGAAGAAGGGTAGTTGTACGAGCTTGAAGATGAATAGGTTGACGATGGGTAGTTGTACGAGCTTGAAGATGAATAGGTTGACGATGGGTAGTTGTACGAGCTGGACGATGAATAGGTTGAATAACTTGAAGAAGGGTAGTTGTACGAGCTTGAAGATGAATAGGTTGACGATGGGTAGTTGTACGAGCTTGAAGATGAATAGCTTGACGATGGGTAGTTGTACGAGCTTGAAGATGAATAGGTTGAATAACTTGAAGAAGGGTAGTTGTACGAGCTTGACGATGAATAGGTTGACGATGGGTAGTTGTACGAGCTTGAAGATGAATAGCTTGACGATGGGTAGTTGTACGAGCTTGAAGATGAATAGGTTGAATAACTTGAAGAAGGGTAGTTGTACGAGCTTGAAGATGAATAGGTTGACGATGGGTAGTTGTACGAGCTTGAAGATGAATAGGTTGACGATGGGTAGTTGTACGAGCTTGAAGATGAATAGGTTGAATAACTTGAAGAAGGGTAGTTGTACGAGCTTGAAGATGAATAGGTTGACGATGGGTAGTTGTACGAGCTTGAAGATGAATAGCTTGACGATGGGTAGTTGTACGAGCTTGAAGATGAATAGGTTGAATAACTTGAAGAAGGGTAGTTGTACGAGCTTGAAGATGAATAGGTTGAATAACTTGACGATGGGTAGTTGTACGAGCTTGAAGATGAATAGGTTGAATAACTTGAAGAAGGGTAGTTGTACGAGCTTGAAGATGAATAGGTTGAATAACTTGAAGAAGGGTAGTTGTACGAGCTTGAATAAGTTGAATACCTTGAAGATGGGTAGTTGTACGAGCTTGAATAAGTTAAATAACTTGAAGAGGGGTAGTTGTACGAGCTTGAATAAGTTGAATAACTTGAAGAGGGGTAGCTGTAAGAGCTTGAATAGGTTGAATAACTTGAAGATGGGCAGTTGTACGAGCTTGAATAAGTTGAATAACTTGACGAAGGGTAGTTGTACGAGCTTGAATTAGTAGAATAACTTGAAGAGGGGTAGTTGTACGAGCTTGAATAAGTTGAATAACTTGACGAAGGGTAGTAGTACGAGCTTGAAGATGAATAGGTTGAATAACTTGAAGAAGGGTAGTCGTACGAGCTTGAATAAGTTGAATACCTTGAAGATGGGTAGTTGTACGAGCTTGAATAAGTTAAATAACTTGAAGAGGGGTAGTTGTACGAGCTTGAATAAGTTGAATAACTTGAAGAGGGGTAGCTGTAAGAGCTTGAATAAGTTGAATAACTTGAAGAGGGGTAGTTGTACGAGCTTGAATAAGTTGAATAACTTGAAGAGGGGTAGCTGTAAGAGCTTGAATAGGTTGAATAACTTGAAGATGGGTAGTTGTACGAGTTTGAATAAGTTGAATAACTTGAAGAAGGGTAGTTGTACGAGCTTGAATAAGTTGAATAACTTGACGAAGGGTAGTTGTACGAGCTTGAATAAGTTGAATAACTTGACGAAGGGTAGTTGTACGAGCTTGAATAAGTTGAATAACTTGACGAAGGGTAGTTGTACGAGCTTGAATAAGTTGAATAACTTGACGAAGGGTAGTTGTACGAGCTTGAATAAGTTGAATAACTTGACGAAGGGTAGTTGTACGAGCTTGAATAAGTTGAATAACTTGACGAAGGGTAGTTGTACGAGCTTGAATAAGTTGAATAACTTGACGAAGGGTAGCTGTACGAGCTTGAATAAGTTGAATAACTTGAAGAAGGGTAGTTGTACGAGCTTGAATAAGTTGAATAACTTGAAGAGGGGTAGTTGTACGAGCTTGAATAAGTTGAATAACTTGACGAAGGGTAGTTATACGAGCTTGAATAAGTTGAATAACTTGACGAAGGGTAGTTGTACGAGCTTGAATAAGTTGAATAACTTGAAGAGGGGTAGTTGTACGAGCTTGAATAAGTAGAATAACTTGACGAATAGTAAGGATAGGTGTACGAGCTTGAGCCTGAACTGTAATATGAAGAAGAGCCCGCGTATTTGGACGAAAATGATGAGAACCCTGGGTAGGAATATGATGTACTTATTCCATTTACATTTTGGATAAGTTCACCTGAAAAAGAAAATTTATTGTAAATACATTTGATAGTGATTAACATAGCCAACAAAACGCTTGGAGACAAAAGAAATTTAAAATTCTTAAATACATTTAAGTATACAGTGAAAAGATGCGTTGAAACAGACAAAATCAAAGTACTGATAGTACCGATGAGTCGGTGCTAGCAAAATAAAGCAAACGTTAATCATGATAGCAAACTAGCTATAGGTAAAAAAAAAATGTTTGTCCTCTTAACAGAAAAGTGCGGTTTTTACAAGAGCAAGAGTTAAAGTGTACGACCTTTATTTCAAACCCGCATATAAAAGATTAATTCTCTGCTTCAGTCTTTTTTTAAAAACATAATCACGATGACGGTGTTCATTTTCTCGGACTGGGAATATATTGATATCGCCAAAGTAATCCGCATGGAATTTTGCAATTTTTTGAATCGGACTTGCTTGGTTTTGTTCATAAGAGTCAATGCAAATTGTCGAAACTTCTGATTGATAAAATCGGTACTTTTGTCACGTGATTTAGACGCTGTGATCGACAAGAATTTCAAAGATTACCTGGTGAATGCAGCAGAAACACCACCACACAAAGGAAATGTTTTGAAAACATCTCTCCGAAACTGAAAATAAAAAAAACAACGGTATAAAAATATATACAAATGTACATGTAAAAGACACCGTACATGTGCTCTTATTAAATGCACACATTTCATTGGTTGAGAGCGAAGTACTAAAAACTTATTCCTCTTTGCTTTTTGTCTTCAAGGAAGTTCTGTGTATTTTGACTGGTGCTGTTCGTGTTATATTTTCAAACTATTTTCTAGTGCGTTCAAATCACTTGACCCAGTTGATTTAAACATAGAAAATGTTTTTATATATTTCTATGTGTGTAAGATTGTAGTTTGATTAATATGTTATGCTACAAGCCCATAAACATAAATTTAGCCGTGAGGGCACCGTACGGGCGCCGTGCGATCAAGCTCTGCAAGGACTCGTACGAACTTTTGCGTACCCATACAGACTGTTACGTTTTACCAGGGTCCGTGAGATGAGCCCTGGATACACGTATCAGTTTCAAAGTCAAATCGTGAACACAATCGTGGCCGAGTAAGGATTAAACTTGCATATCTGCCAGCTACGGCTCCGTACGGGCGTATTGTTATGTGCCATGTGCGTACCGTCACCTTAATACGCAAGGCTTTCCACGGACTACGGCTGTTTGCACTTGTGGGTACGCAACAAGCCATGATTTTATGGGACTGAGGCATTACCTGATAATTACCTTTTAGTCAAGATAATTTTACAATGAATAAACAAGTTATTTTTTAAATATCTAAATATCGTAAAGTGTCGAGTTATATCAATTTTAAAAATACCATGGTAGTCACGTGATCCTTAGACGGTAAACAAACACCTGCTTTCCGTTGATTTCTTGAATTATCAAAAATGTAAAGTAAGCAAATATCACATAAACAATTGATATTTTTCTTTTTTATAAAAATGCCTGCATTTGCTTGTGAATCGCCATTGTATTTATAAATACTTCGCACAAAATTGTAAATTAATAATCTAGATTACTGCGCGTCTCAAGTTTGCTCCTTTGTCATGATAAAATGTGAATAATTTTTATCCTACAATTATGGACTTAAGTCAGTTATCTTTCCCTGATACAATCTGAAGCAATCCAATTGGTAAGTAGGTCCTTACAGTTGGAATCCTCGGATTTTATCATTGAATTCCTATGTAAGGATAACAAAATATTTTTTATCTAATATCTTTCTTGTTAATGAAGATATTAACAGAAGTGGTGAAATTTAGATAGTTCTTTACCCTAAAAATACTTAGCTTGAATTTCAAACAAATTAAATGATTTACAAAAATGTTATTAGGATTAATTTTGGCAAATTTACATTGAAACGTAAGGGTAAAATTCAAGTAATCCAACTAATTAGACCTACCTATTTGAAGAGTTAACAAGGGGAAAATAACTGACTAAGGTCCGTTATATGTATTTTGTCCACTGGATTTTGAATGGCATTGTAAAGTTTTCGAAATCTCTGATAATTCAGGAAAAGTAGGACAACATCAGAGGGGGTTGGAGTCAAACAACGTCACAAGAAAGTTAGATCAAATATCAACGTTGAAGAAACCAACCAATTATTCATTACAAACTTATGTCGATATGTATCTTGTTACATTTCATTTAAAAGTTCATTTTTAAAGCTGTTCGTTCACAGATTTTATCTTAAATATCAACTTTTCCAATATTTCTTAATCTTGTAGAAACATTTATGAAATCAGTAAAGCGGTGTTCCGATAATGACAGTTTTAGTAAAATTTGACATTCGGCTGTTCAAGATTGTGATTTTATAAATAAAAAACTACTCTGGTATTGTGCGTAAAGTTTGACCCCGACCTGACCTTAATGCAAGAATATTCATTACATTGAATACGAATGTAGTATTAATGCTCGATTACACCGTGACCGTGAGGATTATGAGTTAAAATTGAACACACAAACATAATTTTACAATCGCTGCCGAAGTGTAGAATAGGCGTTGTCCTGTTTTTCTTCGGGATATGTGTAGATAACTATTAGATGCAAATGTGAAAGGTCAGATCGGGGTCAATATTTACACTTTATACATGACAGATAATTTACCAACATTTTGTTACTTTTCTGTATTTCTCACAATCTTTAGATCACAATGCCTTCAATATTAAAACTAATTTTCTTAACACAATTACGAAAACGTATAGGTATTTTTTCAATTTTGTTTTGATAGCTGCTGATAATTTTTAATGATATATCAATTTGTCTTTGAGTTGTTATTCATTACAGCAATTATCTTCTCTTTCATGATCATATTTTTTTCCGATATATTATATCGTGATCTTTGTGTTCATTTAAATGCAGTGGGGGTTGAATTCAATACGTTGGGTTTTTATTTCTTATTAAAAAAGAATTACGTAATTCAAATTTAATGAATTTTTTTAGGAGTAAAAAAAATGTGATGATATCATTCGACAACTAGATATTCGAATTATTATAATAATGTTCATTTCAGTAGGTATAATTTGAGGAAAAAAACGTTAATCAATGCTCACTGAGTACCAAGGACCTTATATACATATTTATGAATTAGTAGTCTACAATTTAACAATCAGAGCACTATTATACATAATATGCCATGGCAACAGAGCCGCAAAGTATACCGTGCAATATGGCTATATATATTTAATATAGAACTTTACTGTGTACCTAGACTTTAGTTTTTATTTTAGCAAACATTTTGAGCATGTATAGATCGTATCAATAGGTCATTTGTGTTCATGTATTTAATATAAGGGACTTCCCCACTCAATAGATAAACAAAGTACCTCAAATAATGGAATCCCCCACTCAATAGATAAACAAAGTACATTAAACAATGGACTTCCTCACTCAATAGATAAACAAAGTACATCAAATAATGGACTTCCTCACTCAATAGATAAACAAAGTACATCAAATAATGGACTCCCCCACTCAATAGATAAACAATGTACATCAAATAATGGACTTCACCACTCAATAGATAAACAAAGTACAGCAAATAATGGACTTTCCCACTCAATAGATAAACAAGGTCCATAATATTACGAATTAAAACAGACCACAACTATATTTAGCATCTTTTATAATCAGTGCACATGTACATGAGTATAATTGTACTAAAATAATTCGCGGTTTTATGTCGACATGTTAACAAATTATATTAACGGTCACAAACCAAGCTATTTCATACGGAAACGTATCAGGGCCTCAACTTATCTAAAATTTCCCGTCAAGTCGACTTGGTTTTTCTCGAGTTGACCAAAAACATCACATGAAGACGTAAAGATTAATGCGAGAAGTTTTAATTATAAGTTTGGTAAGCAAGTTGATATACATGTAAAACTAGTAGTTTTAAAGTATTGGCAAGTACTGATTAGAGTGCGAAAAATGACGAAGATATCCAAAGTCATGAATAATCTCAACTTTGTTCTAATCACATTTTTTTCTATTTCTCAGGTCACAATATTCATAAGCCGCCCGACTAGCTCAGTTGGTAGCACGCAAGTCTACTGATCGAGGGGTCGTGGGTTCGATTTCCGGGCGGGGCATACTTTCGTGGAGCTTGGTCATGAACTTATTTCTACGGCCATTCTCCCTCCTACCAATGATTTTTAATTATGTAGGGCAGTTGTCAGTCACTGACGAAAGTATGCGCTTAGTAGTTGGTTAACAGCTAAATCCAGAAATTTAGCCTTTCCAGGAGGAGTGCGTAGGTTGACTGACCTCCGTTATAATGACCTATATAATGTGTTGCTACAAAATGTACGGCGTTAAACCCGACAAACAAACAAACAAACAAACAAACACAATATTTATATAACTATCATAGAGGTCTTTTTTTGTAACATACATAAAAAATCTAGCATAGCAATGTAAATAGTTACTACTCGCACGTAAAATTTGTTATTTTTTATATTTTAGAATTACCAACCAATGTCTGTAATTGTGTTTAGAAAACGAATTCTTAATATTTTAAGACAAAATGATCTATAAGTTGTGAGAAATATACAATAATGTAAAAGTCCATAAAAAAGGCGATAAAATCATATACATGGTACGATGGTACTATAGGTTTAAAAAGTGACACAAAATACTCTCTAAGTTATTGTCTATAACCAGTACTCACCTACCCTTCCACAAGGCCGGAAACTACTCCATATTATCTAATCAATGGAGGAAAATCGACATTATTGTCAAATTTTCATGGAAGTGTATTACCTCCCCTCGTGGGATTCGAACCCGCACCCCCTCGGGTACAAGATTCCAAATCCAGGCGCGCTACCAACTGTGCTATCGACCCGGTTACTATCTAAGTAATCATTTAATGTCATCATAGTATTATTTAAAATGAGTACGAGTATTTACTTTGAAGAATTTTAAAATGGAAATTTAACAATAAGGTGCAGGTCGTATCTGGCGCTAATTCTATTTTAATAGCTCTGCAATAGATTTCAAATAGGTAATAATTATGCAATTGAGTCGAGCTTTCCAAATTCTGACCTCCCGGAGCTCCGCCCTAATTTCCTTTATTGGGGGCGACAGTTTCCTAAGATTTCCCTACGATTTTCATATTAATACATATTAAATACTTTGGAACCCTTTTTATTTTTTGAATATTTTTATTTTATTTTTAGTAAATACGAAATTATTATTTCGATAACAACGCAATAATAGTTATTACTTTACTTCCAATAAAATCGAAACAATATTATTTACTAGTATCGAAATGAGTCCAAATTTAAAGAAATAAAAATGCAGTATTACTTATTTCAATGTATTTTTTTCATTATTAATTCGTCAAGTTTTAAAATAAATCTACCTATAAAAGTACATGTAAAATGTAATAAACTGTTAATGTATAAATTTGTCGCACAAAAACTGTGAAGTAGATATTAATTCTTTGATTTTATTTTTGTTTGATTGAGTCCTAAATATTACTGAAGGAAATAACTCACATACTCAACAATCATTAGAATGTTAAATAATAGAGCGCCTGCTCTGAGTCTGAGAGCCAAACACAAATAAGTACACACACATGTAGAAGCAGTAGTCCAGTGGTAGGACGCGCGCTTATGGATCGAGAGGTTCTGGGTTCGAATCCAACTAGGGGCACTGCTACTTTCCTTGTGCAAGTCATTTACCTGCGATTGCTTCACTCCACCCAGGTGTAAATGGGTACCTGCGAGGGTGGTATGATTCTGTTGCGCCAAATTTGTCGGCTGCACTAATAAGCGGAGTAAAATGACTCCCCAGGGAGATTGATAGATAGATACCAGTAGCCCAATGACCAGGGTTAATAGCTGTTAAGTCGTTGAACGTTCCTAAGCATGAAACTCAGTCCCATAAAATCGTGGCTTGTTGCGGACCCGTACGTGCAGACAGCCGTACTCTTTAAGTTATATATTTATTGGAGTTAACACCGTGTCAACACAATTTAGGTCATTTTACGGCGTCCAGCGCACCTAACCCAGCTTTCCTGGACATTTGTCTATAACCAGTGATCACCTACGTTTCCACAAGGCCGGAAACTTCTCCATATTATCTAATCAATGGAGGAAAATCGACACTATTGTCAAATTTTCATGGAAGGGTATAACCTCCCCAGGTGGGATTCGAACCCGTTACCCCTATCGGGACACGAGATTCCGAATCCCGGCGCGCTACCCCTAGTCTTTAATGAAAGTTAAAATCTTCTATGCCAAATTAATGAATTGTCTTTTTTAATAATTATCAAAACTGATAGCATCAGAACTCATGAACGTTTCCCTTAAAACTTGCTTCTTCACAAATTTCAACTTCAGTATTAACTTTTCTTGTATGGAAAAATTTTGGAAGCAGTTAAGCGTTGTTCTGGTTATGCCAATGTCTGCGCAAATTGACATACAAAAGTAAAAGATGGTTATTTTTGGGGGGTTTCAAAAGTCTTCCCCGTTAGTAATGGTAAAGATGTTTTTAGTGCATTTTTTGCGACTTTTTCATATTTCTTTTACTCTATAGGTCATTTTGCCTTAAAATGTAAAGAAGTTATTTTCTAAACACAATTGCAGACACAGGCAGATTATTTGAAAATACAATGTATTTTTAAAAAATTCCAAAATCAGAGCGCGAATGACTTTTTTATATAAATATAGCATTTCCGACATGGTGATAAGGCCAATAGCTACCTCTTTAAAATAATTATAATAAAACGTCATAAAGTGACACATTTAAAATTCACTTTTATGTTTTAATATTTTAATTTATCTATGCATACTCACTTTGCTTTTTTTCTGCAATTAAATCCAAATATTTATAAAATCTTTTTAGTCAAACAAAAGTTCCTTAACCCCGATCCTGAGGCACTGACGTTTGACCACGAAATGTTTCAACTAACTTTATTGTTTCTTTTATTCAACAAGAACTTTTATTGTGAAATGTTTTCTTTAAGGTTTATGACGGAACTATAAAAAATCGTATGAAAAATATTGACATTAAACTAACAGTAGTTGAATGAAGATTTTCTCTTTAAAGACGATTCATTAAAAGTGGGGTTTAATCACTATTGGCCGTCAATTATAAACAGACCCAAACATTGATCATACCATTACTGTGTATGGTAGCCTGTGTTTGCCATCATTCATTTAAAAAAAATACACTTTTACTGCAAGGTAATCGAGCGCCAAACATATTTTAATTTTCTCATATTGAATTTATGTCACAGAGTTTTTCCTCTGGATAGGTTTAAGGCCACAACAAATTGATCATATGTTCTATGGATTCGCTTGCACCTTAATTTTGATGGTTTTTACACACAAAAAAAATATTTCCTCGCTCGCTCATAAAAAGTTGGTCAAACCGCTACATAAAGCAAGTGAATGAAGACTTTTTTTTCTTCGCTCACTCGCTTCATTTTTTTCCAGAAAAATCCGTAGAACATATGATCAACTTGTTGTGGCCTAACGCATTTCTAAATAGTCTCGTTTCGGGAATTTCTTATTCGATTGGTAAGCACCGGAACCAGAAGCGTTCCGAATGTGCGAATTTAGATCGAAAAAATGAGGGAATGTTATCTCCCTTAAGTGTCCCTTTTATATGATTTTTAAAAGGAACAAAGGGAGGTAACTTAAACCGGAAGTGATCGACACAAAAATCAGTTTGGACAGTATACAAAAATTAATCCGCCAAAACTCTCGCGATGAAAAAGACATTCGCCTTCCATATAACTTGCGCGTATGTGTGTCAAACTAGCTACCCCTTCTGTACACTAAATTTGATATATCTTGCGAATTAACAGCGCTACGACCCCGGGCTGTTGTTTTTGCACTTTTATTGAAAAAATATTAATGGCAAAAACAGTGCACCATACTTTCTCAGATACAATGAACGTCAAATAGTAGGATGAGCGCACTAATAGTGTTAACACCCTTTATTGAATGATAGATCATATTTGTATTTGGTATTATTATAAACTTCTCCCCCTAAGAAAGTAAAAACAATCTCAGTACACTTTAACCCAGGTACGCTTAACATAGTTTGCGACCGGAACAATGTTTAATCTGTCTGCAGTTTTTGACTAGGTCTGCACTCTAAGCCGCCCGGCTAGCTCAGTCGGTAGCGCACAAGTCTACTGATCGAGGGGTCATGGGTTCGATTCCTGGGCGGGGCATACTTTCGAGGAGCTTGGTCATGAAATAATTTCTACGGCCATTCTCCCTCCCACCACTGATTAAAAATCATGTAGGACAGTAGTCAGTCATTGGCGAAAGTATGTGCTCAGTAGTTGGTTAACAGCTAAATCCAGAGATTTAGCCTTTCAAGGAACAGTGAGTAGGTGGGCTGACCGCCGTGATATAAACTATAATGTGTTGCGACGGCGTTAAACCGAACAAACAAACAAACAAATCCAAGTAATCGCGAAAACGTGTCGCAAGTGTCGTAAAAGTTCGGACACCCTAAAACTGATGTGAAAATCGCAATTTAAACTTATCAAAGGGAAACAACTTTGTAATAAAAAATTTGTGAAGAGGATCCAGAGTAAACAAAAACAATTAAAAAGCTAATATGCCATTCTCGGAAAATAAGTTCTTTAATTCGTAATATCTTTAATATTTTGACTGTTGCAGATATTAGACGAAAACAAGTCTCCTTCTTTTTGATGATCACGTGAATATTAGCCCTGATAATTGTTAAACTCCCTGCAGGGGTTATTTCCCTTTTTTATAAATCAGTAACAACTGCCACCACAAGTAAATTCGTCCCTTAGAGAGCCGATTATTTTCTCATCTTTTTTACATTTCAATACATTGGTGTCACGTGGTATTTCTAGCGTCACGTGATTTACTTGTTGGCAGTGGTTAAGTAGCAAAGACATTCGGAACACCTCGACCTTTCGTAAATGAATTCGTAGCGAATGGCCGAGGAGATCCGAATGGAAGTAAAGCGTGACATAAGCACTTAGAGGAGTAAGGATAACTGTTATGAAGAAAGCGACGATCAAGGAAACAAACGTCTTTGGTTTTACTGTATTATATTCTGTGGACGTTTTTTTTTAATTTTTAAACTTGTGAAATTTTCAACCTTCAATTTATTATGTCCTATATAACTCTATGACCACGTGATTACATAATACTTTTTATTAGATAGGCCTACGCGATAGTTGATCTGATATAATTGTATTTCAAATTGTTTAATGACAAACCTCTATTCAATATTAAAATGAAGTAAAATTGCTCTACATTCTATGAATTGTATAATTAAATAACTATGTGTAATTTGCACTATAAAGTGCTTAAGAAACTGCACAATACTGCAACACTTGTTGTGATTTAGGCGCAATCTTGGATTGAGTTGCGTGGATTGTTTGAAACCAGTTATAATTTTGAAGTCTTGAGTTAAAATCTTGCCCACGTAATGTCATAAGTTTTTCTTATATTTTGTTCTTTTAATGTTTATATTATCATTTTTGCCAACAGTCATTCTTGAAAACTCCGTCACTTGAAACATTTGTCACTTTTCTCTAAATATCAAGCAATTTATGTGAAGAAAGTTTTACCCAAACCAGTTGCCTGTTCAATTACCCTAAACGTTCCAAAACGTTTCGTAACGATACATTCGGAACTCCTAGGCCATTCGCTGCGAATAATCTAATCTAATAAACAAATATACGACCGTTAAGGCAATGAGTGATGTTTCAAAATTTACGGACTAAAAACGAAACATCACTCATTGCCTAAACGATCGTATATTAGTTTATTAGATTAGATTATTCGCAGCGAATGGCCGAGGAGTTCCGAATGTATCGTTACGGAATCGTTACGGATCGAATTTTTGGAAGGCACTTTGAATTACTTGAAATTTAAGTCGCAAATTATTTTCACCCGATTTTGAAATGAAATAATGATTTGAATGTAAATTGAAAGTTGAAAAGTTTCCTTTAAATCTCCAAAGTAAGACAGCAATTAAATTTTTATAACGTCGCACTTGGAGGTCAGCATACAAACTTTTATTGTAGACATGTTTGATAATGATCTAGATCTAAATTTGGAACATATACTGAACACTTGTCTATATTCAACAAAAAACCCGAAACCCTGTTGTTCTGCGTATTTAATAAAATACAAATATACCCCCCTCATTTTAATAATAATAATTATATCAAATAATCACATATCGCTAGTTTACGGAGCTCCTTAAGTGGCACTTAAAAATATTTTTACCCCTTATACGTTAAAACATATTCAAACAAACTGAACTTTTAAATTGCTATAATAAGTCACTCTTTCTATTTGTATAATGTTTTAATGAAGACGGTCAATGCTAAACACACATTGTTTATAAAAACGAGCTGTAAAAAGAAGCAATATGCAGTTACTTCCCTTTGTTAACATTATTATATATTTAAATGTTTGACCAGTAGCCTTTTCAATTACAACAAACGTTCCGAAACGTTCCGTAACGGGCCATTCGCTGCGAAAAATCTCCGACATATTTAGACGCTATTTTGAAACTACCAGTGTTAAAGTAAACAAATATACGATCGTTTAGGCAATGAGTGATGTTTCTTTTTTAGTCCGTAAATTTTTAAAAATCACTCATTGCCTTAACGATCGTCTATTTGTTTATTAGATTAGAGTATTCGCAGCGAATGGCCGAGAAGATCCGACTGTATCGTTACCGTACGTTTTGGAACGTTTGTTGTTATTGAACAGGCTACAGTTGGAAAACTCGGTAAAGCTAGGAGGTGTTGGTTGTCGGCTGAGCCATGAGCCTGTCAGGATTTGTACCGACGTTTAGACAGAAATTATTCTTTAGAAAAAAAGAGGAAAGTCGGATTGAGCCACGTTGAGCAAATATGCTGGTTGTTACAAGACGGCAAATCCTTATTTGAGAATTTTTTGTGATATTAAAGCAATAATAATGACGTACTATTTTTATCAACAATGATATTGAATTTGAATAAAGATTTTTTTATAAAGGACATATATAATTACATGTACTTTAAAACTTCGCCTGCAATTTCATTGTAATTTAATATATTTGCCCTATAAATTGGTGATTATGAAATTCGAACTTTACATTTATAACCATATATATATATATATATATTTGGTATGTACGAAGTTTTTTTTAAAATATGATATGTTCAAATTATTTTTGAACCTATTTATAGGTTACATACCACTAAATAAAATCCTTCTGAGTTGTATATTAAAAGTCTCATTTTCAATGTCAAATTACAGTATGACCCAGGGGTGTCAGATACCCCAAACCACATATAGGCTGAAAGATCTATCTATTCCGCACAAAATGGTCTGTATTAGAAAATAAAATTCGATTGAAAGTTCCTACCATGAAAACACCCATGTTTTTCATTCGTCACAAGCCGTACAGAGTTACCTCCCCTTTTAACTACTCTTCGCGAGCAAACAAAGTAGATCCATTGATATGTTGCATAGTGTCATAGGAAATGCACTGCCAAAGACATACATACTCTTCAATATAAAAATGCACCCCAAATGAGGACACCAGGAACTCTCAAATAATGAGTACGCAGCATGTCACACTTTCTTTTTCCGGCAAATTACGGCTTCCGGTGAACATTTAGTGGTATGTAACCTTATAGACAAACGTATAATTATCGTTTTTGGTTTATGCCTTAAAAGTTAAAGCCCGAATTATAAAAAGAAACATTGTTTATAGACTGCAAAAAAATAGACATTTATCTACGCCAAACACCTTCAACGAACAAGAGCCTTATATACAAACATTTAAGCAGCACATACAACAGTTTATGTTACAATACTTTAAAACCATGGCACTTAAATAAATACAAATATCGCTTAAACATGTTTTTATTTATTTTTTATTTCATTTTAAAGTGAAAGTAGATCACTGATCTTTGTTTTGAAAACAGAAAGTAGAACTTGGTTGTCAATACTTTAAAAACAAAAGTTTGGATCACAGTAAGTTTAAGATGAAGTATTGTGATAGAATAGTACAGAACAGAGCAGAACAGAACATAACAGAACAGAACAGAACAGAACAGAACATACACTTTATTTGTTCACACCAAGATACATGGTACATGAGAACAAATGAATACAACATAATACAATTATTAACAAAGATCACATGACATACAGACAAGATATATATACATACATACATCTCTCTTACTCATTCACACTTACAACCTAATACACTTAGAGACTATGAAAGAAATTATATTTTCAATAAATAAAAAGAAAACTTAATTTTTTATATGATCAAAAATTATTTTTATAAATTTACAGGTTGATCGTTGAATATTTAAAGAGTCATTTGATAAAAGTTCATTGAATTTTAGTATATTTGGTCTACGATAAAAATATGGTTTTAAATATAATTTTCTATAGAGAACAATGACTACTAATAAAATAATTTAGCTCTGAAATTGATACAGGTCGTATTCTAGGTCATGCGTGTTATTGTACTATAAACAATGGACTTGCCCACTAAATAGGTGACTAAGCTGATGCATGAACAGTATTTTATTGATTTAAATATACCACTTTGATATTAACGTTCATTTTAAATAGTGTATATGCATAAATTTCGTATTATGATATGATTATAAAATAAGTGTAAACTAAATAAACTATAAAATCGTAAAAATTATTCACCCCTAAATATTGGTGTGTAATGAAACTGGCTTTGTTTATATACGCAATGTTTACGTGGACGACCAGTACCCGTGGACAGGGTTTTTATGCTTATTGAAAAAGCGGCACTTATCTTATTATCTTTATTGCGAAATATCATCGAAATGTGGTCTTATTTTGGTGGGGTGATTTTAAAACTAATTTTGTAATATGTAGATCTTAAAAGTACGTATATTCTGTTCAGTGAGACATAAATTATATCCAGCACGTGGAACTATATCCAAATTACACTAATTAAAGCAAGTATGTAAGATCAACTAGTTACGGTCACGACAACAAAACTGGAACTATGCTAATACAATGACAAAGTATAATAATTCAAGGACAATACCTTTTAAGTATTTGTAACATTTTAACATGATCTAACGGCTGTAAAAATTATATGATATACATGTATTATCTAAATGTTTTTTATTGTATACCCTGGAAATGGATAGGTTCTGTAAATGTGCATGAATCCCTTAGAAATGAGCTTTAGGGGTCGCAGCAATCTAAACCCCATGTCAATGCTTTGTCTAGAACCCATAGTGGGCCCTTGAATACGGCCCCTAGATACCCAGTCTGCTTGTTCATTTTCCGTCCCCCGTAACTTGAAATTTCCACCCCCGTAACTGGAAATCCTGTATCCGCCATGAATAACATGCATTACATACATAATAACAATGTAAAACTATTTTGCTTCGTAAGTGTAAGATTGACAAAGTCCCTAATTCTTAAATAAGGGAGTCCTTTTGTAAGACGACATAACAATGTATATTGCTAATATAGAAAAAATAAATTGCTGTTATAGTTTACCCTTATCATAAAACTAAAGTTAGAATCAGAGCGTTAAGATTTGGAATCTCGTGTCCCAAAGAGGGTACGGGTTCGAATCCCACCCGGGAAGGTTATACCCTTCTATGAAAATTTGACAAAAATGTCAATTTTCCTCCATTAATGTGGTACATGGGGAAGTTTCCTGCCTTGTGGAAGGGTAGGCGAGTACTGGTTATAGATAAGGATCCAGGAAAGCTAGGTTAGGTGCACTAGACGCCGTAAAATGACCTAAAATGTGTTGACACGACGTTAAACCCAAATAAAAAAAAACACACACACAAAAAAAAAATTAGAATCGGAATAACACGCAGATATTTCTTGAATAAAACATAGACATTTGTTTTGATGTGCTAATTAAACAACTTGTGCTGAAGCACTTGCAATGTCAACGATGACATTTGTTCTGATTATGTTTAATCTAGTGTCCAAATAGTGTACGGGTTCGACACCCGCCCGGGTGGTTATATACCCTTTTATCTAAAATTGCAAAAAATGTCGTTTTTTCTCCTCGTTGATAAGGTATATAGAGAAGTTGCCGGCCTTGTGGAAGGGCAAGTGTGTACTGATTATAGACAAAGGTCTTGGACAGCTTGGCTTAAACATTCTCGTTCCCAGAGGCTTTCAAGATTCTCGATATTAGCTGGAGAATCTTGATAACCTCTGGGTACGAGAATGGGCTAATACCGCTGACCACTGTTAAATGACCAAAAGTGTGTTGACACAGCATTTAAACCCTTATAATAATTTGTATGGTTAAAATGACCTGACATGTGGATAAAGAGTATGTACTTGAAGGTCAGTGACAATGTGGGCTAAGTTATAAGATATTTGTGTGAATTAAAAAATAGTTTTACTCCATTAAAGTGCTAAAATATTGGAAAAGCATCACGTTACATATATATACATGTGTTGAAAAGTTCCATTTTAGATGTGTTTTTTTCAAATTTATAACTATATAATTAAAAAGGTATGAAAAGTACATTTTTAAATATACATCGCACTTTATTATATTTGATTGAAATGATGCAATAAACAGAACGAAGTTTGTAAAATGAATTTCATTGAAGTTTTAATTACGTCAAATAAGTTATTACAAACGAAGCCCCTAAAGTGACATTTTGAAATACTTTTTTTTATTTTCACAACTATTATGTTTAAACGTAATAATATTTCGTTTTTACGAAATAATTATTTCGTTTTTTTCGAAATAACTATTACGTTTTTTCGAAATAATTATTTCGTTTTTACGAAATATTATTTCGATTAAACAAAATAATATTACGATTTAACGATATAGTTATTTCGTTTGAACGAAATAATATTATTTCGTTTTTTTTTCGAAAAAAATATTTTGTTTAAACGTAATATCATTTCGTTTAATCGTAATAATATTTCGTTTAAACGAAATAATATTTCGTAAATACGAAATAACTATTACGAAAAAACGAAATAATATTCTTTCGAAAAATCGAAATAATTATTGCGTTTAAACGTAATATTACTTCGATAAATCGAAATAATATTAAGAAAAAAAGTAATAATATTTCGTTTAATCGAAATAGTTGTGAAAATAAAAAAAGTACTTAAAAATGCCACTTTAGGGGCTCCGTAATATCACATGTACAATGTAATATAAATATAATTTGTTTTACCAACCATAAACAAGGTCGAGTCAAATCATAATATTTTTTCAAGGTATTCACAGATTTCAACTTAAACATCAACTTTTGCTGAGCTATCAAAATTGTTTGGAAACATTTTTTGAGCAGGAAATTAGTGATTTGATAATGACATTTTTAGTGCAAATTGACATACAACAACAAATGATGGTGTTACAAGTAGTAAAAATCTACCCCGTATACCACGGTATAGACAATTTTAGTGCATTTTTGTGACTTTTGTATTGTATATTTCTTGCAATCTATAAGTCAGCTTGTCTAAAATATTAAGACTTAAATTTTTGACACAATTACAGACACTGAATGCTATTTTGAAACTATTGAAGAATCTTAACCAAATCTGTAAACTAGTACCTATAATAAATTAAGTTAATTGCCAAGAATAATGTTGGCGGATTTTTAAAAATTATAACATAAAAACAATTTGAAGTATGAAGAAAAGCATGTACAATAAAATGGCAGAACATAACAGAATTATCAAATTAAGTAACTAAAGTAAATGTTCTTAAAACTGTTTCAAGGAATAATTCTAGAATCTGTGACGTGGATAACAAATCTTTCTTCAAACATTTATTACATATTAAAGATCTGAAGTGTAAGTCCAAAGATCACGACAGCACTTATCAGCAATACCATACTTGGTCGAATCATTTCTCCTGAAATAAAACAAAACAAAAACAAATGAACGGTTTGGTCTACTTTGAACAGCAGGGAGAAGAAACAAAAATATTTCGTATTTTACAAAACGTATAAAAACAGGGGTGACAAAAATTTCACAAAAAATCTTACAAAAAAAATGTAAGGACCTTCTTGGATTGTTTCAGATTTTATCAGGGAAATATAACTGACTAAAGTCCCTAATTGGTAAATTGGTCCTTACAGTTGGAATCCTCAGATTTTATCATTGAAGTCCTATGTAAGGATAACAAAATATTTCATCTAATATATTTCTTGTTAATAAAGATATTCACAGAAGTGGTATAGGTCTTTACCCTAAAAATACTTAGCTTGAATTTTAAACAAATTAAATGATTTATAAAAAGTTATTAAAGATTAATTTTGGCAAATTGATATTGGAAAGTAAGGGTAAAATCCGAGTAATCCAACTAATTGAATCTA